>OZ024899.1:3259448-3717990 GCA_964017195.1 Siderastrea radians | reverse complement strand
ATGATAAAACGTCATTGCCTGATGATTCTGCATTGGTTTACAGACAAGTCCATCATCCAACCATCATCCTACATGATCCTATGTAATAGGAAAATGTTCTGGTACCGCTCTTTGGCAGTTCAGTCTTCTATCGAGTCTTTCAGCAGGAATACTCATCGCTGGATGTAAATAATCGGACACATTCGGCGTAGAAAGTTTATATGATACGCAGGTTTCCTCAAAAGTACAACGCACGTCCTTGGAGTGGATTTCATGACATAGAAGACAACTCCGAGCTTTGATTCATTTGTAGTGTTTATCCGCCATTTTGGAAGTGGACGCGGGAGAGTTGGGTCGAGTTAGCCCCAGTATCAAAAGCTATGGACACTTATGCACACAATTTATACAAGTTTCAAATCCATCGATTATGAAACAAAAAGAATCCACTGAAATAATCATACATGCTTTTGATCTGTGGCTAGCAAATACGGTTTTTGGTTGCCTAAAAAAATTAGACCGGGCAACTGCGTGACAAAACGTTTTCATTCCCACGTACCCAAATCAAATGAAATCACCGAATTGCGTATAATTTACAGCGGGCATGTAACGTAATTCAAAATAATAATGGTAATAGTAAAAATAATTATTATGATTATGATTATTTGTAATGAATCAGTAAGGAGCAGTTGTGCCGTTGTTAGGCAGTTGGACTTCTGACTGGACTTCCGATCAGTAAGGCTACCCCCCCCCCCACCCCTGACAGAAAGATTTTTTTTCCGACTGCACAAGGACAGGGTTCAGAAAACCATATGGTTATTTTATTATTATTTTTTTGGTTTGATTGTGTTGTTTTGTTTGTAGACCTTCATTTCAAGACTCTTCTGTCATATATAAGCCAAGACTAAAAGAAGTAGGGGATTCTATAAAATAGACATTTTTGCGTATTCTGAAATGAATTATCCCTCCATGTCCAATTCAAGCCCTGGGTTTCACAACTTTAACAATCACTTGAAGATCGCTCACTAGGACTGGCAGGATTTTACTAGCTCAAAATAGCGTCATTGAATGATACTTTACAAGTAGCTGGCTCATCATGTCCACGTTTGCTTTTGAGCGTCCATCCTTGGTACCTTCATTATTTTAAACACCCGGGTGAGGTATTCCTTGACGGCAGGTGAGATTCTGCCAGTAGCTTTCTGCTTCCTAAGAGTCCATCCCTGGCAAGCCTCCTGTTGTACTGTAGATTCAGGATGGTATCGACTGTCACTAATCTTCTGACTCTTTCCCTTGACAGAAGTTGCTGTAGCAGCCCACTGTCTTCGTATAGTGTCGTAAACACATTCATTCTCGGGTAGGATGACGTGCATCCAGTATCCATATGCTCATCAGCGTCGTCAAGTGTGCTAAATGTCAAAATAGATGATGGGGCCAAACTGGCATATGTGTTTACGAGATCACTGTTACAAGCTTTCGATTCTCTTTTGTTCCTTTTGTGCTGTTTCGTAGTAACTTCTTGGCTCCACTCGCGTGCTCTTTCTAGACCAGAAACTTCCTCTTTGCTATCAGCGTTTAATCTTCATACCCTTGCCAACACCGTATGCCTGCTATACTTGCGACTCACTTGCATGCCATCTTCATCAAAAGAGAAGTTATTGTACCTAGTAATACCCGGAATCCCATTATTTCCAACGGCTGTTGGCATTTTGGAAGTATCGATTTTACAAACTGCCACCCGGCTGCCTCTAATACCGGTGGAGATTCCAGTCCACTTTTCACGTTGTCTTCCCTCTCCATGTCATTGTTTTCTGATACGTAATTTCTCAGACGTTACTTGCATGGCGCAATTTGTGGTCTGTAATATACTTCAATTCCCTGCTTGAGGATCTGAAAAATCATAACGTATAACTTCTATACCCGTTCGCTTACTTGTCGAGTAAATAGATGACAATAGTGAGGAGCTATGGTACCAGCCTGCCTTATCACTCCGTAACGCAGTTCTTGAAACAGATGGGTGAGTTTCCTTTACGTTAACCCTGCACTTGTGCAGACAGTAGCCCTACCAACGCGTACAATGAACTGAAGTCCAATCAGAAGTCTCACTAACCACGGCTCCACTACGCCTTTACTGTTTCACTGCAAAAAATAAATAAATAATAATAATAATAATAATAATAATAATAGTTATAATAATAATAATAATAATAATAATAATAATGAATATGAATATATGAAATAATCATATATATGAACTGCGGATAAAGATAGAATTATATGTAGATCATCGCAGTGAAGGTGTTTCAACTTAAGCAGTTGAAAACAAGAAACCTGAAAAAATTCAGGCTTGAACGGGAATGGAACCCATGACCTCTGCGATACCGGAGAGAAATTCAAGCCTGAATTTTTTCAGGTTTCTTGTTTTCAACTGCTTAAGTTGAAACACCTTCACTGCGATGATCTACATATAATAATAATAATAATAATAATAATAATAATAATAATAATAATAATAATAATAATTATTATTATTATTACTATTATTCTGAATTATGTTACATGCCCACTGTATTATGCAATATCCCCCGTGAGGGGTAAGGAACTCCCTTCTTTGGCCTTGACGGATACGTGCTGCTCAACAGGGCATGGTTTTCAGGGACTTGTATCTTAAACAGAGTATACATATTACTTTTTAGCGTCTTGAACGCGGTCTCTTTTTGGACTGGACTCTTGAACCCTACATGTGGGTACCAGCAACTTTTTAAATCTCATTCTATGATGTCATTTATAAAAAAATATTCTTTTTATGCAGGAATATGGAAATAAAAAACAAGGCAGACAAAAGCCGCAGAACACAAGCAAAATATAAACGCCTCTTTTCTTAAACAGGGTAGCAAAATGAACGGATCTTATCTTAAACGGGGTCAGGGTTTTAAGGCCACGGCGGCACACCCTCAGCCAAACTTTCTTCAACTGCCCCCCTCCCACCTCCCCTGGTATGCAATTCCGTGATTTGATTTGATTAGATTTGGGTGCGTGGGAATGAAAACGTTTTGTCACGCAGTTGCCCGGTCTAATTTTTTTAGGCAACCAAAAACCTTATTTGCTAGCCACAGATCAAAAGCATGTATGACTACTTCAGTGGATTCTTTTTGTTTCATAATCAACGGATTTGAAACTTGTATAAATTGTGTGCAGAAGTGCGCATGGCTTTTGATACTGGGGCTAATCTCGACCCAGTTCTCCCGCGTCCACTTCCAAAATGGCGGATAAACACTACAAATGAATCAAAGCTCGGAGTTGTCTTCTATGTCATGAAATCCACTCTAAGGACGTGTGTTGTACTTCTTAGGAAACCTGCGTATCATAAAAACTTTCTACACCGAATGTGTCCGATTATTTACATCCAGCGATGGGTATTCCTGCTGAAAGACTCGATAGAAGACTGAATTGCCAAAAGAGCGGTACCAGAACATTTTCCTATTAGATAGGATCATGTAGGATGATGGTTGGATGATGGACTTGTCTGTAAACCAATGCAGAATCATCAGGCAATGACGTTTTATCATCAGGCAATGTGATTTGACGACAGGATGGTTTTATTCGCACGATTTCGGGAAATATATGGGTTTTTTTGGAATACCTTGGAGAAATTACTTTCCCCTAGGACAAGCCAAGGACCTGTAAAAAAGCTAGGTAAGTAAAGCCAGGCTATGTTTGGAAGAATTGTCAGTATAACTAAGTGTAACAGTCCATCTACTAAGTGTTTGAGTGCAAACTAGCTTTATAGTATTGTATATTTATCTTTCAAATAAAGCAAGATTGGTTTCTTGTACTGATTTTGTAGTTCTGCGGCAGTTTAACATTCTCAAGTAGAGTTTTAAAGCAAAGTTACTGTTTTCTCACAGATTTTATAAATAAAGTAGGCCTGAACAAATCAAGTTGAAGTGTTTAAACACAAATAAAGCTATGATGGCTGTTAAATTATTACTTTTGACAATATGTGAGTTATGTGATGGTGTGACTGCAAATGGGTCTTAAAAGCCCCTAAAAAATAAATGGGCCAAATTTTTCTCAATTGATTTGCATTCTACTTACATTGGGGTAACTCGTGACAGAAGAATCAATTTTAGCTAGTTTGGCAGTTAAAAATATAAAGGTGTGAACTTTGGCAAATTTGGGTAGAGGTTTTCACTTCAAAATCTGGCCAAAACTAGTGCCAGACCCCAGACTGCCAGATCCCTCTATGCCAAATCCCTACATATGAACTGAAAGAGTATTTATAGTAGAAACACACCATACCATTAATGAGTCCAAAGGATTTTTAGTTTTGTTTTTATTGAACTCTAAACCTACTCCTTAAAAAACAAGATTTTCAGTGAATTGAAGGCCCCAGATAGGACCCCCCCCCCTGAAACTTTTCAACCAAAAGTTAGAAAACAAAACCAAATTGGCTTTTGGAATATCTCATCAAGGTTAACTTCTGCAACAAGTTTCATTGAAATTGGTTGACCCCCATTTCCAACCTCTGGAACACTTTCTCAGACAATGACACTTAAGAGCGACTTTAAGGTAACATTTTTTTCTTGCAAGGTAAACCGAGGGTTGGATCCAGAATTTTTTGAAGGGGGTGGGCTACGCTGAAAAAGAACAGCAATTTTTATACTTACTTATTGTGCCTTATTTATTTTCCAAGTTAGTTTGTTAATTAATTTATTTTTTGAAGGATTTTGGGTGGTGGCTAGGCACCCAATCCACTCCCCCTAAATCGTGTTTACTTTGCCGTTTTTTATACTAATACATGCAAATGTCTGAGTAAAAACTGCCGAAAACGTAAATGCTTTCTTGCATTCTTTTTTATATTGTGCTTTTACTTAACGCGCTTTTGTAGTATTAAAGGTAAAAAAAATCTACGCAAACTGAGAGGCGCTTCTTAATAAGACGAGCACTGTTAACTTTTGTCTGTCCACGCAGAGATTTCAGACTACACGTTTTTTTTTTAAACTTTTGCCTAGTCAGAGTTCGACTTAAGTTGAAGCCGCCAGGATTTTTAGAACAGTTAAGATGTTAACTTAAAGGTCTTCCTGAGCTGGAGGCTCATGCGTGTACTGCATTTGGGTGCTCAAAAGACTCGGCCTCGAAATTTAGTCTCTCACCTTTTATTAAAACTACAATTGCCCTCCATTGTGTGCATTGCGTGCTTTACGTGATTTGTTTATCTAGGCTGGGAAGGTTTAAAAAGTATAGTTCTGAGCATAGGCTTTCAAAGGTCAAAGCTCGTACAGCACAAGACAACGTCGCGTACAACATTTGCTAAAACCGTTTTCTTAACATTTGTCAACCAGGTTCACATCACTGATAGCTCTCCTGTTGCAGAGCATTGCAGCACTTATTCACTGAGTGATCCGTCAGACGCAGACCATAGGCAGTTATGTGCTCACATTCATGACCAAAAATGTGACCAATGCACAGGTTTATCATCTGCACTGAGCGATATCGAGAAGCTGTTACGAGAGATTCCATTCCGCGGCGAAGACGATCGAGACGAGGCTTTCTACCTCTACCAAAGTGCTTCCCTGGCTATCCAGGCATGGAGGTGCCACCAATTAAGAACGGTTAGGCAAGATCAGGCACGCCTTGACGCCCTGGACCTCCTTGATGAGCGTACCGTGCTGTTGGTGAATGATTGGGCCATGAAATTCATCCCACAAAAGTACCGAGAATCCCAGGCTGACTGGTTCGGAAAAAGGGGAATTTCATGGCACATATCTGTTGCGTACCGTAAAATTAACGGACGGCTTCAGTCGCAGGGTTTCATCAATACAATCCAGTCTTGTAGTCAGCGAAGCGCTGCTGTAGTTGTCATCTTGCAGCACGTAATTCAGACGCTAAAGACTGAGCATCCAGAGATAGAGAGAGTCTTCCTGCGTCAAGACAATGCTGGGTGCTACCATTCAGCAAGCACAGTTTTAGCATGTCCCACCATTAAAACTTCAACGGGAGTTAAAGTAGAACGCCTGGACTTCAGCGACCCTCAAGGAGGCAAAGGTGCAGCGGATAGGATGGCAGCAACGGCAAAAAGTCATATCCGGATGTTTATCAATGAGGGCAACGATGTTACAAATGCAGAGCAAATGAAAGATGCACTACTATCACATGGTGGCATCGAAGGCGTCCGAGTGGCTGTTGCAGAGTCCATTGAAGAATCCTTAAGTGGTGAGCTGCCTAAAATAGCAGGCATAAGCAAGTTAAATAACTTCCGCTTCACCGGTGGAAAGCTTACTGCTTGGAAGGGCTATGCTGTTGGAAGTGGAAAGCTTCTCGACTTAACAGTTAACCCAGGTAAGAGAGGAGGATTTCTTAAAGAACGTATTATGGCCATTTTGCGCACAACCGATCCGCGAGTACTTAGCTGAGTATTTTACTTGAACCTATCACCGCCTAAAAACACTGTTCGGACACCTCTCTAGATAGCGAACTATTTATGAGAAAGCTTGCAAGTACCTTGTTGAAATCCTTCAAATTCACTGTCGTGTTTGTATTAGATAATGTATGCGCGCGTGCACCATAATTTTTCATGTTTTAATACAATTGGTTTTAGCTAACATCAGTAAAAGGCTTAACCTTCACTGAATAGGGATTTAGCCAGCGTATTGCGTTTTCCACTCTGTGTACCTCACACCAGGCCTAGAATTACCGTTTCTAATTGCTCAATTATCGTTTTTTCTTTCCTTGCTTTAGATCGTGGTTACAAATGGTTGTCAGGCTCTTTTTCTGCTGCGACTTCAAATATGTTGCTGAGCACACCCGTAGAAGAAAAGCTGAGGAGAGGAAAACAGAAGGGGACACTGAAGGTGGGGCCTATCCATGCCCACAAGATGGATGCACCAGGCTCTTTCAACGACTATCAAGCCTTGAACGACATCTCTCGTTCGAGAAATGTTCAACATCACTGGAAAGGCTTTCCTTGTTAGACCTGGCTAAGACGGAATATGCTTCTCTCCTCCGTGAAGGTATGGCAACCATGCCAACTTTGTATTTAGCATCACCATTTACCACTGCTGTGAATGTTACACAAGAGGGCTGGGCCTTGAAAGACGTTAAAAAAGCCTATCGGTTTAATGAAACACAGAGGAGCTACCTAGAGGCAAAGTTTAATCTTGGCCAGGCAACAGGACGAAAACTCAACCCCAACGTCGTAGCAAAGGAAATGAGACGAGCCTTGGGCCCGGATGGGAAACGTCTTTTCAAGGCCACAGAGTTCCTAACAGTGCATCAGATCACGTCTTTTTTTGGTAGACTTGCAGCTAAAGTTCGCCAACAACTGGTCGCAACTGACGAGGACATCTTCGCTGCAGAGGAGGAAGTAAACTTTCAACAGGCAAGGGAAGTGATTCTCACGTCAATGAACCTAGAGCACCCTATTGTATATGACCAGTACGATATATGTGCAATGGTCTGCAACGACACTCTAAAGAACTTGAAGATGGGTCTGTTGCAAATGCTTTGCGAGAAGTTGAACCTTGAGGTATCTATTGGGGACCGAAGAAAGAAGTCTTCGTATATACAGGCTCTTACTGGCCTTGTTGACGGCTGCTCCTGTGGACGTTCTGGATCCGATTATTAGGCAGATTTAGCAATGGCTGACGTGTTGATTCGACAACTGACGCGTGCATAAGGTCGAAAACGCCAAAGCAACGTAATTCTCTTAAAACGTCGTCGGGTCCTTGTCGTCTCAGCTTCCTTGTCAACGACTTGTCCTTGCTAAATCTGCCTGTTAGGGGTGTCTTAACTTGAGTGTCGGAAGAGTAAACATCTTCTTTGCTTTGGTTTTGCATTGCTATGGGTTGAGTTTGGTTGTGTTTGACTAAAAAAAAAAACCTCGTGCCACTTTGGCAACCAACGAGGAGTATTAACACCAAAACCAAACATGATTGCTCGCGTGTGCTTCACGCGCTTGGCTCTGACTAGATGTATGTAATTTACATTCGATTCTTTGTTTCTGTTGTGATTGGCCAGTTATTAGTTTGGTTTTGGTTTTACAGCACTCAGCTAAAACCGCTCTTACTAACTCGCTACCGTTATTCAATACTTTGTAAGTAGACCCCTACCCCCTTTGTAGCGTGAACAGCGCACCACGCGCCTTGGTGGCCCACCCACCTCATTATTCTTATACGGTCTGCTAGAAAGCTTTCTCCTCCCAGATGGCCTCTTTCTGTGATTTATTCTTTCGGGGGCTTCCATATGTAGTGGAGCGAGCAAACGCTAGCCTGCGTGCAGACGTCGTCTATTTCCTTTGCTCCACACGTGGAAATAGGAGACTCTGCGCGCAGGATAGCAAACGCGCAGGATAGCAAACGCGCAGGATAGCAAACGCGCGCGCGCGTGACAGTTGCCCGCCACGAAAGCGTCTTCTTGCCACAGATATCAGTATATACGCTTATTTAAGAGGCAAAAAAAGTCATTTTAGTGCAACTTTTTGTAAAGAAGAGCCGTCGAGGAGCTGTGGCATACTTGTTTATAGGAGGTGGTACGGAATTGTCGGGTGGGGAGTGAGTTAATAAACGGAATGTTGACATTGTAATGAGTTCTCATACACCAAAATTTACTTTACAGCCGGAAATTGCATTTTAGGCCCTTCTCTATTTTTTCTTATCATTTTCCTTTTTTAAAGACAAAAAACCTTTCACTTCATTTTTCTTGTGGCAATGGAGTGGCTTTACAGAGGCTAGCGCAAATCAGTATATTGACTTTTCTGCAATTTTTTTCTGCGGGTGAAATGTGACATTTCATTGGTCACGCAACTCGCTTTGTTGAAACTTTGAAGTTTCGTTGAATCACAGGAAATTGTGAGTTCAGGTTTACTTTTCAAGAGACCCTACCCCCTACGTCTTCAGATGCAATCTGCTTGAAACATGTGGACTACAAACAAGTAAGAACATTTATCTAAATCTAGGTTTCCAGTCTGACTATCAAGTTATTTTTATTTCAGTGTCGATAAATTGAATGAGTCCGGGCTATTGCATTGTTTCTTTAACAATCTTTACAAGGTTATAACAGAGCTGTACTTGATTAGAAAATGTATTATAACAGATGGGATTCAACACATAAAAACTCTAGTGTCATAGTCCAGTGACAGTGGGAAAGATATACAAAGGCAAAATAAAAACATCGGCACGCGCGCCTTTGATAAAGTGCAACGCAATTCCTTTCTAGTGTTACAATTGCTGAATAATAAAATTATGCGGGCTTTCATTTTTACATCGGACGAATATTAAGCAACATTTGTACTTTATTTCTTAAGTATTAAAAGTAGAATAGTTTTAATATCTATGATATAGGCGACTGGAAAATACACTACATCAGAAGCCGCTTATTTCCCCGGCCCATAATAAAAGTATTGATTATGTATTTTGAGGCGACTTGTTTATTTAGAACTCACGTAAAATAAACTAAAAAACTTCACCTACAAAAGAGTCGTTTCGTAGCTTGACAATGGTAGTGGGATGCCTTAATAAAGCGTTTTTAAACAATTACAATGAATAAAAGCGGTGGCAGAGAAAAAAAGGTAAAGTTTAGTCAACACAAAATGTGTGACATGTCACAGGCCGTGCAAGAAAGAAATGGCGAAATCTGTCAAAATGAACTCCACATATTTTCATCTAGCGCGCTCGTTTTCCACGGGCCAAACTAAATATTTTTATTTGATAAACAACAAGCATTTCCGATTCAAACAAGCCCTTTTATTGCCTAGATATTCGTATACCCCCGATGATATGGTCTTCTAAAAATTGGTAAAATTCAGTGTATCAACGAAATAGAGAATACTGTACTCTTTACGTGCGTGGATATCAAGCAAAGAACGTTTAGATCGATGAAAAGTTTAGTTTAAAAGCAACTTCAAGAGGTGTCTAACAAACTGTGAAAAGATTAATTCCAGGCAAGTTTTCGTTGTCTTGTGCGAGCGTTTTGAAAATGTACTAATTTGCATAATTTACATTGGGTCCGAAGGCCCGTTTAGGCCAATTTCGAACTTTCCGTTTTTTGCCAAAATAAAAACTGGCTGGAACTTTTAAATATTATTTTTGAAAATAGTTCACCAAAAGGGTTCTTTTGGGCAAATAAAAAGAAATTCGAATTTTCGGCTCTGTCGCCGGATTCTCGAAAGTTACTGACAACGGCTCTTAATATCTTAATTTCCACAAGTTGCTCTCAGCTTGGCTTCGTAGCTCAGTTGGTAGAGCGACGGTGATCTAATCCGAAGGTCGTGGGTTCGAATCCCGCCAGATTTTTCTGTGATCCTGGTAATCATTTCTAGTTTCTTCTTTCAGGCCGAATGGCCGGGGGGAAATTATGTATAGCAGTATTGCTCACTTTTAGCATTCTTACACACACTTAAATGTTTACTTTTTTTATTACAGAGTGCTACGCGGTACATCACATTACTTACGATACACAGTATTCCACTGCCGCGACTTTAATATCTTAATTTCCACGACCTGCTCCCAGCCTGGCCTCGTAGCTCAGTTGGTAGAGCAACGGTGTTTTAATCTGGAGGTCGGGGGTTCGAATCCCGCCGGAGTCAAAGATTTTTCTTTGACCTCCTTGTTAATGACCGATTCCTTCGTCCTTATGCAATTGAAATCAACTTCTCCCCTCAAAAAAACACTTATCTCTCTCCCTTCTCAAGAACTATGATGTATCGATGATGAAATCCACTAATTGCATCATCATACTAGTGCCAATCCCTTCTCTTCCTAAGCCACCATTCCTTACCGCGCTAATAAGCTGCAAACACAGCTGTCAATCAGCTGTCAATGTCATACCCCATAACAAAACGCCTGCTCTAAAAAACATTTCACCATAACCACTAACTAGATCAGACAACATAGCCAATTTCGCACTCAATTCTATTAGCTGCTTTACTCAGTTGCGCATGCGTTACACTAGACAATTACTGAGACCCCATACTTAACACCCCTTCGCCGTTCATATCTTCAATACTGTTAGTTAAAAGACAAGAATACACGAAGGTAACATTCAGCAGACTAATATGCGCACGCGTCTTCTACAAGACAGTACCGCTCTTGAGTACCCGTACCACAAGCTTTACAGCACTTTGCTCGTTTTTTTGATAGCCAGCTGGCCATCAAAAAAGCCCGGCGGTCGCCATATGGCGACGGCCGGTTAATAACTAGAGCAAGTTAGTGCATGCGCAAAAGAAAACAGTTTTTCTTTAGGATAAAATTTGGCAAAAATCCCATGAATCGTGAAATTATTTGAAAGGAAGTATAGGTGGCACAAGAAAAAAATTTCGTTGGGATTTTCTGGTCAGAGTTCCGTGGATTTTTGCATTTTTCTATAACCTGTTGTACTTGTCAATGAAAGGCTCAAAAAGGGTTAAGACTAGAAACTATTATTGCCAAATCTTTGTTTTAATTGTACATTTTTCTCTCAGGTTAGACTTTCTGTAGGTTTAATAATTAAAATAAAATTTGCACCAATTATAAATAATGGGCCACTTCAGTGTGGGCTTAGAGAAATATACAAATTAAGTTAAATATAACGTCAATGGTATATCAAACTATTGCATGACTGTCACGGTTGATTTATTATGTATTTTATTGTACTTCCCAAAACGAATATTTTTACAACAAGTTCTAACATTATGTAATAAGATAATATTTGTGAAAACTGTTTAATACGTTTCTCCAGATAAAACAGTTGAAGTTTTCTTTTATATGGTCATACCTCACAGTTGTGCCTTGTCTAGACCTTTTCTTTTCCGGAGAACTGCTTAGAGACACAGTAAGGTCTATCAATCCATCAACCTACAACAATTACTTATTAGTTATTTATCACTTACCCAAGAAAGACATTAAATCATTTTTTTTTTGCATGATTGATATTTCTATTTACTATTTCACTATTTCCAAAATAGGAACCTGCAAAAAAGGAATCAAAAACAGCTATGGTACACATTTCCAGTGTTCCTCTCTAAAAGTTATCCTTTGAAAAAAAAACAGGGAATGTTTCGGAACTGATTTTAGGTGAACTAAGTGAAATGCTGCTTGCAAAATTCTCAAAGGAAAGAATCAAGATAAAATAATGATAATAATAATAATAATATTAATAATAATAATAATTTATAATAATAATAATAATAATAATAATAATAATAATAGTTTAAAATTGTGATGACATAATTCTGGGTATTGGCTGAAAGAAATTTTCATTTCACCTGAAGAATGCTTGAAGCTTGTGTTACAAAAATTGTCTAGTATTACTCAGAACCCTCCGGAACATTCCATAGAACTCTCTAGAACGTTATAAAGTGCTTAGTCATTTAAATGGTTATATGATTTCTTTAGATAGTAAGTTATAACGTAATGTTACTAAAAATAGATTTCGTAGAAGTTTCTAGAACTTGTTGTGATATGTATATAAGTAAGAGCGTTCCAGTCTACTGAGAGAGTTTAGAGAGAGAGTTTAAGGAGTTTTAAAAGAGTTTTGAGAAGTGGCTGTGTGCCGTGCTGTGTGCCGAACCTAGTGAAGTGGCTGTGTGCCGTGCTGTGTGCCGAACCTAGTGAAGTGGCTGTGTGCTGAGCCGTGTGCCGTGTTAGAAGAGTCTGTGTGACATTGCAGTAGTGCTGTAAGCTGAAAAGATTACTTTCATCCTGGAATAAATCTGCTTGTTGCTGTTACCGACAACCCTGCGTTCCGTCTACAAACGAACCACTCCTTTAACGAAACTCGTAACATTGGGGGCCTGTCCTGAGAGGAGTATAAGAATCGTTTTGTGGACCATAGTAACCAGGAAAGGATCAGTACAAGCCGTCGAGTGTGGTTTACGAAACACGTGAAAGAAGTGCTGACTGTGTGTTTACTGAGATTGTACTGTGAAGCATCATGGAGAAACTAGTACAGTTAGGAAAAGAAATGGGACTAGAGGGGGCAAAGCTGCTCGCATTTGTGGAAAATCAACAGAAACTAGAAGAAGAGAGAAGAAGAGAAGAGCACAAAAGAAGGAAAGAAGCAGAAGAAAGAGAAGAAGAGAGAAGAAGAGAGCAGGAAGAGAGAGTAGAGAAACGTAGACAACTTGAGGAAGAGAGAAGAAAAGAAGAAGAAGAGAAGGAGGAAAGGCTTAGAAGAGAGGATGAGGAGAGAGAAGCCAGAAGACAAGAGCGTGAACTAAGAAAATTAGAAATGGAGGCTGAACTTTTGAAACAGAAAGAGGCCATGGAGGCTGCTAAGAGAGAACATGAGTTGGAGCTTGCACGTTTAGGACAGGAGCATAACCTTACTGATCGAGTACCTAATAGAGAGGATCAGGCCAAGACCCCTAAACTACCCTCATTTGTTGACGGCAGGGATGATCTGGAAGCATATCTTCAACGCTTTGAGAGGTTTGCAACCAATGCCAAGTGGGAAAAGACTGGTTGGGCTACCAAGTTGAGTGCCTTGTTGTCTGGCCGGGCGCTGGATGTTTATTCCCGTTTATCAGAAGAAGCTGCCGTGGATTATGATCAAGTGAAGTTGGCCCTAATGAAGAGGTATGATTTAACGGAGGATGGATACCGCCGTAAGTTTAGATTGTCAAAACCTGAGTCTGATGAGAGCCCTGACCAGTTTATTGTCCGTTTGACTAAGTATCTTATGAGGTGGATTGGACTTTCTAAAACTACTGAGAGTTTTGAAGGCTTGAGGGATTTGATTGTCAAAGAACAGTTCATCAACTCATGTCCCAAGGAACTTGCTGTTCATTTACGTGAGAGGGCACCTGAAAACCTGGATCAGATTGCTAAGATAGCCGACCAGTATTTAGAAGCACATGGTAAGCATCTGTTCAACCCTGTGAAGAACGAGGCACCTGAGGAGACAGATGATGTTGAGCCTGAGAGAACACTGAGTGATAGTTCAACGGTGAGATGCTTTAAGTGTAATGGCCGAGGCCATAAGTCTTTCAACTGCCTGAATGGAGTAAGGAAATGTTATCTGTGTAATAAGCAAGGTCATGAGGCGCGTAACTGTAAATCTATAGGACAGAGACCAGGAGGTCAGACCAAGATTAGTAACCCTGCGCCCCGTAATCACATCAGTGCTGGCTGTTTAGTTCAATCGCCCCTGGTACGAGCTACAAAAGAAGAGTTGGAGTCGTGTATTCAAGATAACCAGTTAATGTTAGCCTGTGGAAAATCAGTCCCCGTGGTGAGTAGTGTGTGTGTTCAGCCGTTAGCGGAAGCTAGGATGCCAGTGGTAAAAGGCAAAGTGGGAAATACAAGCGTTAATGTTCTCAGAGACACTGGTTGCAGTGGTATTGTTGTTAAGAAGGAGCTTGTCGCCGAGGATCAGTACACTGGTGAAAATAACCATATGGTACTAATCGACGGTACAGTGAGGAAAGTTCCAGTTGCGAGGATTTATGTGGATACTCCTTATCTCACTGGTATTGTTGAAGCACAATGTCTTCCCCATGCGATCTATGATCTTGTCATTGGTAATGTGCCAGGTGCTAGAGCAGCAGACGACCCGAGTCACTCTCAGGAGACTGACACAAGTAAAAGGAGTGCAGAGGCGCAGCTTAAATTACCCAAGGATGCTGCTCCAGATTAAGACGATGCATCAGAAGTTAGTGGAGACCATTAAGGGATCAGAGTAAGAGCAACCATTAGACTTATCCTCGGACTAATATTTTTAGACAATTTTTCGTTGTTAGCAGAAATTTTGCAAATTTCTTCTTGAGAGGGGGTTATGTTACGAAAATTGTCTAGTATTACTCAGAACCCTCCGGAACATTCCATAGAACTCTCTAGAACATTATAAAGTGCTTAGTCATTTAAATGATTATATGATTTCTTTAGATAGTAAGTTATAATGTAATGTTACTAAAAATAGATTTCGTAGAAGTTTCTAGAACTTGTTGTGATATGTATATAAGTAAGAGCGTTCCAGTCTACTGAGAGAGTTTAGAGAGAGAGTTTAAGGAGTTTTAAAAGAGTTTTGAGAAGTGGCTGTGTGCCGTGCTGTGTGCCGAACCTAGTGAAGTGGCTGTGTGCCGTGCTGTGTGCCGTGCTGTGTGCCGAACCTAGTGAAGTGGCTGTGTGCCGAGCTGTGTGCCGTTTTAGAAGAGTCTGTGTGACATTGCAGTAGTGCTGTAAGCTGTAAAGATTACTTTCATCTTGGAATAAATCTGCTTGTTGCTGTTACCGACAACCCTGCGTTCCGTCTACAAACGAACCACTCCTTTAACGAAACTCGTAACAGCTTGCTTTAATCTTTTCTTGGTCCTGCAGCCTTGTCAAACTTGATCCCATGGTGAAATTTACCAAATTGTTGAGAAACATGGTGGCTATGACTGGGGCGAGTGTTTGCTTTTACCTTGTGAATTATATGTTATAAAATGATTAATACATCATTCTACGGATATGAAGAGATCCCGAGATGTCAATGTGTCGACTTTGGCATAAATCAGCCATAAATAACGATTAAAACAGAGCCGGGGGACAGCTAAAATTTGGTTTATGTTTTAGTTGAGAAGAAATAATACATATGATTGCCCGATTGTTGGAGTTCTACCGATAAACCATTAAAAAAACATCTGTACACGAGCAAAACTTGGCTTAACTGTAACTTGAGTTGACCAAGTGTTGTTTACAGGCCCGATCAATTCACCTTGTCGAAAACAATTGTTATGTAAATGTGAAATAACCTTTGCAGATGTAAGCTCAATATATCGTGTTGTAAAAACGATGTTATCAAGGATTAATGATGGCAATAACACTTGACTCGATGGCCTATTTTCAGATAGAAATATCAGATTGCTTACCTTCGATTCGTCCATGCTATCGCTCATCGTCACAAGCAATTCCCCAGGCGTCTAGGGCTGAATGCAAATCCAAGATGGCCGGTCTCGTCCCCAGGCCAGTTGCGCTATGCGAGTGAGCGGAGAAGGCTTGGAACCAAACACTATAGGTGAATCCTCAAATTTCCCATCATTCTCTCCCGTCTCTCTCCTGGTAAGCTTGACAGGTGACGTCATCGGTACTCGCAAAGGTACGACTGGAAAGGAGGCTGCGAGATGGCGTGTTAGGCGTGTTATGCCTAAGCCCTATTTGTAAAAACTGCAAAATTTTGGGTGGGCCATAGGGTGGGCCATAGAGTAGACCATAGGGTGACCCATGGCCTGGGCCATGACCTAGCCCAGGTTTGGTATACACCCAAAGAAAATGCACCATTTTACCCTTTTTTAACGGCGACGGAAAGCCAAAATGGCGATTTTTAAACTTTCTTCGATTTGAAAAAACTAAAGCGCTTTAGGAACTTTTAATTGTATTTTCGAAAATAACTCACTATAAAGGGCTTATTTAGGTAAAATATGAGGGAATTGAAAATTTCACAACTGGCGCCAGATTTTCGATATTTACAGACATTGGCTCTTAAATTGTAACGATCCTAACAAACGTACTCTTTTCTTTTGTTTTAGCCCCCGTCCTTCGTTTATTTTTCAAACCGAAATATCCGGTAGAAAAAAGTAACATTTCTTTTTTAAATTTGTTATATCTTACCTCTGTCTTTTTTTCGCCATGGGGAACAGTTCCTTGTGTTGATTTATTTTTGTTCAGTGAATTTATTCTACTGATCCTGATCTTTGTCACACGGATCCGGCAACTCTCACTGGTTTGTAGTCGTGGTTTTGCTGTCCATTGTTTTTAAGTGTAGTCAGTATCAAGCAATCTTTCCCTTATTCTCTTTAAATCAGTCGTTTACCGTCAACATCCTCTTAAGACTAATTATATCTTCACTCAACATGTGATGAATACAAGCAGTCATGCAAACCTTATACAAGTGGGCCTGTATAAGTCGGCCTTAGTGGATGGAGGGGGGGTGGAAGGACTAGCGCGTGACAGAAGTGACAGAACACGCAGAAGGGTGCCGAATGATGCCATGATTGATAGTCAAATGAATAAACATAGGTGTCAAAACTATAGCTCAAAATTACGGCCTTAATCAGGCACCACACAAAAACATACGGGCAAAATTAAACCCCCCTAAAATACCAACACCGCGAACTCCATAGCACTGAAAACATCCTTTGTCCCTTCCCATCAATTTCAAACTGAGTATTCTCCTCTTAGTAGTCAAACCCGTTTAGGCGAACCATGTCAAACGGGCGACAAAGTCCCCTCAGAAATTTCGCTTCTGAAATTCTAAGCGCTGTGAGGTTAGTTGTGTCAGGAAAGAGGAGAGAGATGAGTACTCGGAAAAGGGGGTTCAATTGCTCCCTCTCCCTTTTCCGGTAGCCTCGCAACTTTTTTATTCACACGTACAAGCACACGTGTAGGGAGCAGGGATGCAGTAGTGGGGAGAGCGCCTTCGCGTGGTTTGGGACATCAGTGTTGAACTTTTCATTATAAATCCAAAAAGATCAGAAAATATGGAACGGCGGACGGTATTATCGTAACAAATCTGTAGCAAATCTGCAACGTTTGGGAGGAAAATACTGACCACTAACCCTCTAGCCATCGATCTTTATAATAAATTGACCTTCGTTTAGGAACGTAAAATCAGGGATTCATCTATCAATCGAAGGTATAACTCTACCAGTATCTTGTACAGTAATTTTTCTACATCCAACGTTACAGGCTATGAACTAAGCGGGGAAAACAAGTGAACGGAAAAGCGCAATTTTACTGGCGGCGCTCGCCAGTAAAATTGGGGTAAAAGAAGACACGGAGCCTGGGAACGACTTAGGTCAGAAGGTAACGTCAAAAATTCGCACCAAAAGGTTTTCTTTCATGTAGAGTTTATTTTTGGAGAGGGCCTATTTTCGTGGTTTACCCTTTGACTCCCAGAGTCAGTTATGGAGACATTAAGATGATTCTAACTTCTGCGTCTGTGGATGAAATCCCACGGTGTAACCACTCAATTTAAACCTTGTCAGCAGTACTTGCACATGGTACTATTTATATTTATGTATTTTAGAAAACGAAATTTGAGATTCGTCTTGAATTTTGAATTTAGGCACTCTTGGAAGTGAAAGGGTTGAGATTGAAGGTAATTTTGCGTTTGAAATTGGGTTGGGTTTGATTAAAACAGCCAAAAACACCAGTGAAAAGCAGGACCCATCACCCGGAGTACATAGAGGCTCCAGGATTTGAGCTCCTGTGAAAAGCTAACAGCTTTAAGCCATATAAGCAGCTTCATTTTCTGTTTTTTTTTGGGGGGGGGGGTGGGGGAGGCATGTTCAGAATTTAAGGTGTATTCCAATCGAACAGTTCCGAGAAAGGTCATCTAGCCAGTTTACATCAGAACATAATGTTGTTACAAGGATGATGTCAGCGAAGTTGTGCAAAAAAATATATTGGAGAAAATTATCCAGTTTGTAGCTGACAGCTGTATTCTTAAAATATATCGTATGTATTGTGCCGGTTTTATTTCTCAGAGCCGTATCAATCAAAATAAGATATCACCTTCTTAATTACACGTTCGTAGATGAAGAAGAAAAATGCATTAGAGGTGCTGATGAGAACTGCTAGTTTGCTATTAATTATTAATAAACATCTTTAAATTTCTTGAAACATTTTTTGAAGTGGCAAGCCTAACAATTGAAATCTTAAAACAATATTCACTATTTCGTGTGCAGGTGTGTTCTTGTTATATTTTTATTATCCATGGAAAGTTACATTTACAGTGTAACGTTTTTATTTGGCATACCATGAAGGACTAAAACATTTTCCCAGCTGCTTTAATAATTAACCTTTAGTGCTGTGGTCAAATCTTTATTTTATAAGTGGTTTTTTATGTGAAAAGTCGTATATTTTCTTATATTTTGCTTTTCTTTCTTTTCTTTTTTTTAGCATTTCACCTTTTTAGGTTAATTGACAATAAAAGTGGCTGATTTGGATAATATTCAATAACTGGACGAATTTGCATTAGGAATATTAGTAACTTGTGTAGTTAGGAAAGTCTTATTGTTCTCGTCTAGCAAAAGGCTTTTCTTTATTCATTTGCACATGGAAATGTGGAAAGGAGCTTGACTAACAAAAGTGCCAAAAGTGTGAAGGTGACAATCTGATTTGTTCTCTAATTGATGATAAAAACTATGCTTAACAAGAACACAAGTTTTGTAATAAAGGAAATTACGGTTCATAAATACATGCTTTTTTAACCTGCAGACAAAAAGGTTCGTGCCGTGTCCCAGTTGCAAAATTAATTCGCAAAAAATCGTTTTATTCCCTTTAATAATGCTGCTCCTGCGCTTCCTTTTTGTGTTTTGCGTTTTACTGTGCTTCTTCTGCAGTTGTGAGACTCGAAGTAAAAGATTTGAATTTGTCAAGGAAGGTAGGAAAATACACCGTGAAATAATTGAGCTTAAAGTTAAGTGCTGGACAAGTTTATGAATATTAGAAGGAGTTAAAAACATAAACTGACTCGATCGATTTCATGTTTCTTCAACAGCGGTGGTATATTTAAAATAATTATTGAATTCCAGTCACGGGATTATTAAATCTCCTATTTTCGAATCAGGTTTTAAGTTGTTATGATTTCATGTATAGTTCTAAATTCTGAGTGTTTGTGTATGTTGCCGTTTGTTTTTCCAATTAGCGACAACATCATGCAAAAGGCTTTTTCTCTCCTTTTCTGTTCATTTCTGATTAGTTCTCTGCTTACTTGTGTCTAGTTACCTTAGGTTTATATCACGATAGGTAACCAAACTTTTTATACAAGGTCTTGTAATGTCCACAGGTTTTGCTTTGTCAAATCATATTATCAAAAACCATACAACAGACACATCTATGGACTGCGCCGTGGAATGTACTGCAGTCTTAGAATGTGTTTCATTCAACTTCAGAACAACGGAAAACTTGCAAATGGAGAGCAACTGTCAACTAAATGATGCGACAAAAGATTCATCACTCCTTTCCGACTTTGGAGAAGCTGCGGGGCTCGTGTATTACGAGGCCGAGACCAGTCCGGCGGTGAGTAATCTTTGATCTAGTACCCACCCTTACGTTCGCTTAAATACGGTGGACGCACAAAAAAAAAAAGAAAAAAAAACAGGTTTGAGTTACATTTCGTTGCAAATTATACTATCTTCGGTAAATTATACTATCTTCGGAAATCGAAAGAGCACGGATGTTAGATAGCAATGGTGGTAATAAAGTCCTATTATTTATTTTGCAAATTCGGCAAATTCCATCTTCCCGCCCTCCTTTTGAAGGCAGACCTGATATTGTACCCTCATTTGGTGTTCACCTTTGTGAGAGAAGACGTTTTAATCATTTTTTCCTGTAGGGCTGTTTGTCCTCTCCGTGTAAAAACCTTGCCCGCTGTATTGACAGCTGCTCATGGGATTCAACCCAGTACACATGCAGATGTATCCTTCAAGGAACATACGGGGACCATTGTGAGTTCTGGAGAGGTCTGTACACTTATCTTTCGCTCCTTTTAGACATACGATTTGGTTGTATTAAATTATGGCCTTGCTGGTACGTTCCTCTCTCTTCTGCAAGGGCTGGGTGTAGCTTTAGGATGGATTCGCTGTACAAAGCGAGTGCAGGCGCAATAACTAGAGACCGTAACGTCCTGCGTTTATTTTAATTTTATTCCTGCACTTGGCTCAGCGGATTCCCTACCAAAATTCCTTTTGAACCACCAAGAGAGACCATGGAGACGATACGTTATATGTATAAATGGTTTTTTATGGAAAATATTTCTTTATTTTCTTTCACGTTCCCATTATTTAAGAGATTTACTCGACTATTAGAGGATAGACCATTAATTTTTCAATCTACTTATAATTTTCTGTTGTTTTTATTATTGTTTTACTTTGTAGAAAACGTCCACGATTTCAGCCTCCAATTTCCAACCGAACACACTTCAAACTTTGTTGTTTTTAACGGCAACATTGCAAAACTTGACGAGTTCACAATATGCTTGTGGATGAAGACCGCTGCAAGAGGCCTGGTGTCCCTGTTCTCCTATGGATCTGCACTATGTCTTCAGTGTGATGATACAGGGAGATGTGTTATGGGAACTGATAATCATGAAAGGTAATGGTTCGCCTTATTAGTTCTTGTTCTCAAAAGTAGATAAACAACGATGCAAACGAAAAAACAAGTGAAAGTTCGAGTAAGGTATTGACTGGTTGTTATTATTATTATTATTAAAATTAAAAATAAAAACTGAAACTAATAGGTATAAGCTCCAGCAACATGGGTGTCCTGTGGCTCATATGTGTCTTTACCTTATTAGGTTATTTAGCGGATAAATAATGCTGCTTGTTTTTTTTTTTTAGTCAATTATTATTATTATTTTTTCTCTAGCTGGTCTTAAGTTGAGAAAAAAACAAAGCCAAGGAATTGCTTAATATAATACAAAATTTTCTTTTCTCCAAGTTCAAGTTTTCGATATATGTATGTTTTGTCATCCAAGGTCCTGGTATATCAGTTTTGCATTCGTTTTTAGTGCTTGTATAAGCACACAAAATGCTTTGAAACGGGTATGAACAACGCTTAACGCTGTTCATAGACTTGTAAATAAACTCAGTTCCTAAGATATTGTGTACTAAGTTTACAGGTAAATTATCCTCAGTGTTAAATTGACCTATTTATATCATTTTTCATCCATAACTGAAGCTCGTTTTACACTGTACCTCTAAACGACGGCAACTGGCATAAGTTGTGCTTAATGGCTAATATTACAAATGGACAGCGGGAAATGTTCGTCGACGGCTTGCGAGGAATTCCGGGTACTGAAGCAAGACATGCTTCGCAAAAAATCCTGACAGGGGATCAGCTGGTGCTAGGTCAGAAGTGGATGACGTCTAGTCAAGCATTCGACAATTCATTTTCGTTTGAAGGTTTGTAAGGAATCCAAGGTTCCTTTAGCGAGTATAAAAAAGTTTGTTTTAGCAGTGATGGACAAAAAAAAAAATTTTTCTGGAATGTTTACTGGTTTTTCACCATTGACTCCAAACTTCTGAAAATTTCGGTTAGAAATTTCTAGATCAACGAAATATCTCGACAGGCAGTCTAAAATGATCTAAAAATCTCCATACAAAATTTTCGGAAAACGTTATATCAATATTATAACAGTTGACAACAAATATGAGCATTTTTGCGGTACCTTGGCCTCAGAGGCCCCAGAGACCCGTTGTGCAAATGTGAAGAAAAGTATGGTCATCTTCTTTTTTTCATTCCGCAATCCCAGAGTCGCGGTCAGCAATGAATACAGATATAGCCTGAGGAATTGCCAATAGCATTCCATTTCGGAAACACAATAATCTTTAGATTTAAAACAAGTGAAAATTTAAATATAATTGCTTCAGTATGAAGAAAGTCAGGCCTGCAAATTAATTTTTTTTCCCAGGAGCAATTCTGCTCCTAGGTCCAAAATTTTAGGAGTAAATTTGGTCTAACAAGAAGCAGAAAATGTATTTATTATAAAAATGGGCCAAAAGTTAAAGGAGCAGATTTGCTCCTAAGTTTTTTTTAGAAGCAAATGCCCTCGAACCAGTCGCAAATTGCACATTTGCCACCATAAATTTCGAGCCTTGAAGAAAGTTTCCACATGACGTCATCGATACCATGCCGGTGCTGTGACCGTGTACACCAACATGCCCGCCACACCCCCTTCATTTGAATCTCTGGGGATTGGTTTCATACACTCCAAACGGCAAAAAAGTTATCAAAATAAGACGTTAACATCATTATTTGGACTATCACCAGCTGGGGACTCTCTCTTTCTCACCGAAAAAGTAACTCCTGGAAATCAGGATATTCCTGCAGAAACATGAAAAGAATAGCGAACGACCACGCCCCGATAGATATGAGCTCTGCTACAATTTGACTGTGAGCAATCGTTAAGCGAACGCAAATTGCAATTGTTAAGCGGACGCCCTTAATTAAGCGAACACCAACTTAAGTCCCCAAATTTAGTTCCCATGTTTACTTTAAAACGAACCTGTATTCGGCGAACACCCCTATTAGGCGGACGCGGACATCAAAATCAAGCCATTTTGTTACGAGAAACCTGCATTAAGCGGACATTATGGCATTTCTGTCTGCTTCGAAGAGCGTGCTTTCTCTGTAATTTAGTAATTCTACCTGGAACGGCCATTTTCGAAGGGTTTGCAATAAAGCATGTTGTTTTGCAATTTATCAGAACCTGTATCAAGTGGACACCCTGTATTAAGCGGACCTTACCGAGGGTCCTATGGGTGTCTGCTTAATACAGGTTTCACTGTATATATTTTCCTCATATCCCACGCACGAGTGGAAATAGACAAATGTAAATCACTCGCCCACTAAATACGAGAGGAAAGATATTGTTAACAGTGTAGGCTGATTGGACCTGAAGCATTTCACATTTCAACATTTGGAGTCGTTGGAGGGATGTTACTGGGGAATTTACTTCAGCAATAAACAACTTCAGTATTGGGGAATTTGGAGACCTGGTAGACTGGCGCCTTCTCAAAAGTGGAGTTCGTGGAGATGTACAAGTTAACCAGCCAGACACTTGCTCAAGTAAGAAACAGTTATTTGTCTACAGATACGCTAGCCGTACTAAAACATAGGCTCGCAATGCGTGCAGAACTGACAAAGTGTTTGTTCATCTCGAAAACAAGGCAAGCAAGGCGTGCGTAACGCATAGCTGTACTAAGGAAATTTCTACCGTTTTATACGAGTACTATGAGGTTTATACACATTGTTTGCCACTGTAACTCTCTATTTTCGCTCATTTTCTTATTTCATAGCTTCAGTTCCTAATTGTTGTTAGCTATGTAGCAAATAGATAGTTTTTCATTATGTTGTAAATAATTTACCTAGGTAGCCAAAACTTTTTTCATTATATTGTAAATGATTCATTTTAAATGTATCGTAGGCTAACCAGTATTACTGTCTCAATCAGTGTCCCCAGTTAGTCTATCTAGGATAGATACATTGACACTTAAATAAAATTCTTATCTTATCTTATCTTTAATTTAAGAAACGACGTCATGGTTACAAAACAAAAACACATCATAAACTGATTAGAACTTTACAACTAACGGTAGAAAGCAACACGAAACTGACACTAGCTTACAAAAATACCGATGGGGCCAGTTACATTTTTTTCCCCTCAAAATTATTAAATCACTTAAAGTTGATTTCCAGTCCGTACTACGCAGGCGAAACGGTTTGTTTTGGTTTTTTGTTTTGAAAACTACTTACGTCATGTACGACCGTTATGAAATGTACCAATTCGTGACGTCTTACATAAAGTGAAATTACAATTTTGTCTCCCGCCATCATGGATGTGAGCTTTACTCACACGGTGAAATTGAAGAAAGAGACTTTGAGGTGGCCGCGCAGCCAGGACGAGATAATATCTCGGTGTTTACATGTACTGGGTTTTGTTTACGGGAAACAGGAAGAAATGCCTGCCCGTGTCGTAGCGCCCAGCAGTTCTGCACGTTCAGTTGCCATCGAGCACAAGGAACCGCAAGTCTGTGGATGAATATACGGTGTGTTGGAGGAAGATTCTTCCGAAAATGACGAGATATTAAAGTCTATTTATTTCTCCTAGGTGGAAAAATTTTCGCACAGCCCCAAACATGCACTCTATTTCATAAATTATCTGTTTTTTATTGTCGCGAAGATAACATTCCATCAAGTGAGGCGCACAAACAATTCGGGGCTGAGCCTGCGCAGTACGGACTGGAAATCAACTTTAACAGTACTGTCACTTACTCGCTGCCACATTTAAATGACTTTTGAACATACTGTACATGTCCTACAAAATACGACCTAATGTGAACACTGAGTTACCAATATGGAGGAAAAACTGAAAATATGCAAAAATAAAGCGAGCGAAAGAGCGGGAAAAAAACAAGGGGAGACTAGGTTGCCAGTTGCCAGTTGCCGTCGTTTAGAGGTACAGTGTAAAACGAGCTTCAGTTATGGATGAAAAATTATATAAATAGGTCAATTTAACACTGAGGATAATTTACCTGTAAACTTAGTACACAATATGTTAGGAACTGAGTTTATTTTTTCGCTCGCCCTTCACTATCTGAACGCCTGGAACAGGCTAATTGGCGCTTAAAGAGTTAACTCGCTTCTTCAGTTAAATCTCCTCTCTCCCTTCCCCTTTTCTATTAGTAATGTATATTTTCGAACCGTAGTGTTTTATGACAGCTTGAGTCAGCCTCCTTGCCAGTCGTCCTCAGCAGAATATCAACTGTGACGTCACCCGTCGAGCTCAACAGGAAGGTTCGTTAGCGTGTTCGGCTCCAAGCTTCCCGCTGTCACGCAATAAGCGAGTAAAGGCCAGGGGACGAGGCTAAGCTTGAGTTTATTCTAAGCTTCGGTTTCAGTTTAAACCTTTTTAAATCTTTAGTTTAAAGCCAACAAGAGTTTCCTTTTGGGTCATTTGTTGCTACAACTGTTGAAAGAAGTGATATTATTCTGGAAAAGAAATACAAGAAGCTTAGAAAATATTGATAAATTTAAAAAACACGAGACAACTTTTAAAAGACATGTTTCGGCATAACATCTGCCATCTTCAGTTTAATGAAATAATCAAAATAGCGTTATATATTTATACGTTACATTGATAGAAAATATCATTGATGGAAAATCATTGGTAGAATATCATTGATAGAATATCATTGATAGAAAATATCAAATATAACAGACCGAACGCTAGGAGGGGACTGGAAACTAGACTCTTTCAGGGCTTTTTTCTCAAAATCTAGCCACACCACCCTACCTCAAATTTTCAGGATTTGGCAAAAGAAAATGAAAATCTGAAAGCCAGAACTTTTGCTAAAGAAGAAAATGTAGAATTTTGGCCTTCTGTTAGATATTTAACGCGTTCCGTTCATTGGAGTTGACACAGTAAACCTTGATCCAAACTGAATGGCCACACATAAGTGTCAAAGTTTGCGAAAAACCTGGAACTGTTAGGAAGAAGTAAACGGGTATGAACATTTTTTCTTGGGAAATTCTGTTTAGGAATTTTGAACTTTTTTTTAAAGAAATAACGTTTATCCTGGACATTTTCCGTTTGCACCAAAAACTGCTTGCTTACACGCGACATTTGGGAATTTAGAGGTAAATGGTAAACAACCCGAGTAAACTGCATAAGAATACAAACCGAATGATGTTTTTTGATGGCGTGTTGTGAGCATGATATGCACTTGCCAGTGGTACAGTACTCCGCCCGTCTCTCAAGATTCAGATCCTATTAAGGGTGGGACGGTGAGGGGGTAAAGCAACAGTACATATTACTTACATGCATATTCTTCTCTTCTCACATACAGGTGTCTTCAATAAGCTTTCCAGCATCCTCATTACATCGGCTACACATGAGTACAACTTTTCAGCTGCTGTAACAAAGACGCTGTCCAAGTTTACCATATGTGCTTGGCTTAAACCATGGCTTACCGACAGAAGACATGAGTTCTCTTTTGTTAAAAACGACTCTTATCTTTTCGGACTTCAATTTAGAGAAGGGATGCCGAGGATGATTGTTCACGGAGAAACCATCGAGTAAAAACAACAACAACATAATCTAATTGTAAAACCATTTATAATTTACAACTTCACAGTTATTTAACAATTATATACTCGAAAGGGGGTTTGGATAAGAGGCGATATCCACCACATGTGCAACAAGCGCGAGAAGAATAATCGTTTGATTACATTATCAACTGCAGTACTCGTAGCCAGATTTTTTGCTGTGGCTATGGACAAAACGTTTGCTTCAAAACTGTTGCTTACAAGGCAAAGAACGGGAATATTCACCGTCAGAACCTACTCCCGGCTGATTAATTTTTGAGCGCGCTTACTGGAAGAAAAACATCACGTGATACAAATTGGCCTATACCTGCCGTCCGATTTGACACTAGCCTGTTCCAGGCGTTCAGATAGTGGAGTGCGAGCGAAAAAGAAAGCGAGCGAAAGAGCGGGAAAAAAGTGAGGGAAGACTGGGGAAGAGGACCCAATCTCCCCTCGTTTTTTTCCCGCTCTTTCGTTCGCTTTATTTTCGCTCGCGCTCCACTATCTGAACGCCTGGAACAGGCTAATTTGACACTTCTCGTCCATAACAAAACAATTAAACAAACAAAGCTTGGGTCAAACTATTTTGTGTCTTGAAAATCGTCTTGCAGAAGCCAGTGACGGCGGGTTCACCCGTAATCACGCCATGTTCGTCAATGGCGTTTATTCTTCTTTCGGCCAGAGGTTATAAAATAAATGAACCTCTTCCTGGCGTGCTGGTGCAGTGGAACCTCGATTTAACGAAGCGCCAAGGGACTGGGGAAATTGGTCCGTTATATCGAGGTTCTTTTCCATACATTACACTATTACTGGAATGAAAAATATCGTTCGTTAGACCGAGGACTTCGTTATATAGAGGTACGTTAAATCGTGGTTCCACTGTATATCGGAGGATAACGCCCTTGGCTAAAAGCTGGTCCTTAAAATTTCACAATTGCCCTCAACGCTTCGTAGCCCCTGGCATTATCCCCAATATACCACCCGCCGGAAGGGGTAAAACTATATTTTCAGTTACTAAATAGCCTAGATGCGGTGCGGCGAACCAGTGAGAAAGATATATTGTAATTCAGTAACCGAGATTGAGAAAAATAACAGTTTACTTTAATTAAGAGATAAACTAGTTGAGTGACCAATATTTATTTATTGAATCGGTTATCAGTAAAATACTCACAGCAATCTTGTTGAATGATATAATAGTTACACAAACACTGAAACGACGTATTATTCTTTTGGCACTTTAGCGTGCACTCTACCCCGCTCAACGGCCCATCGCTGTTTATTTGCGTGCTTTGGGACAGCCAAAGAGGTCGCCTGGACGTCATACTGACTGGACGAGTAAGAGAGACTAAAGAACTGCTGGAGGACGAATACAAGAAAGGGATTCCACAAGGTTCAAATAGTTACTTTCGTTATCTATTCTCCCTAACAACCCTCATTTCCCATCTCTTCGATTCTCATGAGTCAGGGGAAGAGATGGGAAAAGAGGGGGATTAGGGTGTTAACTGGCTTTGTGTAATAGACGCTTTTAGTATAATTTTAATTCTATATTCACCGCGCTGCCCGGTGAATATAACATTTCAAGGCGCGGCAGCTAAGCTAAGTTTCTTTTTTCGTGAGTTGTTTGTCAAGTTTTAGCCCTTTTTTTTACTTTTTTGATGTCCACATCTCAAAATTATGCTAAAACAATTATTCGCCTCAGGCTCAGTAAATATTGGCGAATATTTACCTCGCCTTCGCCTTCGGCGAATAATTGTTAATTATCAGAAATAGCAAGAGAGGATAAAGGGGTGCTCTTGGAAATAGAAAATTTCGCGTTTGCTTACTTAGCATGAAGCATTAACTTCAGGATGTTTGCGGATCCGAAATTTGCAAGTCGAGTTCCTATCATATGTTAGCGCATCATAGATAGATAGATAGTTTATTGAAGCTTTAAAATTACAGCTCTAGACTGAGCTGAATTAGATAAAACTTTACAAGTGAATTCAAATAATAAAACTATGCTAAAATGTAAACATGAAAATCACCTAATAATGTATATTGCATCGTAATGATATTGTATTGGACCTACAATATCGTATGCTACCGATCGTATTTCGTAAAACCCTTAACTATAATCAAGAGAGGATAAAGGGGTTTAATTAATGTTAATTTGCTAGGAGGTTCTAGGTTTTGAGTATGTCGATGAAATCCTAAAGTATGACCATTCCCATGAATTAAGAACTATCCAAAATCACTTTACTGTATGTGCTTTCATAACATGTACGTTTTTCTGATTTTTATCTCTCTACGATGGCCAATTTAGCTGATATAAAATTAAAGCGATTATTGTTATTATTGTTTAAGAAAGCAAACTGACGATTGGGAATGCCGTCGACAAGAAAGCAATGTAAATGAATTGGCGGTGTAAATGTTTGGGATACACTATTGAATAAGCATTCTATCGTGGCTATGTTCCACGGAAAAGGCAGAGAGAGCGGAACTGTTATCTCTTGGAAAGATCTGGAAAGGGCAGTCCCCCCGCGGTTGCAAATTTCAACTGAAGGAATGCTGGACCTGGAGTTTCAAGGTACTTAATTTAGCTTGGCCCACGCTGTTGCCTTTTTGCTCTTGCCACCGGGCTAAAAAGTTAAGGTACACACCTACGAGTTTTGTGGTCTAGCCTCAGTTGACTTTCATTCAGGGAGCTCTCATACGCAAAGCTATAGTCTGCCAACTCGTATTAACAAATTATAAAACGTTGGCAAACTAGTTGTTGCGTGGGTAGAGTGACGAATGCTCTGATTAGCTTCGGCCAGCCAAGGCTGTACTTTACACGAATCATGATCGAAACATGTTTATGTCGTCATCATCGTCATTATCATCATCATCATCATCATCATCATCATCATCATCATCATCATTATCATCATCATCATCATCATCATCATCATCATCATCATCATCATCACCATCATCATCATTATCATCATCATCATATTATCCTCATCATCATGCATTTATGTAGAGCCAAATCCGCTAATTGCCCATGGCGCTTTACAATGAAATTATTGAAAAGAGTAAAAAGCTATTTAAGGAAACTGGGGAATTAAAGTTTTTTTTGTTAAAAGATAGGTTTACACGGTTTCTTAAAAACGACCATTAAATTAAAGTTAAGAAGGCTTCGAAACGGTTGCATTTTCTTGTGCAGTTAAAAAGGGCAAAGCTCCCTTGCAAAGATTTAGTTCTTTTTTATATCACATGCATTAGATCCATCTTAACTTATGCAGTGCCCGTTTTCTATTACGCACTGCCCATGTACTTGCAGCGTGAACTAGAACGTGTCCAAGAAAGAGCGTTATCAATTATTTGCGCCGGTTTAGATTACAAAGAGGCACTAGATGTAGCAGGTATCCCTACTATTGTTTCATACAATGAAGGTATCTGTAACAGTACTTTCACCTCGATCATTACTAACAAGGAGCATAGACTGAATAGTTTGCTGCCTGCCATCAATCATAACCCATATTCCTCAAGGGAACATAGGCGCTTTGCAATCCCTTAGTAGAGGACCAATCGCTTTAGAAATACATTCATTATGTCCTCCTGTGTTTAAGAATAATGTCTCAACAAGTACTAAATTGTAAGTAGGTTTTTAAGGTTTAGGCTTTAGGTTTTTTATATCATAATCATGTAAATAATATAAGTCGTAAAATGTAAATACGCAATTCAGCCCTTGGGCTGCATAAGTATTTATTTATTAAACTGTCTATCTATCTATCCATCCATCCATCCATCCATCCGTTTTTAACCACCGAAATAACCACCCAAATCTGCCTCTTTTTAACCACCGTAATAAACATCCTAATCTGCTCCTTTTTAACCACCGTAATAATCACCCTAATTTGCCCCTTTTTAACTACCTTAATAACCACCCTAGTTTGCCCCTTTTTAATCACGGTAATAACCACCCTAATCTTCCCCTTTTTAACCACCGTATTAACCACCCTAATTTGCCCCTTTTTAACCACCGTAATAACCACCCTAATCTGCCCCTTTTTAACCACCGTATTAACCACCCTAATTTGCCCCTTTTTAATCACGGTAATAACCACCCTAATCTGCCCCTTTTTAACCACCGTAATAACCACCCTAATCTGCCCCTTTTAAATCACCGCAATTACCACCCTAATCTACCCCTTTTAAATCACCGCAATTACCACCCTAATCTGCCCCTTTTCAACCACCGTATTAACCACCCTAATTTGCCCCTTTTTAATCACAGTAATAACCACCATAATCTGCTTTTTTTTAATCACAGTAATAACCACACTAATCTGCCCCTTTTTAACCACCGTATTAACCACCCTAATTTGTCCCTTTTTTAATCACAGTAATAACCACTCTAATCTGCCCCTTTTTAAGCACCGTAATAACCACCCTAATCTGCCCCTTTTAAATCACCGCAATTACCACCCTAATCTACCCCTTTTAAATCACCGCAATTACCACCCTAATCTGCCCCTTTTTAACTACCGTATTAACCACCCTAATTTGCCCCTTTTTAATCTGCTTTTTTTTAATCACAGTAATAACCACACTAATCTGCCCCTTTTTAACCACCGTAATAACCACCCTAATCTGCCCCTTTTAAATCACCGCAATTACCACCCTAATCTACCCCTTTTAAATCACCGCAATTACCACCCTAATCTGCCCCTTTTCAACCACCGTATTAACCACCCTAATTTGCCCCTTTTTAATCACAGTAATAACCACCATAATCTGCTTTTTTTTAATCACAGTAATAACCACACTAATCTGCCCCTTTTTAACCACCGTATTAACCACCCTAATTTGTCCCTTTTTTAATCACAGTAATAACCACCCTAATCTGCCCCTTTTTAAGCACCGTAATAACCACCCTAATCTGCCCCTTTTAAATCACCGCAATTACCACCCTAATCTACCCCTTTTAAATCACCGCAATTACCACCCTAATCTGCCCCTTTTTAACTACCGTATTAACCACCCTAATTTGCCCCTTTTTAATCTGCTTTTTTTTAATCACAGTAATAACCACACTAATCTGCCCCTTTTTAACCACCGTAATAACCACCCTAATCTGCCCCTTTTAAATCACCGCAATTACCACCCTAATCTACCCCTTTTAAATCACCGCAATTACCACCCTAATCTGCCCCTTTTTAACCACCGTATTAACCACCCTAATTTGCCCCTTTTTAACCACCGTATTAACCACCCTAATTTGCCCCTTTTTAACCACAGTAATAACCACCCTAATCTGCCCCTTTTTAATCACCGCAATTACCACCCTAATCTACCCCTTTTAAATCACCGCAATTACCACCCTAATCTGCCCCTTTTTAACCACCGTATTAACCACCCTAATTTGCCCCTTTTTAATCTGGTTTTTTTTAATCACAGTAATAACCACACTAATCTGCCCCTTTTTAACCACCGTAATAACCACCCTAATCTGCCCCTTTGTAACCACCGTAATAACCACGCTAATCTGCCCCATTTTAACCACCGTAATAACCAGCCTAATCTGCGACTTTTTAGCGACCGTAGTATCCACCCTAATCTTTCCCTGTTTAACCACCGTGTTAACCACCCTTAACTGCCCCTTTTAAATCAGCGTAATAACCACCCTAATCTGCCCCATTTTAACCACTGTAATAACCACCCTAATCTGTCCCTTTTGAACCACCGTATTAACCACCCTTAACTGCTTTTTTTAAACCATCGTAGAAACCACCCAAATCTTTCCCTGTTTAACCACCGTATTAACCACCCTTTATTGCCTCTTTTAAACCAGGGTAATAATCACCCTAATCTGCCCCATTTTAACCACTGTAATAACCATCCTAATCTGCCCCTTTTGAACCACCGTATTAACCACCCTTAACTGCTTTTTTTAAACCATCGCAATAACCACCCTAATCTGCCCCATTTTAACCACCGTAATAACCATCCTTAACTGCCCCTTTTAAACCATCGTAACAGCTACCCTAATCTGCGCCTTTTAACAACCATTTGAACCACCCTAATCTGCCCCTTGTTAACCATCCTAATAACCACTGTTATGTGCCTCTTTTTAACCACCGTAATCACCACCATAATCTGCCCCTTTTTAACCACGAAAATAACCACCCTAATCTGCCCCTTTTTAACCTTCCTAATAACCACCCTAATCTGCTCCTTTTAAATCACCGTAATAAACACCCCAATATGCCCCTTTTTGCCCACCGTAATAACCAACCTAATCTGCGCTTTTAATCAACCGTATTAACCACCCTTAACTGCCCCTTTTTAACCACGGAAATAACCACCCTAATCTGCCCCTTTTAACCTTCATAACAACCACCCTAATCTGCTCCTTTTAAATCACCGTAATAAAACACCCCAATCTGCCCCTTTTTAAGCACCTTACAAACCACCCTAAACAGTTCTTTTTAAATCACCGTAATAACCTCAGTAATCTGCCACTTTTTAACCACCGTAATAACCACCCTAAACTGCCCCTCTTTAACAACCGTATTAACCACTCTTATCTGCCTCTTTTTGACCACCGTAATAACCACCCTAATCTGCCCCTTTTTAACAACCGTATTCACCACCCTAAAGTACCCCTTGTTAACCATCCTAATAACCACTCTTATGTGCCTCTTTTTAACCACCGTAATCACCACCTTAATCTGCCTCTTTTTACGCACCGTAATAACACCCTAATCTGCCTCTTTTAATCAACCGTATTAACCACCCTTAACTGCCTTTTTTAACCACGGTAATAACCACCCTAATCTGCCCCTTTTTAACCTTCCTAATAAGCACCCTAACCTGGCCCTTTTAAATCAACCCAATAACCACCCAAATCTGCCCAATTATAACCACCGTAATAACCACAAAACTCTGCCCCTTTTTAACCACCGTATTAACCACCTTAATGTGCCCCTTTTAACCCACCGCATTAACCACCCTTAAAAACCCCTTTTTAGCCACCGTAACAACCACCCTAATCTGCCCCTTTTTAACCACAGTATTTAACCACCCTTAACTGCCTATTTTAAAGCACCGTGATAACCACCCTATTCTGCATCTTTTTAACAACCGTATTAACCATCCTAAACTGGCCCTTATTAACCACCGTAATAACAATCCTAATCTGCCCCTTTTTAACCACCGTAATAACCAACTTAATCTGCCCCTTTTTAACCACAGTAATAACCACCCTAATCTGCTCCTTTTTAACAACCGTACTAACCAGCGAAAACGGCCACTTTTTAACCACCGTAATAACCTCCCTAATCTGCTCCTTTTTAACAACCATATTAACCACCCAAAACTGCCACTTTTTAACAACCGTATTAACCATCCTAATCTGCCCCTTTTTGAACACCGTAACAACTACTCTAATCAGCCTCTTTTTAACCACCGTAATAACCATAGTAATCTGCTCCCTTTTAACAACCGTATTAACCACCGAAAACTGCCGCTTTTTAACCACCGTATTAACCACCCTTATCTGCTTCTTTTTAACCACCGTATTAACCACCCTAATCTGCCCCTTTTTAACAACGTTAACCGTATTTACCACCCTAATCTGCCCCTTTTTAACCACCGTAATAACTACTCTAATCAGCCTCTTTATAACCACCGTAATAACCATCCTAAACTGCCCCCTATTAACGACTGTAATAACTACCCTAATCTGCCCCTTTTTGACAACCGTAATAGCCACCCAAATAAGCCTGTTTTAAACTACCGTAATAACCATCCTAATCTGCTCCTTTTTAACGACCGTAATAACCAGCCACCTAGGAAGCTCAATGTACATTAAGAATGTTTTGATATCATAAAAGGTCCTTCAACTGAAAAGAGAAAGTGTTAAGTTTTATCTTTCTTGAAATATTTGAGAAAATTGCAGGAATAACCAAATTCAGCCTGTAAAAATATGAATCATGATTTACGTGAAAACGCTCTTACAGATTTTTCCCTAATTTTGCATACAAGTTGTGTAGGTTGAGTAGTTCAAATAGTTCAAGTTTCGTCATAAAGTGTCCGACTAGTGTTCGAGATATTAGACATTATTTAAAATGAGGAGTTGTCCATTACCGTTGCTATGGTGGCAGCTGTTGCTAGGAAAGCAGTGAGAAAATAGACTTTGATCATTTATTGAAAAGGTGGTGTGGTATCAAGGAAATCGAAGTTTATCTTCTATGCGAAATTTTGACTTCAAAAGATACACCCCAAGGCCAAAAAAACTGTTACGAGCCTCCTTAACTGCCCCTTTTTAACCATGGTAATAACCACGCTAATTTGCTCCTTTTAATCAACCGTATTAACCACCCTTAACTGCCCCTTTTTAACCACCGTAATAACCACTCTAATCTGCTCCCTTTAAATTACCGTAATAAACACCATAATCTGCTCCTTTTTAACCACCGGTATAACCACCCTAATCTGAAACTTTTAAATCACTGCAATAACCACTTAAATCTGCACAATTTTAACCACCGTAATAACCACCCAAATCTCCCCTTTTTAACGACCGTAATAATCAAACTAATCTTCCCCTTTTAAATTAACGTAATAACAGCCCCTTTTAAATCACCGCGATTACCACATAAACCTGTCCCTTCTTAACCACCGTAATAACCACCCTAATCTGCCCCTTTTTACCACCGTAATAACCACCCTAATCTGCCCCTTTTTAACCACCGTAATAACCACGCTATTCTGCCCCTTTTTAACCACCGTAATAACCACCCTAATCTTTCCGTTTTTAACCACCGTAATAACCACCCTAATCTGCCCCTCTTTAACCACCGTAATAACCATCCTAACCTGCTTCTTTATAACCACCGTATTAACCACCCTAATCTGCTCTTTTTTAACCACCGTATTAACGACCCTAATCTGCTCTTTTTTAACCACCGTAAAAACCACCCTAATCTTCCCATTTATAACCACCGTATTAACCACCCTAATCTGCTCTTTTTTAACCACCGTAAAAACCACCCTAATCTTCCCATTTATAACCACCGTATTAACCACCCTAATCTGCTCTTTTTTAACCACCGTAATAACCACCCTAATCTGCCCCTCTTTAACCACCGTATTAACCACCCTAATCTGCTCTTTTTTAACCACCGTATTAACCACCCTAATCTTCCCGTTTTTAACCACCGTAATTACCACCCTAATCTGTCTCCTTTTAACTACCGTAATAACCACCCAAATCTGCGAGTATTTAATAACCGTGTTAACCACCCTAAACTGCCGCTTTTTAACCACCTTAATAACCATCCAAAACTGGCTCTTTTTAATCATCCTTATAACTACCCTCAACTGCCTCTTTTAAACCACCGTAATAACCACCCTCATCAGTCCCTTTTTAACCACCGTAATAATCACCCTAATCTGCTACTTTTTAACAACAGTATTAACCACCCTAAAATGCCCCTTTTTAACCACCGTAATAACCACGCTAATCTGCGTCTTTTAAATAACCGTATTAACTACCCTAATCTGCCCCTTTTTAACAACCGTTTTAACCACCCTAAACTGCCCCTTTTTAACAACCGTGATAACCATCTCTAATCTGCCCCTTTTTAACCACGCTAATAACCATTGCAAACTGGCCACCGTAATAACCACCGTAATAACCACCGTCATCTGCTCTTTTTTGACTACCGTATTAACCACCCAAATCTGCCCCTTTTCAACCACAGTAATAACCACCCGAATCTGCCCCTTTTTAACCACCGTAATTACCACCGATATCTGCCCCTTTTTAACCACCGTAATAACCAGCCCAATCTGCCCCTTTTTAACCACCTTAATAACCACCTTAATCTGCCCCTTTTAATAACCGTATTAACGACCCTCGCCTAACCCTTTTAAACCACTGTAATAATCACCCTAATCTGCCCCTTTTTAACCATCCTAATAACAACCTAATCTGCTCCTTTTTTAAAACCGTATTAACCACCCTAAACTGCCCCTTTTTAACCCCCGTAATAACTGCCCAAAACTGGCCCTTTTAAACCATCCTAATAACCACCCTCAACTGCCTCTTTGAAACCACTGAAAGAACCACCCTAATAATCACCCTAATCTGCCCCTTTTTAACCACCGTAATAATCACCCTAATCTGCCCCTTTTTAACCACCGTAATAACCACCCTTATCTGCCCCTTTTTAACGACCGTAATAACCACCCTAATCTGCCCCTTTTTAACCACCGTAAAAACCACGCTAATCTGCCTTCTTTTAACCACCGTAATAACCACCCTAATCTGCCCCTTTTTAACCACCGTAAAAACCACGCTAATCTGCCCCTTTTTAACCACCGTATTAACCACCCTAATCTGCCCCTTTTTAACCAAATTAATAAGTACCCAAATTTCCCCCTTTTTAACCACCAAACTAACCACCCTATTCTTCCTGTTTTTAACGACCGTAATAACCACCTTAATCTGTCTCTTTTAACTACCGTAATAACCACCCTAATCTGTCCCTTTTTAACCATTGTAATTACCATCTTAACCTGCGCATTTATAACCACTGTTATAACCACCCTAATCTACCACTCTTGAATCACCGTAATAACCACCCTAATCTGGCACTTTTCAACCACTGTAGTAACCACCCTAATCTGCCCTTTTTTAACCACCGTATCAACCACCCTCAACTGCCTCTTTTAAACAATAATAATAACCACCCTCTAAACTGTCCCTTTTTAACAACCCTATTAACCACCCTAATCTGCTCTTTTTTAACCACCATAATAACCACCCTAATCTGCCCCTTTTTAACCGCCGTATTAACCACTCTTAACTGCCCGTTTTTAACTACCGTAATAACTATGCTAATCTGCCCTTTTTTAAAAGCGTATCAACCACCTTAAACTGCCCCTGGTAAACCATCCTAATAACCACTCTTATTTGCCTCATTTTAACCACCGTAATCACCACCCTAATCTGCACCTTTTTACCCACCGTAATAACCAGCCTAATTTGCCCCTTTTAATCAACCGTATTAACCACCCTAATCTGCAACTTTTTAACCACCGTAATAACCACCTAAATCTGCCCCTTTTTAACGACCGTAATAACCAAACTAATCAGCCCCTTTTAAATCAACGTAATAAACACCCGAATCTGCCCCTTTTTAACCACCGCAAAAACCATCCTTATCTACCCCTTTTTAACCACCGTATTAACTACCCTATTCTGTTCTTTTTTAACCACCGTATTAACCTCCCTAATCTGCCCCTTTTTAGCCAAATTAATAAACATCCAAATCTCCCACTTTTTAACCACCGAATTAACCACCCTAATCTTCCCGTTTTTAACGACCGGAATAACCACCCTAATCTGCTCGGCCCTTTTTAACAACCGAAATGACCATCCTAACCTGCTCCGTTTTGATCACCGTAATAACCACCCTAATCTGCCACTTTTTAACCACCGTAATAACGAAACAAATCTGCCCCTTTTAACCACCGTAATAACCACCCTAATCTGCCACTTTTTAACCACCGTAATAACAAAACAAATCTGTCCCTTTTTAACCACCGTAATAACCACCTTAATCTGCCCCTTTTTAACCACCGTAATAACCACCCTAATTTGCCCCTTTTTAACCACCGTAATAACAACACAAATCTGCCCCTTTTTAACCACCGTAATAACCACCCTAATCTGCCTCTTTTTAACCACAGTAATAACCACCCTAATCTGCCCCTTTTTAACCACAGTAATAACCACCCTAATCTGCCCCTTTTTAACCACAGTAATAACCACCCTAATCTGCCCCTTTTTAACCACCGTAATAACCATCCTAATCTGCCCCTTTTAAACCACCGTAATAACCACCCTAATCTGCCCCTTTTTAACCACAGTAATAACCACCCTAATCTGCCCTTTTTTAACCACCGTAATAACCATCCTAATCTCCCCTTTTTTAACCACCGTAATAACCACCCTAATCTGCCCCTTTTTAACCACCGTAATAACCACCCTAATCTGCCCGTCTTAAGCCACCGTAATAACCACCCTAATCTGCCTCTTTTTAACCACCGTAATAACCACCCTAATCTGCCCGTTTTTAACCACCGTAATAACCACCGTAATCTGCCCCTTTTTAACCACAGTAATAACCACCCTAATCTGCCTGTTTTTAACCACCGTAATAACCACCCTAATCTGCCCCTTTTTAACCACCGTAATAACCACCTTAATCTGCCCCTTTTTAACCACCGTAATAACCACCCTAATCTGCCCGTTTTTAACCACCGTAATAACCACCCTAATCTGCCCCTTTTTAACCACCGTTATAACATAGAGGGCAAAATTACTGATTGCTGATTGCTTGAGACAGGGGGCATTTTTTCTTAATTTTCTTTCCAATGAGGGCAAAATTACTGACGCCTGATTGGGCAAGCGCCATAAATACTCGCATTTGATTGGCTAAGCGCGAGAGCGCGCCATTTGCATTTTGTAAGCGTCTTGAAACGAAAGCAGATTTTGAATTGGATTTGAGTTGTTCAACACAAGAATATAGTTTCAGAGTTTAAATTTAGCCGAGTTGGTTGGCAAAAATGGTATGGTAATCGGCTGATAGTTCGAAGAGAAATTCCAGAAGGTGAACCTGAACGTTTTACGGGAAACAGCAAATGGTTATTTCTTCTAAAACTACCGAAAACCTTGGTTAATTCAGCGAGCGAGAGGTCGCTTCGCAACTCAGGTAAGCTTAAATAAATTTACTTAGTTTGAGTTTTGAGTGTGAGTTTGTCAACGAACTAGAATTGTAATTATCTCAAAAGATGAACATATGCATAAAAGACAGTTTCTTTTTTTGTTCTGGACGCCGAGTAGCAGACGAGTTTAATAAACTGCTTGTGTGGAGAATTGTTTATTCTGAGTGCCGGCAGCGAAGTGTGTTTCGACGTGCAATGAAAAGTTTTCAGAAAATTTTGCCCTCTATGTTATAAACAAGTAATCGCATTGAGCCCTCGTAGAATTAAGGATAAATTTTCACTTGTATTTTCAAAGTTTTCACAAATTGCCCTCGTCGCTACGCGACTCGGGCAATTTTGTGAAAACTTTGAAAATACGCGTGAAAATTTATCCTTAATTCAACTCGGCCTCATGCGATTACATATACTAATAACCACCCTAATCTGCCCCCTTTTAACCACCGTAATAACCACCCTTATCTGCCCCCTTTTAACCACCGTAAAAACACCCCTAATATGCTCTTTTAAATCACTGCAATAACCGCCAAAATTTGCCTCTTTTTAACCACCATAATAACCACCTAAATCCGCTCCTTTTAAATCACCTAATAACCACCATAATCTGCCCCTTTTTAACCACCGCAATAACCACTTAAATCTGCCCCTTTTTTACCACCGTAATAACCACCCTAATCTGCTTCTTTAAAATCACCGTTATAACCACAATAATGTGCCGCTTTTTAACCACCGTAATAACCACCTGATCTGCCCCTTTTAAATCACCGTAATAACCACTCAAATCTGCCCAATATTAACCAGCGTAATAACCACCCAAATCTCCCCCTTTTTAACCATCGTAATAACTACCCTAATGTGCGACTTTTTAACCACCGTAATAACCACCCTAGTCTGCCCTTTTTTAACCACCGTATTAACCACCCTGAACTGCCCCTTTTAAACCACCTTAATAACCACCCTAATTTGATCGTTTTTAACCACCGTAATAACCACTCTAATCTGCCCCGTTTTAACCTTCCTAATAACCACCGTACTCTGCTCCTTTTACAGTTGATCGACGTCACGTGTGAACGAAAACTCTAAAGTTCAAAACATACGTTTTGTCCGGTCAAATCCTTTGATGGCCAGACAATTTGTCTGGTCAGTTACACTTGTAAAGAAAAATTTAATACAGAGCTGCAGGTTTTGAATTTGTAAAGGTTCAAGAATATTGGGGTTCGTGAATAAAAAGGGGAAAAGACAGAATGAGATACTCCCAGACCAAGAACTTTTAATAAATGATTCATAATAGTGGTTGTAAAATTTGTGGTGGTTGCAAATTTTCGCTTTGTCATTTATCAAGCTGTCACCACAAATTAGCAGGTCTTCTGGAGTAGTATGTGTAGCGGTGTGAATTACCATGTTCTTGTGTATAGTCCGCATGGATTTTGTAACCGTATAGAAGACAGAACTGAAGCGATACATGTAGTTGTATGCACAAATGAAATACTGATTTTGTCGAACGTTGTGGCTGTACCGTGCGTTCCACTTTTGCTGCATTGAGTTCAATAAAGGCGTAGAAAATGTACTTGTTTGATATGTAAACATGATGCAATCGATATTTGTCCGGCGAAACATGGGTTGTGTCCGAGCAAAAATAGGTTTGACCGGACAACGTGACCGGCGCCAGCCAGGAAATTATTTCAAGCCCTGCAGATTTTTCGAAATGTTCAGACCTGGTTATGTTAATGCCTTAGGTTGGAAGAACAGGCCATGTAGGCCTCTCCACAAGGAAACGAGAAGACGAATAATTGATCGTTACTTGACAGGAGAGGGACCGAAAGCGATCTCCACAGCAGCTCGTGCAACTCCTGGCGCTGTTTATTGTATCATTCGACATCATGAAATGTTCAGTACATGTGAGGCGTTCAGTCAAGGGGGACGAAGTTATCCTTCTAAACTTTCAGACGACGTTGCATGTAGAATCTATTGAATTATTCAAACTAGCGAAATCTAGGATATATGGATGGGAAAATCGCGAAAGATTGTTGAGCAGTAGGTTATGCAATAGACGAAGCACAGGTCACCAAAGCGTAATATGAGAGTTTGTCAGGAGCTGAAATTCGATTGCAAATAATCGGCAGTTTTCCGTGGAAATACCTAAAAATCAAAATAGAGTTTGAAAAACCTTACCTGTTGTGTGTTCGCTGTGTCTTTACCGCTTTTCCGAACTGCTGGAGGCCGTTTCGGGCGATATTCTGTTTAACGGTCGAAGCCGGCGACCCTAAAACGCGGAATGGCGGAATGACGGAACGGCGGAAAATCACCCTAAATCCTAAAACGCGGAACGGCGGAAAATCACCCTAAATCCTAAAACGCGGAACGGCGGAAAATCACCCTAAATCCTAAAACGCGGAACGGCGGAAAATCACCCCATATCCTAAAACGCGTAACGGCTAAAACGCGGAAAACAAAAATAGATGGCACTGATTCACGTGATTCGTTGTGACGAAAAAACAGTCACGCTTAGCCAAATGGCGCTAATGTTCAACTGCAAGGTGTCTCGCGACCCCTCACCTGTACAGCGCGAATTGTAACTAGCTTCATATTCCCACACCTCACCCCCGCCTTCAGCAGTTTACTACCGTAAAACACAACAGAAGACATCTGCGGATCTTGCACTTCTCTTCGTGATTCTCTTTTAATTTTCAATGTCACAGAGTCAAAAATAAAATGATGAAAACGATAATTTGGACTGTTTTTTCCTGTTTTTTCTGTAGTCACTCAATCGTTTATCAGTCGATTCATTAAGGTATCATGCTACCCCAAAATTGACCATGTTTTCGAAAAATACACTTCTGTCATTTTTAGATAGATATTATTCAAACCTATCTTTTACAAAAAGTTTCAGAAAAAAAGATTGTTTCTACGCAAAGTTATGGACGAAAAACGATTTGTGGCATTAATTTTCTCTAATCATGTGTTGACAGTCATCTGTCAACAACGCTGAAAATAGCATGTGACATAACCAGGCCCCGATGTTTTGACACGCGATCGATTGTGTAGCAGTTCCCACTTATTTCGAGTGTGTCTACAGTGACTTCGATCATATCTGTGAAAGAGAGTGAGAGAGAGAAAAGATCAAGCGTTGAGGAATTACTTGCGCTTCCTGACTCCTCACTTGTCAGTGTGATAAGCTTCGACTGCCAGCTCGCTTTTCGTAACGCGAACGGCGAAAAACAATCCATCCATTCAAATTCCATAACATTTCTACAAAGCCAGATGTATCAAAGAATCAACTTGGCGCAAAAGACGGCATGTCCAGGAAAGTACGGAATTTGTCTCCAGTAATAAAGAAGTTTATTTTTTCCCAATTGCTCGCATTTCTGAGAGGATGTTCTCTCTTAGATCTTGAGCCGAACACGTGGCGGCTTCTTCGCAGATTTCAAGTCCTTTCGCCTTTCCTTTCGTCTTTCAGGTCCCGGCAGCTCGGGTAGCCTTACCCAACTCAAATGATGATGCCTTCGGCATTTTACAGCCGACGTGATATTATGACTTTAAAATTTCCGTTTATTGCGTTTGAAGACCCTTTGAACGGCACTCGTACTCAACGAAAGTCGCTTTCCAACATAAAAACACGCAGAATTTGACACCATTCTTGTCGGCATGTTTGTGCTATTGTTGTAAGGCGGTAAGTTGAGCCTCCCCTCTGTCAACCGCAGGTAATTATCCTGACACCTAGGTGTTTTAATCTCCTCAGACCGGAAAATGTTTCCAAATCATATTTTGGCTTTTTTCTCGAAACTAATTTTTCAAGAAATTGGGCGCACATTTTAAGTTCGCGTTCAGCGAGTTTTCAACCATTTTAGCTCAAACTTGGCGACAATGTTGCCACACAATTTGACACCAAAACCGTGTCTCCGAATTTTATTTTTTGCTTTCATTCAAAAGTTATGGGCCGTAAAAGAAAGAGGAGAGGTGTTTCTTTGAACTTCAAAGTTAAACTGAGTGCAGAAAATAAACCAGGCCAGACACAAAAATTCGGAGACACGGTTTTTGAGACAAAGGTGTGAAGAATTCGGCGCAATGTTCGTCTTTCTCTCCAGATCATTCTCGACTGGAGCGGAACCGATTTTGTGAACGATGTACTTTTTAAAAACGTAGTCTCTATCTTCGACACAGTTGTCTTTTTTCTTTATCTAAATACGTTTTCGTAAGCTTCAATTATTAAGCTTTCAGAAAATATATAGGTTGCCAGGGTCCTTGTGAAACGCCTGATGCTCAAACGGTGAAAACGCAATGTTGTCATTTGGGGTACCCTGATACCTTAATCAAGATATGTTATTCTTATACTAAAATGCTAAATACTTATACTAAAATCAGAAATATATTTTGATATTTTTATACAGTCCCATTAGCCGTGACTAACTTCGTCTACTTAAACAAAGTCCAAAGTGGCACTAACTTTTAACAGGAGTTACTATTACATGTAACAGCAACTGTCCATATATGCAGGGCTTTGTGTTTCGTAACCTAAGCCTAAAAAAGCAATGGATTAATTTTGGAAATTCAATTAATATGAAAGGAAAAAATCCAGTGATTGAATCGAACGATGGGCTAAAAAGTAACAAAACTATACTTTTACTATTTAGTTTGGAAAAATGAATAAAAATCTAACAGGATTGCCTTTGTTATCGACATTCCCTATACCGATATGCTAATAGAACTGAGAATACTATAAGGGGTGCTGAATGGTACTGTAAGAAGGGGTATCAAAAAATTGTCACACGATATCCAAATCTCGGAAGTGTTTTTAATGGGTCGCTAGGTCTCGTTTTAGTGTGTTTCTTTCCGTTTCGTTGGAGTTGAAAACGTTTTGCCCGACATCGGACGAGTCATGGAATTTACCATTCGCCACCCTAGAGTGGTATACTACAAGACTAAGAGAGTCGATTTGGCACCAAAAGCCAGTTTTCTTCGTTTTAAAATACTGTCACAAGACGGTTTACTAAAAATGATAAAAATGATTAAAATTGATAAGAACTAAAGGAAATTGCTTTCTGCAAATAAACTAAAGTGATCCCCTCTTTAGCAATTTAAACTAAAGCGAACCCCCCTTTGAAAGCAAATAAATCAAAATGTATTTACCCAAATATTAAGATGACGAAGATAACCTAGGAAAATAACAATACCATGCACGAGATATAGTATTATAGAATGCGTTATGTTCTATTTCTTGAGGGTGGGTCTTCACAGGACCGTGGTTATGTGTATGTATTTGTGAGTCCAGCATTGCGATCTCGTCACCAGACATCAGTTCTCAAATTTGTGCCTTTGCTTTGTTGCGTGGCAAAAAAATGCGCTTTTCGGCAGCTAAAAGCAACTAATGACAAGAAACATTTTGTATCATCCACAATGTGTAAATTAAAGTGACCACTCAAATTTAACGTGATTTATGACAAAAAGTAATTAAAACCTACTCAGATCGATCCGAAAACAAAGCCAGTTATTCGAGATAAAAAGGTATTTACCTAACCGGAAAGTGACTGGCTAGCTGTCAATTCTGTTGCGTCGTTGACAGTGCGATCAAATTGTATTTCGTGTCTTGTATCACTGTATCACTCGGTGTAAAAGTAATGGCATAATTATGACCGCGGAATGCAATTTATAAGTTATATACTCTGCTTTACTAGGGGGTCGTTATTTAGTTTATTTTTAGGGGGTCAAAAACTGTCAACTTTTCAGACAACATAATGAAAATAATGGCAGTACATAAAAACCGTGAATTTTTGTTTATCAATATCTTTACATCACGCCATTGCCGTCTATATCCTTTGGGTCTAACCCAATTTTCCATCTATCTGTCGATGATGAGCACTGAATGGGTCGCTACTGTCGGGGGCATCGTTGCTTTCGTTACTTTCAGGGATTTATTAGCTTCCTCCAATTTTTAACGTTCCACGTTTTAAGATTTATAGTGATTTTCCGCCGTTCGGCGTTTTAGGATTAAGGGTGATTTTCCGCCCTTCCGCGTTTTAGGATATGGGGTAATTTTCCGCCGTTCCGCGTTTTAGCATTTCGGGTGATTTTCCGCCGTTCCGCGTTTTAGGATTTAGGGTGATTTTCCGCCGTTCCGTCATTCCGCCATTCCGCGTTTTAGGGTCGGATCGCGACTCGGATCACGTGTTGAGGTTTCTGTTCACGTGTGACGTGGATCAACTGTAAATCACCGTAGTAACCACCCTAATCTGCCCCCTTTTAACCACCGTAATAACCACCGTAATCTGCCCCTTTTTAACCACCGTAATAACCACCCTAATATGCCTCTTTTTAACACCGTATTCACCACCCTCAACTGCCCCTTTTTAACCACCGTAATAACCACCCTATTCTGCTCTTTTTGACTGCCGTAATAACAACCCTAATCTGCCCCTTTTTAACCACAGTAATAACCACCCTAATCTGCCTCTTTTTAACCACAGTAATAACCACCCTAATCTGCTCCTTTTTAACCACAGTAATAACAACCCTAATCTGCCCCTTTTTAACCACCGTAACAACCACCCTAATCTGCCTCTTTTTAACCACAGTAATAACCACCCTAATCTGCCCCTTTTAACCACAGTAATAACCTCCCTAATCTGCCCCTTTTCTAAAGACAGTAATAACCACGTTAAGCTGCCCCTTTTTAGCCACAGTAATATCCACCCTAATCTGCCCCTTTTTAACCACAGTAATAACCAACCTAATCTGCCTCTTTTTAACCACAGTAATAACCACCCTAGTCTGCCCCTTTTTAACCACAGTAATAGCCACGTTAAGCTGCCCCTTTTTAACCACAGTAATAACCACACTAATCTGCCCCTTTTTAACCCCAGTAATAACCACCCTAATCTTCCCCTTTTTTAAAGACAGTAATAACCACGTTAAGCTGCCCCTTATTTGCCACAGTAATATCCACCCTAATCTGCCCCTTTTTAACCACAGTAATAACAACCCTAATCTGCCCCTTTTTTAAAGACAGTAATAACCACGTTAAGCTGCCCCTTCTTAGCCACAGTAATAACCACCCTAATCTGCCCCTGTTTAACCACAGTAATAACCACCCTAATCTGCCCCTTTTTAACCGCAGTAAAAACCACACTAATCTGCCCCTTTTTTAAAGACAGTAATAACCACGTTAAGCTGCCCCTTTTTAGCCACAGTAATACCCACCCTAATCTGCCTCTTTTTAACCACAGTAATAACCACCCTAATCTGCCCCTTTTTAACCAAAGTAATAACCTCCCTAATCTGCCCCTTTTTAACCACAGTAATAACCACCCTAATCTGCCCTTTTTTGACCACAGTAACAACCACCCCAATCTGCCCCTTTTTAAAGACAGTAATAACCACCCTAATCTGCCTCTTTTTAACCACAGTAATAACCATCCTATTCTGCCCCTTTTAGCGACAGTAATAACCTCCCTAATCTGCCCCTTTTTTAAAGACAGTAATAACCACGTTAAGCTGCCCCTTCTTAGCAACAGTAATAACCACCCTAATCTGCCCCTTTTTAACCACAGTAATAACCACCCTAGTCTGCCCCTTTTTAACCACAGTAATAACCTCCCTAATCTGCCCCTTTTTAACCACAGTAAAAGCCACGTTAAGCTGCCACTTTTTAACCACAGTAATAACCACTCTAATCTGCCCCTTTTTAACCATAGTAATAACCACCCTAATCTGCCCTTTTTTAAAGACGGTAGTAACCACGTTAAGCTGCCCTTTTTTAGCCACGGTAATAACCACCCTAATCTGCCCCTATTTAACCACAGTAATAACCACCCTAATCTGCCCCTTTTTAACCACAGTAATAACAACCCTCATCTGCCCCTTTTTTAAAGACAGTAATAACCACGTTAAGCTGCCCCTTTTGAGCCACAGTAATAACTATCCTAATCTGCTCTTTTTTAACCACAGTAATAACCACCCTAATCTCCCCCTTTTTAACCACAGTAATAACCACACTAATCTGCCCCTTTTTTAAAGACAGTAATAACCACGTTAAGCTGCCCCTTTTTAGCCACAGTAATAACCACCCTAATCTGCCCCTTTTTAACCACAGTAATAACCTCTCTAGTCTGCCCGTTTTTAACCACACTAATAACCACCCTAATCTGGCCCTTTTTAACCACAGTAACAACCACCCCAATCTGCCGTTTTTAACCACACTAATAACCACCCTAATCTGCCTCTTTTTAACCACAGTAATAACCACCCTAATCTGCCCCTTTTTAACCACAGTAATAACCTCCCTAATCTGCCCCCTTTTTTAAAGACAGTAATAACCACGTTAAGCTGCCCCTTTTTAGCCACAGTAATAACCACCTTAATTTGCCCCTTTTTAACCACAGTAATAACCACTTTAATCTGCCCCTTTTTTAACCACAGTAATAACCTCGCTAATCTGCTCCTTTTTAACCACAGTAATAACCACCCTAATCTGCCCCTTTTTAACCACAGTAACAACCACCCCAATCTGTCCCTTTTTAACCACAGTAATAACCACTCTAATCTGCCTCTTTTTAACAACAGTAATAACCATCCTAATCTGCCCCTTTTTAACCACAGTAATAACCTCCCTAATCTGCCCCTTTTTAACCACAGTAATAACCACCCTAATCTGCCCCTTTTTAACCACAGTAATAACCACCCTAATCTTCTCCCTTTTAAAGACAGTAATAACCACCTCAAGCTGCCCCTTTTTAACCACAGTAATAACCACCCTAATCTGCCCCTTTTTAAAGACAGTAATAACCACCTCAGGCTGCCCTTTTTTAACCACCGTAATAACCACCCTAATCTGCACGTTTTTAACCACAGTAATAACCACCCTAATCTGCCCCTTTTTAACCACAGTAATAACCAACCTAATCTGCCTCTTTTTAACTACAGAAATAAACACCCTAATCTGCCCCTTTTTAACCACAGTAATAGCCACGTTAAGCTGCCCCTTTTTAACGACATTAATAGCCACGTTAAGCTGCCTCTTTTTAACGACAGTAATAACCGCTCTAATCTGCCCCTTTTTAACTACAGTAATAACCACCCTAATCTGCCCCTTTTTTAAAGACAGTAATAACCACGTTAAGCTGCCCCTTTTTAGCCAGAGTAATATCCACCCTAATCTGCCCCTTTTTATCCACAGTAATAACCAACCTAATCTGCCTCTTTTTAACCACAGTAATAACCAACCTAGTCTGCCCCTTTTTAACCACAGTAATAACCTCCCTAATCTGCCCCTTTTTAACCACAGTAATAGCCACGTTAAGCTGCCCCTTTTTAACCACAGTAATAACCACTCTAATCTGCCCCTTTTAAACCATAGTAATAACCACCGTAATCTGCCCCTTTTTTAAAGACAGTAATAACCACGTTAAGCTGTCCCTTTTTAGCCACAGTTATAACCACCCTAATCTGCCCCTTTTAAACCACAGTAATAACCACCCTAATCTGCCCCTTTTTAACCACAGTAATAACAACCCTAATCTGCCCCTTTTTTAAAGACAGTAAAAACCACGTTAAGCTGCCCCTTTTTAGCCACAGTAATAACCATCTTAATCTGCCCCTTTTTAACCACAGTAATAACCACCCTAATCTGTCCCTTTTTAACCACAGTAATAACCACCCTAATCTGCCCCTTTTTTAAAGACAGTAATAACCACGTTAAGCTGCCCCTTTTTAGCCACAGTAATAACCACCCTAATCTGCCCCTTTTTAACCACAGTAATAACCTTTCTAGTCTGCCCCTTTCTAACCACACTAATAACCACCCTAATCTGCCCCTTTTTGACCACAGTAACAACCACCCCAATCTGCCCCTTTTTAACCACAGTAATAACCACCCTAATCTGCCACTTTTTAACCACAGTAATAACCACCCCAATCTGCCCCTTTTTAACCACAGTAACTACCACCTTAATCTGCCCCTTTTTAACCACAGTACTAACCACCGTAATCTGCCCTTTTTAACCACAGTAATAACCACCCTAATCTGCCCTTTTTTAACCACAGTAATAACCTCCCTAATCTGCCCCTTTTTAACCACAGTAATAACCACCCCAATCTGCCCCTTTTTAAACACAGTAACAACCACCCCAATCTGTCCCTTTTTAACCACAGTAATAACCACTCTAATCTGCCTCTTTTTAACCACAGTAATAACCATCCTAATCTGCCCCTTTTTAACCACAGTAATAACCTCCCTAACCTGCCCCTTATTAACCACAGTAATAACCACCCTAATCTGCCCCTTTTTAACCACAGTAATAACCACCCTAATCTGCCCCTTTTTAAAGACAGTAGTAACCACCTCAAGCTGCCCGTTTTTAACCACAGTAATAACCAACCTAACTTGCCCCTTTTTAACCACAGTAAAAACCACCCAAATCTGCCCCTTTTTTAAAGACAGTAATAACCACGCTAAGCTGCCCCTTTTTAGCCAGAGTAATAACCACCCTAATCTGCCCCTGTTTAACCACAGTAATAACCACCCTAATCTGACCCTTTTTGACCACAGTAAAAACCACCCTAACCTGCCCCTTTTTAATGACAGTAATAACCACGTTAAGCTGCCCCTTTTTAGCCACAGTAATACCCACCCTAATCTGCCCCTTTTTAACCACAGTAATAACCACCCTAATCTGCCCCTTTTTAACCACAGTAATAACCACCCCAATCTGCCCCTTTTTAAACACAGTAACAACCACCCCAATCTGTCCCTTTTTAACCACAGTAATAACCACTCTAATCTGCCTCTTTTTAACCACAGTAATAACCATCCTAATCTGCCCCTTTTTAACCAAAGTAATAACCTCCCTAATCTGCCCCTTATTAACCACAGTAATAACCACCCTAATCTGCCCCTTTTTAACCACAGTAATAACCACCCTAATCTGCCCCTTTTTAAAGACAGTAGTAACCACCTCAAGCTGCCCGTTTTTAACCACAGTAATAACCAACCTAACTTGCCCCTTTTTAACCACAGTAAAAACCACCCAAATCTGCCCCTTTTTTAAAGACAGTAATAACCACGCTAAGCTGCCCCTTTTTAGCCAGAGTAATAACCACCCTAATCTGCCCCTGTTTAACCACAGTAATAACCACCCTAATCTGACCCTTTTTGACCACAGTAAAAACCACCCTAACCTGCCCCTTTTTAATGACAGTAATAACCACGTTAAGCTGCCCCTTTTTAGCCACAGTAATACCCACCCTAATCTGCCCCTTTTTAACCACAGTAATAACCACCCTAATCTGCCCCTTTTTAACCACTGTAATAACCTCCCTAATCTGCCCATTTTTAACCACAGTAATAACCACCCTAATCTGCCCTTTTTTACCCACAGTAACAACCACCCCAATCTGCCCATTTTTAACGACAGTAATAACCACCCTAATCTGCCTCTTTTTAACCACAGTAATAACCACCCTACTCTGCCCCTTTTTACCCACAGTAATAACCTCCCTAATCTGACCCTTTTTTAAAGACAGTAATAACCACGTTAAGCTGCCCCTTTTTAGCAACAGTAATAACCACCCTAATCTGCCCCTTTTTAACCACAGTAATAACCACCGTAGTCTGCCTCTTTTTAACCACAGTAATAACCTCAATAATCTGCCTCTTTTTAACCACAGTAATAACCACCGTAATCTGCCCCTTTTTAACCACAGTAACAACCACCCCAATCTGTCCCTTTTTAACCACAGTAATAACCACAATACTCTGCCTCTTTTTAACCACAGTAATAAGCACCCTAATCTGCCCCTTTTTAACCACAGTAATAACCACCCTAATCTGCCCCTTTTAACCACAGTAATAACCACCCTAATCTGCCCCTTTTTAACCACAGTAATAACAACCCTAATATCCCCCTTTTTAAAGACAGTAATAACCACCTCAAGCTGCCCCTTTTTAACCACAGTAATAACCAACCTAATCTGTCCCTTTTTAACCACAGTAATAACCACCCTAAGCTGCCCCTTTTTAAAGACAGTAATAACCACCTCAGGCTGCTGCTTTTTAACCACCGTAATAACCACCCTAATCTGCACCTTTTTAACCACAGTAATAACCACCCTAATCTGCCCCTTTTTAACCACAGTAATAACCACTCTAATCTGCCTCTTTTTAACTACAGTAACAACCAACCTAGTCTGCCCCTTTTTAACCACAGTAATAGCCACGTTAAGCTGCCCCTTTTTAACCACAGTAAAAACCAAAGTAATCTGCCCCTTTTTAACCACAGTAATAACCTCCGTAATCTGCCCCTTTTTAACCACAGTAATAACCACCCTAATCTGCCCCTTTTTAACCACAGTAATAACCACCCTAATCTGCCCCTTTTTAACCACAGTAACAACCACCCTAATCTGCCCCTTTTTAAAGAGAGTAATAACCACCTCAAGCTCCCCGTTTTTAACCACAGTAATAACCAACCTAATCTGCCACTTTTTAACCACAGTAATAACCACCCTAATCTGCCCCTTTTTTGAAGACAGTAATAACCACGTTAAGCTGCCCCTTTTTAGCCACAGTAATATCCACCGTAGTCTGCCCCTTTTTAACCACAGTAATAACCACCCTAATCTGCCTCTTTTTAACCACAGTAACAACCACCCTAATCTGCCCCTTTTTAACCACAGTAATAGCCACGTTAAGCTGCCCCTTTTTAGCCACAGTAATATCCACCGTAATCTGCCCCTTTTTAACCACAGTAATAACCACCCTAATCTGCCCCTTTTTAACCACAGTAATAGCAACCCTAATCTGCCCCTTTTTAACCACAGTAATAACCACCCTAATCTGCCCCTTTTTAACCACAGTAATAACCACCGTAATCTGCCCCTTTTTAACGACAGTAATAACCACCTTAATCTGCCCCTTTTTAACCATAGTAATAACAACCCCAATCTGCCCTTTTTTAACCACAGTAATAACAACCTTAATCTGCCCCTTTTTAACCACAGTATAAGCCACCCTAATCTGCCTTTTTTAACCACAGTAATAACCAAACTAATCTCCCCCTTTTTAACCACAGTAATAACCACCCTAATCTGCCAGTTTTTAACCACAGTAATAACAACCCTAATCTGCCCCTTTTTAACCACAGTAATAACCACCCTAATCTGCCCCTTTTTAACCACAGTAATAACAACCCTCATCTGCCCCTTTTTAAAGACAGTAATAACCACCTTATTCTGCCCCTTTTTAACCACAGTAATAACCACCCTAATCTGCCCCATTTTAACCACAGTAATAACCACCCTAATCTGCCCCTTTTTTAACCACAGTAATAACCACCGTAATCTGCCCCTTTTTAACCACAGTAATAACCACCCTAATCTGCCCCTTTTAAACACAGTAATAACCACCGTAATCTGCCAATTTTTAACCACAGTAACAACCACCCCAATCTGCCCCTTTTTAACCGCAAAAAATAACCACCTTAATCTGCTCCTTTTTAACCACAGTAATAACCACCCTAATCTGCCCCTTTTTAACCACAGTTAAAACCACCTTAATCTGCCCCTTTTTAACCACAGTAATAACCACCTTAATGTGAAACTTTCTAACCACAGTAATAGCCACCCCTTTTTAACCACAGTAATAACCACCTTAATGTGCCCCTTTCTAACCACAGTAATAACCACCCTTATCTGCCCCTTTTTAACCACAATAATAACCACCCTAATCTGCCCCTTTTTAACCACAGTAACAACCACCCCAATCTGCCCCTTTTTAACCACAATTATAACCACCCTAATCTGCGCCTTTTTAACCACAATAATAACCACCCTAATCTTCCCCTTTTTAACCACAGTAATAACCACCCCTTTTTAACCACAGTAATAACCACCTTAATGTGCCCCTTTCTAACCACAGTAATAACCACACCAATGTGCCCCTTTTTAACCACAGTAATAACCACCCTAATCTGCCCCTTTTTAACCACAGTAATAACCACCTTAATGTGCCCCTTTTTAATTACGTTAATAACCAATCTAAACTGCACTTTTTTAACCACAGTGATAACCTCCCTAATCTGCCCCTTTTTAACCACCGTAATAACAACCCTCATCTGCCCCTTTTTAACCACCGTAATAACCACCCTAATATGCCTCTTTTTAACACCGTATTCACCACCCTCAACTGCCCCTTTTTAACCACCGTAATAACCACCCTATTCTGCTCTTTTTGACTGCCGTAATAACAACCCTAATCTGCCCCTTTTTAACCACAGTAATAACCACCCTAATCTGCCTCTTTTTAACCACAGTAATAACCACCCTAATCTGCCCCTTTTTAACCACAGTAATAACAACCCTAATCTGCCCCTTTTTAACCACCGTAACAACCACCCTAATCTGCCTCTTTTTAACCACAGTAATAACCACCCTAATCTGCCCCTTTTAACCACAGTAATAACCTCCCTAATCTGCCCCTTTTCTAAAGACAGTAATAACCACGTTAAGCTGCCCCTTTTTAGCCACAGTAATATCCACCCTAATCTGCCCCTTTTTAACCACAGTAATAACCAACCTAATCTGCCTCTTTTTAACCACAGTAATAACCACCCTAGTCTGCCCCTTTTTAACCACAGTAATAGCCACGTTAAGCTGCCCCTTTTTAACCACAGTAATAACCACACTAATCTGCCCCTTTTTAACCCCAGTAATAACCACCCTAATCTTCCCCTTTTTTAAAGACAGTAATAACCACGTTAAGCTGCCCCTTATTTGCCACAGTAATATCCACCCTAATCTGCCCCTTTTTAACCACAGTAATAACAACCCTAATCTGCCCCTTTTTTAAAGACAGTAATAACCACGTTAAGCTGCCCCTTTTTAGCCACAGTAATACCCACCCTAATCTGCCTCTTTTTAACCACAGTAATAACCACCCTAATCTGCCCCTTTTTAACCAAAGTAATAACCTCCCTAATCTGCCCCTTTTTAACCACAGTAATAACCACCCTAATCTGCCCTTTTTTGACCACAGTAACAACCACCCCAATCTGCCCCTTTTTAAAGACAGTAATAACCACCCTAATCTGCCTCTTTTTAACCACAGTAATAACCATCCTATTCTGCCCCTTTTAGCGACAGTAATAACCTCCCTAATCTGCCCCTTTTTTAAAGACAGTAATAACCACGTTAAGCTGCCCCTTCTTAGCAACAGTAATAACCACCCTAATCTGCCCCTTTTTAACCACAGTAATAACCACCCTAGTCTGCCCCTTTTTAACCACAGTAATAACCTCCCTAATCTGCCCCTTTTTAACCACAGTAAAAGCCACGTTAAGCTGCCACTTTTTAACCACAGTAATAACCACTCTAATCTGCCCCTTTTTAACCATAGTAATAACCACCCTAATCTGCCCTTTTTTAAAGACGGTAGTAACCACGTTAAGCTGCCCTTTTTTAGCCACGGTAATAACCACCCTAATCTGCCCCTTTTTAACCACAGTAATAACCACCCTAATCTGCCCCTTTTTAACCACAGTAATAACAACCCTCATCTGCCCCTTTTTTAAAGACAGTAATAACCACGTTAAGCTGCCCCTTTTGAGCCACAGTAATAACTATCCTAATCTGCTCTTTTTTAACCACAGTAACAACCACCCTAATCTGCCCCTTTTTAAAGAGAGTAATAACCACCTCAAGCTCCCCGTTTTTAACCACAGTAAAACCCAACCTAATCTGCCACTTTTTAACCACAGTAATAACCACCCTAATCTGCCCCTTTTTTAAAGACAGTAATAACCACGTTAAGCTGCCCCTTTTTAGCCACAGTAATATCCACCGTAGTCTGCCCCTTTTTAACCACAGTAATAACCACCCTAATCTGCCTCTTTTTAACCACAGTAACAACCACCCTAATCTGCCCCTTTTTAACCACAGTAATAGCCACGTTAAGCTGCCCCTTTTTAGCCACAGTAATATCCACCGTAATCTGCCCCTTTTTAACCACAGTAATAACCACCCTAATCTGCCCCTTTTTAACCACAGTAATAGCAACCCTAATCTGCCCCTTTTTAACCACAGTAATAACCACCCTAATCTGCCCCTTTTTAACCACAGTAATAACCACCGTAATCTGCCCCTTTTTAACGACAGTAATAACCACCTTAATCTGCCCCTTTTTAACCATAGTAATAACAACCCCAATCTGCCCTTTTTTAACCACAGTAATAACAACCTTAATCTGCCCCTTTTTAACCACAGTATAAGCCACCCTAATCTGCCTTTTTTAACCACAGTAATAACCAAACTAATCTCCCCCTTTTTAACCACAGTAATAACCACCCTAATCTGCCAGTTTTTAACCACAGTAATAACAACCCTAATCTGCCCCTTTTTAACCACAGTAATAACCACCCTAATCTGCCCCTTTTTAACCACAGTAATAACAACCCTCATCTGCCCCTTTTTAAAGACAGTAATAACCACCTTATTCTGCCCCTTTTTAACCACAGTAATAACCACCCTAATCTGCCCCATTTTAACCACAGTAATAACCACCCTAATCTGCCCCTTTTTTAACCACAGTAATAACCACCGTAATCTGCCCCTTTTTAACCACAGTAATAACCACCCTAATCTGCCCCTTTTAAACACAGTAATAACCACCGTAATCTGCCAATTTTTAACCGCAGTAACAACCACCCCAATCTGCCCCTTTTTAACCGCAAAAAATAACCACCTTAATCTGCTCCTTTTTAACCACAGTAATAACCACCCTAATCTGCCCCTTTTTAACCACAGTTAAAACCACCTTAATCTGCCCCTTTTTAACCACAGTAATAACCACCTTAATGTGAAACTTTCTAACCACAGTAATAGCCACCCCTTTTTAACCACAGTAATAACCACCTTAATGTGCCCCTTTCTAACCACAGTAATAACCACCCTTATCTGCCCCTTTTTAACCACAATAATAACCACCCTAATCTGCCCCTTTTTAACCACAGTAACAACCACCCCAATCTGCCCCTTTTTAACCACAATTATAACCACCCTAATCTGCGCCTTTTTAACCACAATAATAACCACCCTAATCTTCCCCTTTTTAACCACAGTAATAACCACCCCTTTTTAACCACAGTAATAACCACCTTAATGTGCCCCTTTCTAACCACAGTAATAACCACACCAATGTGCCCCTTTTTAACCACAGTAATAACCACCCTAATCTGCCCCTTTTTAACCACAGTAATAACCACCTTAATGTGCCCCTTTTTAATTACGTTAATAACCAATCTAAACTGCACTTTTTTAACCACAGTGATAACCTCCCTAATCTGCCCCTTTTTAACCACCGTAATAACAACCCTCATCTGCCCCTTTTTAACCACCGTAATAACCACCCTAATATGCCTCTTTTTAACACCGTATTCACCACCCTCAACTGCCCCTTTTTAACCACCGTAATAACCACCCTATTCTGCTCTTTTTGACTGCCGTAATAACAACCCTAATCTGCCCCTTTTTAACCACAGTAATAACCACCCTAATCTGCCTCTTTTTAACCACAGTAATAACCACCCTAATCTGCCCCTTTTTAACCACAGTAATAACAACCCTAATCTGCCCCTTTTTAACCACCGTAACAACCACCCTAATCTGCCTCTTTTTAACCACAGTAATAACCACCCTAATCTGCCCCTTTTAACCACAGTAATAACCTCCCTAATCTGCCCCTTTTCTAAAGACAGTAATAACCACGTTAAGCTGCCCCTTTTTAGCCACAGTAATATCCACCCTAATCTGCCCCTTTTTAACCACAGTAATAACCAACCTAATCTGCCTCTTTTTAACCACAGTAATAACCACCCTAGTCTGCCCCTTTTTAACCACAGTAATAGCCACGTTAAGCTGCCCCTTTTTAACCACAGTAATAACCACACTAATCTGCCCCTTTTTAACCCCAGTAATAACCACCCTAATCTTCCCCTTTTTTAAAGACAGTAATAACCACGTTAAGCTGCCCCTTATTTGCCACAGTAATATCCACCCTAATCTGCCCCTTTTTAACCACAGTAATAACAACCCTAATCTGCCCCTTTTTTAAAGACAGTAATAACCACGTTAAGCTGCCCCTTCTTAGCCACAGTAATAACCACCCTAATCTGCCCCTGTTTAACCACAGTAATAACCACCCTAATCTGCCCCTTTTTAACCGCAGTAAAAACCACACTAATCTGCCCCTTTTTTAAAGACAGTAATAACCACGTTAAGCTGCCCCTTTTTAGCCACAGTAATACCCACCCTAATCTGCCTCTTTTTAACCACAGTAATAACCACCCTAATCTGCCCCTTTTTAACCAAAGTAATAACCTCCCTAATCTGCCCCTTTTTAACCACAGTAATAACCACCCTAATCTGCCCTTTTTTGACCACAGTAACAACCACCCCAATCTGCCCCTTTTTAAAGACAGTAATAACCACCCTAATCTGCCTCTTTTTAACCACAGTAATAACCATCCTATTCTGCCCCTTTTAGCGACAGTAATAACCTCCCTAATCTGCCCCTTTTTTAAAGACAGTAATAACCACGTTAAGCTGCCCCTTCTTAGCAACAGTAATAACCACCCTAATCTGCCCCTTTTTAACCACAGTAATAACCACCCTAGTCTGCCCCTTTTTAACCACAGTAATAACCTCCCTAATCTGCCCCTTTTTAACCACAGTAAAAGCCACGTTAAGCTGCCACTTTTTAACCACAGTAATAACCACTCTAATCTGCCCCTTTTTAACCATAGTAATAACCACCCTAATCTGCCCTTTTTTAAAGACGGTAGTAACCACGTTAAGCTGCCCTTTTTTAGCCACGGTAATAACCACCCTAATCTGCCCCTTTTTAACCACAGTAATAACCACCCTAATCTGCCCCTTTTTAACCACAGTAATAACAACCCTCATCTGCCCCTTTTTTAAAGACAGTAATAACCACGTTAAGCTGCCCCTTTTGAGCCACAGTAATAACTATCCTAATCTGCTCTTTTTTAACCACAGTAATAACCACCCTAATCTCCCCCTTTTTAACCACAGTAATAACCACACTAATCTGCCCCTTTTTTAAAGACAGTAATAACCACGTTAAGCTGCCCCTTTTTAGCCACAGTAATAACCACCCTAATCTGCCCCTTTTTAACCACAGTAATAACCTCTCTAGTCTGCCCGTTTTTAACCACACTAATAACCACCCTAATCTGGCCCTTTTTAACCACAGTAACAACCACCCCAATCTGCCGTTTTTAACCACACTAATAACCACCCTAATCTGCCTCTTTTTAACCACAGTAATAACCACCCTAATCTGCCCCTTTTTAACCACAGTAATAACCTCCCTAATCTGCCCCCTTTTTTAAAGACAGTAATAACCACGTTAAGCTGCCCCTTTTTAGCCACAGTAATAACCACCTTAATTTGCCCCTTTTTAACCACAGTAATAACCACTTTAATCTGCCCCTTTTTTAACCACAGTAATAACCTCGCTAATCTGCTCCTTTTTAACCACAGTAATAACCACCCTAATCTGCCCCTTTTTAACCACAGTAACAACCACCCCAATCTGTCCCTTTTTAACCACAGTAATAACCACTCTAATCTGCCTCTTTTTAACAACAGTAATAACCATCCTAATCTGCCCCTTTTTAACCACAGTAATAACATCCCTAATCTGCCCCTTTTTAACCACAGTAATAACCACCCTAATCTGCCCCTTTTTAACCACAGTAATAACCACCCTAATCTTCTCCCTTTTAAAGACAGTAATAACCACCTCAAGCTGCCCCTTTTTAACCACAGTAATAACCACCCTAATCTGCCCCTTTTTAAAGACAGTAATAACCACCCCAGGCTGCCCTTTTTTAACCACCGTAATAACCACCCTAATCTGCACGTTTTTAACCACAGTAATAACCACCCTAATCTGCCCCTTTTTAACCACAGTAATAACCAACCTAATCTGCCTCTTTTTAACCACAGAAATAAACACCCTAATCTGCCCCTTTTTAACCACAGTAATAGCCACGTTAAGCTGCCCCTTTTTAACGACATTAATAGCCACGTTAAGCTGCCCCTTTTTAACGACAGTAATAACCGCTCTAATCTGCCCCTTTTTAACTACAGTAATAACCACCCTAATCTGCCCCTTTTTTAAAGACAGTAATAACCACGTTAAGCTGCCCCTTTTTAGCCAGAGTAATATCCACCCTAATCTGCCCCTTTTTATCCACAGTAATAACCAACCTAATCTGCCTCTTTTTAACCACAGTAATAACCTCCCTAATCTGCCCCTTTTTAACCACAGTAATAGCCACGTTAAGCTGCCCCTTTTTAACCACAGTAATAACCACTCTAATCTGCCCCTTTTAAACCATAGTAATAACCACCGTAATCTGCCCCTTTTTTAAAGACAGTAATAACCACGTTAAGCTGTCCCTTTTTAGCCACAGTTATAACCACCCTAATCTGCCCCTTTTAAACCACAGTAATAACCACCCTAATCTGCCCCTTTTTAACCACAGTAATAACAACCCTAATCTGCCCCTTTTTTAAAGACAGTAAAAACCACGTTAAGCTGCCCCTTTTTAGCCACAGTAATAACCATCTTAATCTGCCCCTTTTTAACCACAGTAATAACCACCCTAATCTGTCCCTTTTTAACCACAGTAATAACCACCCTAATCTGCCCCTTTTTTAAAGACAGTAATAACCACGTTAAGCTGCCCCTTTTTAGCCACAGTAATAACCACCCTAATCTGCCCCTTTTTAACCACAGTAATAACCTTTCTAGTCTGCCCCTTTCTAACCACACTAATAACCACCCTAATCTGCCCCTTTTTAACCACAGTAACAACCACCCCAATCTGCCCCTTTTTAACCACAGTAATAACCACCCTAATCTGCCACTTTTTAACCACAGTAATAACCACCCCAATCTGCCCCTTTTTAACCACAGTAACTACCACCTTAATCTGCCCCTTTTTAACCACAGTACTAACCACCGTAATCTGCCCTTTTTAACCACAGTAATAACCACCCTAATCTGCCCTTTTATAACCACAGTAATAACCTCCCTAATCTGCCCCTTTTTAACCACAGTAATAACCACCCCAATCTGCCCCTTTTTAAACACAGTAACAACCACCCCAATCTGTCCCTTTTTAACCACAGTAATAACCACTCTAATCTGCCTCTTTTTAACCACAGTAATAACCATCCTAATCTGCCCCTTTTAACCACAGTAATAACCTCCCTAACCTGCCCCTTATTAACCACAGTAATAACCACCCTAATCTGCCCCTTTTTAACCACAGTAATAACCACCCTAATCTGCCCCTTTTTAAAGACAGTAGTAACCACCTCAAGCTGCCCGTTTTTAACCACAGTAATAACCAACCTAACTTGCCCCTTTTTAACCACAGTAAAAACCACCCAAATCTGCCCCTTTTTTAAAGACAGTAATAACCACGCTAAGCTGCCCCTTTTTAGCCAGAGTAATAACCACCCTAATCTGCCCCTGTTTAACCACAGTAATAACCACCCTAATCTGACCCTTTTTGACCACAGTAAAAACCACCCTAACCTGCCCCTTTTTAATGACAGTAATAACCACGTTAAGCTGCCCCTTTTTAGCCACAGTAATACCCACCCTAATCTGCCCCTTTTTAACCACAGTAATAACCACCCTAATCTGCCCCTTTTTAACCACAGTAATAACCACCCCAATCTGCCCCTTTTTAAACACAGTAACAACCACCCCAATCTGTCCCTTTTTAACCACAGTAATAACCACTCTAATCTGCCTCTTTTTAACCACAGTAATAACCATCCTAATCTGCCCCTTTTTAACCACAGTAATAACCTCCCTAATCTGCCCCTTATTAACCACAGTAATAACCACCCTAATCTGCCCCTTTTTAACCACAGTAATAACCACCCTAATCTGCCCCTTTTTAAAGACAGTAGTAACCACCTCAAGCTGCCCGTTTTTAACCACAGTAATAACCAACCTAACTTGCCCCTTTTTAACCACAGTAAAAACCACCCAAATCTGCCCCTTTTTTAAAGACAGTAATAACCACGCTAAGCTGCCCCTTTTTTGCCAGAGTAATAACCACCCTAATCTGCCCCTGTTTAACCACAGTAATAACCACCCTAATCTGACCCTTTTTGACCACAGTAAAAACCACCCTAACCTGCCCCTTTTTAATGACAGTAATAACCACGTTAAGCTGCCCCTTTTTAGCCACAGTAATACCCACCCTAATCTGCCCCTTTTTAACCACAGTAATAACCACCCTAATCTGCCCCTTTTTAACCACTGTAATAACCTCCCTAATCTGCCCATTTTTAACCACAGTAATAACCACCCTAATCTGCCCTTTTTTACCCACAGTAACAACCACCCCAATCTGCCCATTTTTAACGACAGTAATAACCACCCTAATCTGCCTCTTTTTAACCACAGTAATAACCACCCTACTCTGCCCCTTTTTACCCACAGTAATAACCTCCCTAATCTGACCCTTTTTTAAAGACAGTAATAACCACGTTAAGCTGCCCCTTTTTAGCAACAGTAATAACCACCCTAATCTGCCCCTTTTTAACCACAGTAATAACCACCCTAAGCTGCCCCTTTTTAAAGACAGTAATAACCACCTCAGGCTGCTGCTTTTTAACCACCGTAATAACCACCCTAATCTGCACCTTTTTAACCACAGTAATAACCACCCTAATCTGCCCCTTTTTAACCACAGTAATAACCACTCTAATCTGCCTCTTTTTAACTACAGTAACAACCAACCTAGTCTGCCCCTTTTTAACCACAGTAATAGCCACGTTAAGCTGCCCCTTTTTAACCACAGTAAAAACCAAAGTAATCTGCCCCTTTTTAACCACAGTAATAACCTCCGTAATCTGCCCCTTTTTAACCACAGTAATAACCACCCTAATCTGCCCCTTTTTAACCACAGTAATAACCACCCTAATCTGCCCCTTTTTAACCACAGTAACAACCACCCTAATCTGCCCCTTTTTAAAGAGAGTAATAACCACCTCAAGCTCCCCGTTTTTAACCACAGTAATAACCAACCTAATCTGCCACTTTTTAACCACAGTAATAACCACCCTAATCTGCCCCTTTTTTAAAGACAGTAATAACCACGTTAAGCTGCCCCTTTTTAGCCACAGTAATATCCACCGTAGTCTGCCCCTTTTTAACCACAGTAATAACCACCCTAATCTGCCTCTTTTTAACCACAGTAACAACCACCCTAATCTGCCCCTTTTTAACCACAGTAATAGCCACGTTAAGCTGCCCCTTTTTAGCCACAGTAATATCCACCGTAATCTGCCCCTTTTTAACCACAGTAATAACCACCCTAATCTGCCCCTTTTTAACCACAGTAATAGCAACCCTAATCTGCCCCTTTTTAACCACAGTAATAACCACCCTAATCTGCCCCTTTTTAACCACAGTAATAACCACCGTAATCTGCCCCTTTTTAACGACAGTAATAACCACCTTAATCTGCCCCTTTTTAACCATAGTAATAACAACCCCAATCTGCCCCTTTTTAACCACAGTAATAACAACCTTAATCTGCCCCTTTTTAACCACAGTATAAGCCACCCTAATCTGCCTTTTTTAACCACAGTAATAACCAAACTAATCTCCCCCTTTTTAACCACAGTAATAACCACCCTAATCTGCCCCTTTTTAACCACAGTAATAACAACCCTAATCTGCCCCTTTTTAACCACAGTAATAACCACCCTAATCTGCCCCTTTTTAACCACAGTAATAACAACCCTCATCTGCCCCTTTTTAAAGACAGTAATAACCACCTTATTCTGCCCCTTTTTAACCACAGTAATAACCACCCTAATCTGCCCCATTTTAACCACAGTAATAATCACCCTAATCTGCCCCTTTTTTAACCACAGTAATAACCACCGTAATCTGCCCCTTTTTAACCACAGTAATAACCACCCTAATCTGCCCCTTTTAAACACAGTAATAACCACCGTAATCTGCCAATTTTTAACCACAGTAACAACCACCCCAATCTGCCCCTTTTTAACCGCAAAAAATAACCACCTTAATCTGCTCCTTTTTAACCACAGTAATAACCACCCTAATCTGCCCCTTTTTAACCACAGTTAAAACCACCTTAATCTGCCCCTTTTTAACCACAGTAATAACCACCTTAATGTGAAACTTTCTAACCACAGTAATAGCCACCCCTTTTTAACCACAGTAATAACCACCTTAATGTGCCCCTTTCTAACCACAGTAATAACCACCCTTATCTGCCCCTTTTTAACCACAATAATAACCACCCTAATCTGCCCCTTTTTAACCACAGTAACAACCACCCCAATCTGCCCCTTTTTAACCACAATTATAACCACCCTAATCTGCGCCTTTTTAACCACAATAATAACCACCCTAATCTTCCCCTTTTTAACCACAGTAATAACCACCCCTTTTTAACCACAGTAATAACCACCTTAATGTGCCCCTTTCTAACCACAGTAATAACCACACCAATGTGCCCCTTTTTAACCACAGTAATAACCACCCTAATCTGCCCCTTTTTAACCACAGTAATAACCACCTTAATGTGCCCCTTTTTAACCACGTTAATAACCAATCTAAACTGCACTTTTTTAACCACAGTGATAACCTCCCTAATCTGCCCCTTTTTAACCACCGTAATAACCACCCTCATCTGCCCCGTTTTAACCACAGTAATAACCACCCTAATCTGCCCCTTTTTAACCACAGTAATAACCACCCTAATCTGCCCCTTTTTAACCACAGTGATAACCACCCTAATCTGCCCCTTTTTAACCACCGTAATAACCACCCTAATAGGCCCCTTTTTAACCACAGTAATAACCACCCTAATCTGCCCCTTTTTAACCACCGTAATAACCACCCTCATCTGCCCCTTTTTAACCACAGTAATAACCACCCTAATCTGCCTCTTTTTAACCACAGTAATAACCACCCTACTCTGCCCCTTTTTAACCACCGTAATAACCACTCTAATCTGCCCCTTTTTAACCACAGTAATAACCACCCTAATCTCCCCCTTCTTAACCACCGTAATAACCACCTTAATCTGCTCCTTTTTAACCACAGTAATAACCACCCTAATCTGCCCCTTCTTAACCACAGTAACAACCACCCCAATCTGCCCCTTTTTATAAACAGTAATAACCACCTTAATCTGCCCCTTTTTAACCACAGTAATAACCTCCCTAATCTGCCCCTTTTTACCCACAGTGATAACCACCGTAATCTGCCCTTTTTAACATCAGTAATAACCACCCTTATAACATAGAGGGCAAAATTACTGATTGCTGATTGGTTGAGACAGATTGCATTTTTTGTTAATTTTCTTTCGGACGAGGGCAAAATTACTGACTCCTGATTGGCCAAGCGCTAAAATTACTCGCATTTGATTGGCTGAGCGCGAGAGCGCGCCATTTGCATTTTGGAGACGTCTTGAAACGAAAAACAGATTTTGAGTTGTTTAACAAATTAATCGCTTTTAACCAGGTTAGTTGGTAAACGTGGTATTGAAATCAGGTGTAAGCTGGAAGAGAAATTCCGAAAGGTGAATCTATATGTTTCACAGGAAACAGCAAATTGTTACTTTTTAACCACAGTGATAACCACCCCAATCTGCCCCTTTTTAACGACAGTAATAACAACCGTAATCTGCACCTTTTTAAAAACAGTGATAACCACCCTAATCAGCCCCTTTTTAACCACAGTGATAACCACCCTAATCTGCCCCTTTTTAACCACAGTGATAACCACCCTAATCTGCCCCTTTTTAACCACAGTGATAACCACCCTAATTTGCCCCTTTTTAACCACAGTAATAACCTCCCTAATCTGCCCCTTTTTACCCACAGTGATAACCACCCTAATCTGCCCCTTTTTAACCACAGTGATAACCACCCTAATTTGCCCCTTTTTAACCACAGTAATAACCACCCTAATTTGACCCTTTTTAACCACAGTAATAACCACCCTAATCTGCCTCTTTTTACCCACAGTGATAAGCACCCTAATCTGCCCCTTTTTAACCACAGTAATAACCACCTTAATCTGCCTCCTTTTTAACCACAGTAATAACCACCTTAATATGCCCCTTTTTAACCACAGCAATAAACACCCTAATCTCCCCCTTTTTAACCACAGTAATAACCACCCTAATCTGCCCCTTCTTAACCACAGTAATAACCACCCTAATCTGCCCCTTTTTAACCACCGTAATAACCACCCTAATCTTCCCCTTTTTAACCACCGTAATAACCACCTTAATCTGCCCCTTTTTAACCACAGTAATAACCACCCTAATCTGCCCCTTTTTAACCACAGTAATAACCACCCTAATCTGCCCCTTTTTAACCACAGTGATAACCACCCTAATCTGCCCCTTTTAAACCACAGTTATAACCACCCTAATCTGCCCCTTTTTAACCACCGTAATAACCACCGTAATCTGCCCCTTTTTAACCACAGTAATAACCACCCGAATCTGCCCCTTTTTAAAGACAGTAATAACCACCCTTATCTGCCCCTTTTTAACCACCGTAATAACCACCCTAATCTGCCCCTTTTTAACCACCGTAATAACCACCCTAATCTGCCCCTTTTTAACCACAGTAATAACCACCTTAATCTGCCCCTTTTTAAAGACAGTAATAACCACCCTTATCTGCCCCTTTTTAACCACAGTAATAACCACCCTAATCTGCCCCTTTTTAACCACCGCAATAATCACTCTAATCTGCCCCTATTTAACCACAATAATAACCACCCTAATGTCCCTCTTTATAACCACCGTAATAACCACCTTAATCTGCCCCTTTTTAACCACAGTAATAACCACCCTAATCTGCCCCTTTTTAAACACAGTAATAACCACCCTAATCTGCCCCTTCTTAACCACAGTAACAACAACCCCAATCTGCCCTTTTTTAACCACAGTAATGACCACCCTAATCTGCCCCTTTTTACCCACAGTGATAACCGCCCTAATCTGCCCCTCTTTAACCACAGTAATAACCACCCTAATCTGCCCCTTTTTAACCACAGTAATAACCACCCTAATCTGCCTCTTTTTAACCACAGTAATAACCACCCTAATCAGCCCCTTTATAACCACAGTAATAACCACCCTAATCTGCCCCTTTTTAACCACAGTAATAACCACCCTAATCTGCCTCTTTTTACCCACAGTAATAACCATCCTAATCTGCCTCTTTTTACCCACAGTAATTACCATCCTAATCTCCCCGTTTTTAACCACAATAATAACCACCCTAATCTGCCCCTTTTTAACCACCGTAATAACCACCCTAATCTGCCCCTTTTTAGCCACAATAATAACCACCCTACTTCCCCTTTTTAACCACAGTAATTACCACTCTAATCTGCCCATTTTTAAACACAGTAATAACCACCCTAATCTGCCCCTTTTTAACCACAGTAATAACCACCTTAAGCTGCCCCTTTTTAACCACCGTAATAACCACCTTAATCTGCCCCTTTTTAACCACAGTAATAACCACCCTAATCTGCCCCTTTTTAAACACAGTAATAACCACCCTAATCTGCCCCTTCTTAACCACAGTAACAACAACCCCAATCTGCCCTTTTTTAACCACAGTAATGACCACCCTAATCTGCCCCTTTTTACCCACAGTGATAACCGCCCTAATCTGCCCCTTTTTAACCACAGTAATAACCACCCTAATCTGCCCCTTTTTAACCACAGTAATGACCACCCTAATCTGCCTCTTTTTAACCACAGTAATAACCACCCTAATCAGCCCCTTTATAACCACAGTAATAACCACCCTAATCTGCCCCTTTTTAACCACAGTAATAACCACCCTAATCTTCCTCTTTTTACCCACAGTAATAACCATCCTAATCTGCCTCTTTTTACCCACAGTAATAACCATCCTAATCTGCCCCTTTTTAACCACAGTAATAACCACCCTAATCTGCCCCTTTTTAACCACCGTAATAACCACCCTAATCTGCCCCTTTTTAACCCCAATAATAACCACCCTACTTCCCCTTTTTAACCACAGTAATTACCACTCTAATCTGCCCATTTTTAAACACAGTAATAACCACCCTAATCTGTCCCTTTTTAACCACAGTAATAACCACCTTAAGCTGCCCCTTTTTAACCACAGTAATAACCACCCTAATCTGCCCCTTTTTAACCACAGTAATAACCACCCTAATCTGCCCCTTTTTATCCACAGTAATAACCACACCAATCTGGCCTTTTTTAACCACCGTAATAACCACCCTAATCTGCCCCTTTTTAACCACAGTAAAACCCACCCTAATCTCCCCCTATTTAACCACCGTAATAACCACCTTAATCTGCCCCTTTTTAACCACAGTAATAACCACCCTAATCTGCCCCTTTTTAACCACAGTAATAACCACCCTAATCTGCCCCTTTTTAAAGAGAGTAATAACCACCTCAAGCTCCCCGTTTTTAACCACAGTAATAACCAACCTAATCTGCCACTTTTTAACCACAGTAATAACCACCCTAATCTGCCCCTTTTTTAAAGACAGTAATAACCACGTTAAGCTGCCCCTTTTTAGCCACAGTAATATCCACCGTAGTCTGCCCCTTTTTAACCACAGTAATAACCACCCTAATCTGCCTCTTTTTAACCACAGTAACAACCACCCTAATCTGCCCCTTTTTAACCACAGTAATAGCCACGTTAAGCTGCCCCTTTTTAGCCACAGTAATATCCACCGTAATCTGCCCCTTTTTAACCACAGTAATAACCACCCTAATCTGCCCCTTTTTAACCACAGTAATAGCAACCCTAATCTGCCCCTTTTTAACCACAGTAATAACCACCCTAATCTGCCCCTTTTTAACCACAGTAATAACCACCGTAATCTGCCCCTTTTTAACGACAGTAATAACCACCTTAATCTGCCCCTTTTTAACCATAGTAATAACAACCCCAATCTTCCCCTTTTTAACCACAGTAATAACAACCTTAATCTGCCCCTTTTTAACCACAGTATAAGCCACCCTAATCTGCCTTTTTTAACCACAGTAATAACCAAACTAATCTCCCCCTTTTTAACCACAGTAATAACCACCCTAATCTGCCCCTTTTTAACCACAGTAATAACAACCCTAATCTGCCCCTTTTTAACCACAGTAATAACCACCCTAATCTGCCCCTTTTTAAAGACAGTAATAACCACCTTATTCTGCCCCTTTTTAACCACAGTAATAACCACCCTAATCTGCCCCATTTTAACCACAGTAATAACCACCCTAATCTGCCCCTTTTTTAACCACAGTAATAACCACCGTAATCTGCCCCTTTTTAACCACAGTAATAACCACCCTAATCTGCCCCTTTTAAACACAGTAATAACCACCGTAATCTGCCAATTTTTAACCACAGTAACAACCACCCCAATCTGCCCCTTTTTAACCGCAAAAAATAACCACCTTAATCTGCTCCTTTTTAACCACAGTAATAACCACCCTAATCTGCCCCTTTTTAACCACAGTTAAAACCACCTTAATCTGCCCCTTTTTAACCACAGTAATAACCACCTTAATGTGAAACTTTCTAACCACAGTAATAGCCACCCCTTTTTAACCACAGTAATAACCACCTTAATGTGCCCCTTTCTAACCACAGTAATAACCACCCTTATCTGCCCCTTTTTAACCACAATAATAACCACCCTAATCTGCCCCTTTTTAACCACAGTAACAACCACCCCAATCTGGCCCTTTTTAACCACAATTATAACCACCCTAATCTGCGCCTTTTTAACCACAATAATAACCACCCTAATCTTCCCCTTTTTAACCACAGTAATAACCACCCCTTTTTAACCACAGTAATAACCACCTTAATGTGCCCCTTTCTAACCACAGTAATAACCACACCAATGTGCCCCTTTTTAACCACAGTAATAACCACCCTAATCTGCCCCTTTTTAACCACAGTAATAACCACCTTAATGTGCCCCTTTTTAACCACGTTAATAACCAATCTAAACTGCACTTTTTTAACCACAGTGATAACCTCCCTAATCTGCCCCTTTTTAACCACCGTAATAACCACCCTCATCTGCGCCGTTTTAACCACAGTAATAACCACCCTAATCTGCCCCTTTTTAACCACAGTAATAACCACCCTAATCTGCCCCTTTTTAACCACAGTGATAACCACCCTAATCTGCCCCTTTTTAACCACCGTAATAACCACCCTAATAGGCCCCTTTTTAACCACAGTAATAACCACCCTAATCTGCCCCTTTTTAACCACCGTAATAACCACCCTCATCTGCCCCTTTTTAACCACAGTAATAACCACCCTAATCTGCCTCTTTTTAACCACAGTAATAACCACCCTACTCTGCCCCTTTTTAACCACCGTAATAACCACTCTAATCTGCCCCTTTTTAACCACAGTAATAACCACCCTAATCTCCCCCTTCTTAACCACCGTAATAACCACCTTAATCTGCTCCTTTTTAACCACAGTAATAACCACCCTAATCTGCCCCTTTTTAACCCCAGTAATAACCACCCTAATCTGCCCCTTCTTAACCACAGTAACAACCACCCCAATCTGCCCCTTTTTATAAACAGTAATAACCACCTTAATCTGCCCCTTTTTAACCACAGTAATAACCTCCCTAATCTGCCCCTTTTTACCCACAGTGATAACCACCGTAATCTGCCCTTTTTAACATCAGTAATAACCACCCTTATAACATAGAGGGCAAAATTACTGATTGCTGATTGGTTGAGACAGATTGCATTTTTTGTTAATTTTCTTTCGGACGAGGGCAAAATTACTGACTCCTGATTGGCCAAGCGCTAAAATTACTCGCATTTGATTGGCTGAGCGCGAGAGCGCGCCATTTGCATTTTGTAGACGTCTTGAAACGAAAAACAGATTTTGAGTTGTTTAACAAATTAATCGCTTTTAACCAGGTTAGTTGGTAAACGTGGTATTGAAATCAGGTGTAAGCTGGAAGAGAAATTCCGAAAGGTGAATCTATATGTCTTACAGGAAACAGCAAATTGTTACTTTTTAACCACAGTGATAACCACCCCAATCTGCCCCTTTTTAACGACAGTTATAACAACCGTAATCTGCACCTTTTTAAAAACAGTGATAACCACCCTAATCAGCCCCTTTTTAACCACAGTGATAACCACCCTAATCTGCCCCTTTTTAACCACAGTGATAACCACCCTAATCTGCCCCTTTTTAACCACAGTGATAACCACCCTAATTTGCCCCTTTTTAACCACAGTAATAACCTCCCTAATCTGCCCCTTTTTACCCACAGTGATAACCACCCTAATCTGCCCCTTTTTAACCACAGTGATAACCACCCTAATTTGCCCCTTTTTAACCACAGTAATAACCACCCTAATTTGACCCTTTTTAACCACAGTAATAACCACCCTAATCTGCCTCTTTTTACCCACAGTGATAAGCACCCTAATCTGCCCCTTTTTAACCACAGTAATAACCACCTTAATCTGCCTCCTTTTTAACCACAGTAATAACCACCTTAATATGCCCCTTTTTAACCACAGCAATAAACACCCTAATCTCCCCCTTTTTAACCACAGTAATAACCACCCTAATCTGCCCCTTCTTAACCACAGTAATAACCACCCTAATCTGCCCCTTTTTAACCACCGTAATAACCACCCTAATCTTCCCCTTTTTAACCACCGTAATAACCACCTTAATCTGCCCCTTTTTAACCACAGTAATAACAACCCTAATCTGCCCCTTTTTAACCACAGTAATAACCACCCTAATCTGCCCCTTTTTAACCACAGTAATAACAACCCTCATCTGCCCCTTTTTAAAGACAGTAATAACCACCTTATTCTGCCCCTTTTTAACCACAGTAATAACCACCCTAATCTGCCCCATTTTAACCACAGTAATAACCACCCTAATCTGCCCCTTTTTTAACCACAGTAATAACCACCGTAATCTGCCCCTTTTTAACCACAGTAATAACCACCCTAATCTGCCCCTTTTAAACACAGTAATAACCACCGTAATCTGCCAATTTTTAACCACAGTAACAACCACCCCAATCTGCCCCTTTTTAACCGCAAAAAATAACCACCTTAATCTGCTCCTTTTTAACCACAGTAATAACCACCCTAATCTGCCCCTTTTTAACCACAGTTAAAACCACCTTAATCTGCCCCTTTTTAACCACAGTAATAACCACCTTAATGTGAAACTTTCTAACCACAGTAATAGCCACCCCTTTTTAACCACAGTAATAACCACCTTAATGTGCCCCTTTCTAACCACAGTAATAACCACCCTTATCTGCCCCTTTTTAACCACAATAATAACCACCCTAATCTGCCCCTTTTTAACCACAGTAACAACCACCCCAATCTGCCCCTTTTTAACCACAATTATAACCACCCTAATCTGCGCCTTTTTAACCACAATAATAACCACCCTAATCTTCCCCTTTTTAACCACAGTAATAACCACCCCTTTTTAACCACAGTAATAACCACCTTAATGTGCCCCTTTCTAACCACAGTAATAACCACACCAATGTGCCCCTTTTTAACCACAGTAATAACCACCCTAATCTGCCCCTTTTTAACCACAGTAATAACCACCTTAATGTGCCCCTTTTTAACCACGTTAATAACCAATCTAAACTGCACTTTTTTAACCACAGTGATAACCTCCCTAATCTGCCCCTTTTTAACCACCGTAATAACCACCCTCATCTGCCCCGTTTTAACCACAGTAATAACCACCCTAATCTGCCCCTTTTTAACCACAGTAATAACCACCCTAATCTGCCCCTTTTTAACCACAGTGATAACCACCCTAATCTGCCCCTTTTTAACCACCGTAATAACCACCCTAATAGGCCCCTTTTTAACCACAGTAATAACCACCCTAATCTGCCCCTTTTTAACCACCGTAATAACCACCCTCATCTGCCCCTTTTTAACCACAGTAATAACCACCCTAATCTGCCTCTTTTTAACCACAGTAATAACCACCCTACTCTGCCCCTTTTTAACCACCGTAATAACCACTCTAATCTGCCCCTTTTTAACCACAGTAATAACCACCCTAATCTCCCCCTTCTTAACCACCGTAATAACCACCTTAATCTGCTCCTTTTTAACCACAGTAATAACCACCCTAATCTGCCCCTTCTTAACCACAGTAACAACCACCCCAATCTGCCCCTTTTTATAAACAGTAATAACCACCTTAATCTGCCCCTTTTTAACCACAGTAATAACCTCCCTAATCTGCCCCTTTTTACCCACAGTGATAACCACCGTAATCTGCCCTTTTTAACATCAGTAATAACCACCCTTATAACATAGAGGGCAAAATTACTGATTGCTGATTGGTTGAGACAGATTGCATTTTTTGTTAATTTTCTTTCGGACGAGGGCAAAATTACTGACTCCTGATTGGCCAAGCGCTAAAATTACTCGCATTTGATTGGCTGAGCGCGAGAGCGCGCCATTTGCATTTTGTAGACGTCTTGAAACGAAAAACAGATTTTGAGTTGTTTAACAAATTAATCGCTTTTAACCAGGTTAGTTGGTAAACGTGGTATTGAAATCAGGTGTAAGCTGGAAGAGAAATTCCGAAAGGTGAATCTATATGTCTTACAGGAAACAGCAAATTGTTACTTTTTAACCACAGTGATAACCACCCCAATCTGCCCCTTTTTAACGACAGTAATAACAACCGTAATCTGCACCTTTTTAAAAACAGTGATAACCACCCTAATCAGCCCCTTTTTAACCACAGTGATAACCACCCTAATCTGCCCCTTTTTAACCACAGTGATAACCACCCTAATCTGCCCCTTTTTAACCACAGTGATAACCACCCTAATTTGCCCCTTTTTAACCACAGTAATAACCTCCCTAATCTGCCCCTTTTTACCCACAGTGATAACCACCCTAATCTGCCCCTTTTTAACCACAGTGATAACCACCCTAATTTGCCCCTTTTTAACCACAGTAATAACCACCCTAATTTGACCCTTTTTAACCACAGTAATAACCACCCTAATCTGCCTCTTTTTACCCACAGTGATAAGCACCCTAATCTGCCCCTTTTTAACCACAGTAATAACCACCTTAATCTGCCTCCTTTTTAACCACAGTAATAACCACCTTAATATGCCCCTTTTTAACCACAGCAATAAACACCCTAATCTCCCCCTTTTTAACCACAGTAATAACCACCCTAATCTGCCCCTTCTTAACCACAGTAATAACCACCCTAATCTGCCCCTTTTTAACCACCGTAATAACCACCCTAATCTTCCCCTTTTTAACCACCGTAATAACCACCTTAATCTGCCCCTTTTTAACCACAGTAATAACCACCCTAATCTGCCCCTTTTTAACCACAGTAATAACCACCCTAATCTGCCCCTTTTTAACCACAGTGATAACCACCCTAATCTGCCCCTTTTAAACCACAGTTATAACCACCCTAATCTGCCCCTTTTTAACCACCGTAATAACCACCGTAATCTGCCCCTTTTTAACCACAGTAATAACCACCCGAATCTGCCCCTTTTTAAAGACAGTAATAACCACCCTTATCTGCCCCTTTTTAACCACCGTAATAACCACCCTAATCTGCCCCTTTTTAACCACCGTAATAACCACCCTAATCTGCCCCTTTTTAACCACAGTAATAACCACCTTAATCTGCCCCTTTTTAAAGACAGTAATAACCACCCTTATCTGCCCCTTTTTAACCACAGTAATAACCACCCTAATCTGCCCCTTTTTAACCACCGCAATAATCACTCTAATCTGCCCCTATTTAACCACAATAATAACCACCCTAATGTCCCTCTTTATAACCACCGTAATAACCACCTTAATCTGCCCCTTTTTAACCACAGTAATAACCACCCTAATCTGCCCCTTTTTAAACACAGTAATAACCACCCTAATCTGCCCCTTCTTAACCACAGTAACAACAACCCCAATCTGCCCTTTTTTAAGCACAGTAATGACCACCCTAATCTGCCCCTTTTTACCCACAGTGATAACCGCCCTAATCTGCCCCTCTTTAACCACAGTAATAACCACCCTAATCTGCCCCTTTTTAACCACAGTAATAACCACCCTAATCTGCCTCTTTTTAACCACAGTAATAACCACCCTAATCAGCCCCTTTATAACCACAGTAATAACCACCCTAATCTGCCCCTTTTTAACCACAGTAATAACCACCCTAATCTGCCTCTTTTTACCCACAGTAATAACCATCCTAATCTGCCTCTTTTTACCCACAGTAATAACCATCCTAATCTCCCCGTTTTTAACCACAATAATAACCACCCTAATCTGCCCCTTTTTAACCACCGTAATAACCACCCTAATCTGCCCCTTTTTAGCCACAATAATAACCACCCTACTTCCCCTTTTTAACCACAGTAATTACCACTCTAATCTGCCCATTTTTAAACACAGTAATAACCACCCTAATCTGCCCCTTTTTAACCACAGTAATAACCACCTTAAGCTGCCCCTTTTTAACCACCGTAATAACCACCTTAATCTGCCCCTTTTTAACCACAGTAATAACCACCCTAATCTGCCCCTTTTTAACCACAGTAATAACCACCCTGATCTGCCCCTTCTTAACCACAGTAACAACAACCCCAATCTGCGCTTTTTTAACCACAGTAATGACCACCCTAATCTGCCCCTTTTTACCCACAGTGATAACCGCCCTAATCTGCCCCTTTTTAACCACAGTAATAACCACCCTAATCTGCCCCTTTTTAACCACAGTAATGACCACCCTAATCTGCCTCTTTTTAACCACAGTAATAACCACCCTAATCAGCCCCTTTATAACCACATTAATAACCACCCTAATCTGCCCCTTTTTAACCACAGTAATAACCACCCTAATCTTCCTCTTTTTACCCACAGTAATAACCATCCTAATCTGCCTCTTTTTACCCACAGTAATAACCATCCTAATCTGCCCCTTTTTAACCACAGTAATAACCACCCTAATCTGCCCCTTTTTAACCACCGTAATAACCACCCTAATCTGCCCCTTTTTAACCCCAATAATAACCACCCTACTTCCCCTTTTTAACCACAGTAATTACCACTCTAATCTGCCCATTTTTAAACACAGTAATAACCACCCTAATCTGTCCCTTTTTAACCACAGTAATAACCACCTTAAGCTGCCCCTTTTTAACCACAGTAATAACCACCCTAATCTGCCCCTTTTTAACCACAGTAATAACCACCCTAATCTGCCCCTTTTTATCCACAGTAATAACCACACCAATCTGGCCTTTTTTAACCACCGTAATAACCACCCTAATCTGCCCCTTTTTAACCACAGTAAAACCCACCCTAATCTCCCCCTATTTAACCACCGTAATAACCACCTTAATCTGCCCCTTTTTAACCACAGTAATAACCACCCTAATCTGCCCCTTTTTAACCACAGTAATAACCACCCTAATCTGCCCCTTTTTAACCACAGCAACAACCACCCTAATCTGCCCCTTTTTAAAGAGAGTAATAACCACCTCAAGCTCCCCGTTTTTAACCACAGTAATAACCAACCTAATCTGCCACTTTTTAACCACAGTAATAACCACCCTAATCTGCCCCTTTTTTAAAGACAGTAATAACCACGTTAAGCTGCCCCTTTTTAGCCACAGTAATATCCACCGTAGTCTGCCCCTTTTTAACCACAGTAATAACCACCCTAATCTGCCTCTTTTTAACCACAGTAACAACCACCCTAATCTGCCCCTTTTTAACCACAGTAATAGCCACGTTAAGCTGCCCCTTTTTAGCCACAGTAATATCCACCGTAATCTGCCCCTTTTTAACCACAGTAATAACCACCCTAATCTGCCCCTTTTTAACCACAGTAATAGCAACCCTAATCTGCCCCTTTTTAACCACAGTAATAACCACCCTAATCTGCCCCTTTTTAACCACAGTAATAACCACCGTAATCTGCCCCTTTTTAACGACAGTAATAACCACCTTAATCTGCCCCTTTTTAACCATAGTAATAACAACCCCAATCTGCCCCTTTTTAACCACAGTAATAACAACCTTAATCTGCCCCTTTTTAACCACAGTATAAGCCACCCTAATCTGCCTTTTTTAACCACAGTAATAACCAAACTAATCTCCCCCTTTTTAACCACAGTAATAACCACCCTAATCTGCCCCTTTTTAACCACAGTAATAACAACCCTAATCTGCCCCTTTTTAACCACAGTAATAACCACCCTAATCTGCCCCTTTTTAAAGACAGTAATAACCACCTTATTCTGCCCCTTTTTAACCAGAGTAATAACCACCCTAATCTGCCCCATTTTAACCACAGTAATAACCACCCTAATCTGCCCCTTTTTTAACCACAGTAATAACCACCGTAATCTGCCCCTTTTTAACCACAGTAATAACCACCCTAATCTGCCCCTTTTAAACACAGTAATAACCACCGTAATCTGCCAATTTTTAACCACAGTAACAACCACCCCAATCTGCCCCTTTTTAACCGCAAAAAATAACCACCTTAATCTGCTCCTTTTTAACCACAGTAATAACCACCCTAATCTGCCCCTTTTTAACCACAGTTAAAACCACCTTAATCTGCCCCTTTTTAACCACAGTAATAACCACCTTAATGTGAAACTTTCTAACCACAGTAATAACCACCCTTATCTGCCCCTTTTTAACCACAATAATAACCACCCTAATCTGCCCCTTTTTAACCACAGTAACAACCACCCCAATCTGCCCCTTTTTAACCACAATTATAACCACCCTAATCTCAACTTTTTAACCACAATAATAACCACCCTAATCTTCCCCTTTTTAACCACAGTAATAACCACCCCTTTTTAACCACAGTAATAACCACCTTAATGTGCCCCTTTCTAACCACAGTAATAACCACACCAATGTGCCCCTTTTTAACCACAGTAATAACCACCCTAATCTGCCCCTTTTTTAACCACAGTAATAACCACCTTAATGTGCCCCTTTTTAACCACGTTAATAACCAATCTAAACTGCACTTTTTTAACCACAGTGATAACCTCCCTAATCTGCCCCTTTTTAACCACCGTAATAACCACCCTCATCTGCGCCGTTTTAACCACAGTAATAACCACCCTAATCTGCCCCTTTTTAACCACAGTAATAACCACCCTAATCTGCCCCTTTTTAACCACAGTGATAACCACCCTAATCTGCCCCTTTTTAACCACCGTAATAACCACCCTAATAGGCCCCTTTTTAACCACAGTAATAACCACCCTAATCTGCCCCTTTTTAACCACCGTAATAACCACCCTCATCTGCCCCTTTTTAACCACAGTAATAACCACCCTAATCTGCCTCTTTTTAACCACAGTAATAACCACCCTACTCTGCCCCTTTTTAACCACCGTAATAACCACTCTAATCTGCCCCTTTTTAACCACAGTAATAACCACCCTAATCTCCCCCTTCTTAACCACCGTAATAACCACCTTAATCTGCTCCTTTTTAACCACAGTAATAACCACCCTAATCTGCCCCTTTTTAACCCCAGTAATAACCACCCTAATCTGCCCCTTCTTAACCACAGTAACAACCACCCCAATCTGCCCCTTTTTATAAACAGTAATAACCACCTTAATCTGCCCCTTTTTAACCACAGTAATAACCTCCCTAATCTGCCCCTTTTTACCCACAGTGATAACCACCGTAATCTGCCCTTTTTAACATCAGTAATAACCACCCTTATAACATAGAGGGCAAAATTACTGATTGCTGATTGGTTGAGACAGATTGCATTTTTTGTTAATTTTCTTTCGGACGAGGGCAAAATTACTGACTCCTGATTGGCCAAGCGCTAAAATTACTCGCATTTGATTGGCTGAGCGCGAGAGCGCGCCATTTGCATTTTGTAGACGTCTTGAAACGAAAAACAGATTTTGAGTTGTTTAACAAATTAATCGCTTTTAACCAGGTTAGTTGGTAAACGTGGTATTGAAATCAGGTGTAAGCTGGAAGAGAAATTCCGAAAGGTGAATCTATATGTCTTACAGGAAACAGCAAATTGTTACTTTTTAACCACAGTGATAACCACCCCAATCTGCCCCTTTTTAACGACAGTAATAACAACCGTAATCTGCACCTTTTTAAAAACAGTGATAACCACCCTAATCAGCCCCTTTTTAACCACAGTGATAACCACCCTAATCTGCCCCTTTTTAACCACAGTGATAACCACCCTAATCTGCCCCTTTTTAACCACAGTGATAACCACCCTAATTTGCCCCTTTTTAACCACAGTAATAACCTCCCTAATCTGCCCCTTTTTACCCACAGTGATAACCACCCTAATCTGCCCCTTTTTAACCACAGTGATAACCACCCTAATTTGCCCCTTTTTAACCACAGTAATAACCACCCTAATTTGACCCTTTTTAACCACAGTAATAACCACCCTAATCTGCCTCTTTTTACCCACAGTGATAAGCACCCTAATCTGCCCCTTTTTAACCACAGTAATAACCACCTTAATCTGCCTCCTTTTTAACCACAGTAATAACCACCTTAATATGCCCCTTTTTAACCACAGCAATAAACACCCTAATCTCCCCCTTTTTAACCACAGTAATAACCACCCTAATCTGCCCCTTCTTAACCACAGTAATAACCACCCTAATCTGCCCCTTTTTAACCACCGTAATAACCACCCTAATCTTCCCCTTTTTAACCACCGTAATAACCACCTTAATCTGCCCCTTTTTAACCACAGTAATAACCACCCTAATCTGCCCCTTTTTAACCACAGTAATAACCACCCTAATCTGCCCCTTTTTAACCACAGTGATAACCACCCTAATCTGCCCCTTTTAAACCACAGTTATAACCACCCTAATCTGCCCCTTTTTAACCACCGTAATAACCACCGTAATCTGCCCCTTTTTAACCACAGTAATAACCACCCGAATCTGCCCCTTTTTAAAGACAGTAATAACCACCCTTATCTGCCCCTTTTTAACCACCGTAATAACCACCCTAATCTGCCCCTTTTTAACCACCGTAATAACCACCCTAATCTGCCCCTTTTTAACCACAGTAATAACCACCTTAATCTGCCCCTTTTTAAAGACAGTAATAACCACCCTTATCTGCCCCTTTTTAACCACAGTAATAACCACCCTAACCTGCCCCTTTTTAACCACCGCAATAATCACTCTAATCTGCCCCTATTTAACCACAATAATAACCACCCTAATGTCCCTCTTTATAACCACCGTAATAACCACCTTAATCTGCCCCTTTTTAACCACAGTAATAACCACCCTAATCTGCCCCTTTTTAAACACAGTAATAACCACCCTAATCTGCCCCTTCTTAACCACAGTAACAACAACCCCAATCTGCCCTTTTTTAACCACAGTAATGACCACCCTAATCTGCCCCTTTTTACCCACAGTGATAACCGCCCTAATCTGCCCCTCTTTAACCACAGTAATAACCACCCTAATCTGCCCCTTTTTAACCACAGTAATAACCACCCTAATCTGCCTCTTTTTAACCACAGTAATAACCACCCTAATCAGCCCCTTTATAACCACAGTAATAACCACCCTAATCTGCCCCTTTTTAACCACAGTAATAACCACCCTAATCTGCCTCTTTTTACCCACAGTAATAACCATCCTAATCTGCCTCTTTTTACCCACAGTAATAACCATCCTAATCTCCCCGTTTTTAACCACAATAATAACCACCCTAATCTGCCCCTTTTTAACCACCGTAATAACCACCCTAATCTGCCCCTTTTTAGCCACAATAATAACCACCCTACTTCCCCTTTTTAACCACAGTAATTACCACTCTAATCTGCCCATTTTTAAACACAGTCATAACCACCCTAATCTGCCCCTTTTTAACCACAGTAATAACCACCTTAAGCTGCCCCTTTTTAACCACCGTAATAACCACCTTAATCTGCCCCTTTTTAACCACAGTAATAACCACCCTAATCTGCCCCTTTTTAACCACAGTAATAACCACCCTAATCTGCCCCTTCTTAACCACAGTAACAACAACCCCAATCTGCCCTTTTTTAACCACAGTAATGACCACCCTAATCTGCCCCTTTTTACCCACAGTGATAACCGCCCTAATCTGCCCCTTTTTAACCACAGTAATAACCACCCTAATCTGCCCCTTTTTAACCACAGTAATGACCACCCTAATCTGCCTCTTTTTAACCACAGTAATAACCACCCTAATCAGCCCCTTTATAACCACAGTAATAACCACCCTAATCTGCCCCTTTTTAACCACAGTAATAACCACCCTAATCTGCCTCTTTTTACCCAGAGTAATAACCATCCTAATCTGCCTCTTTTTACCCACAGTAATAACCATCCTAATCTGCCCCTTTTTAACCACAGTAATAACCACCCTAATCTGCCCCTTTTTAACCACCGTAATAACCACCCTAATCTGCCCCTTTTTAACCCCAATAATAACCACCCTACTTCCCCTTTTTAACCACAGTAATTACCACTCTAATCTGCCCATTTTTAAACACAGTAATAACCACCCTAATCTGTCCCTTTTTAACCACAGTAATAACCACCTTAAGCTGCCCCTTTTTAACCACAGTAATAACCACCCTAATCTGCCCCTTTTTAACCACAGTAATAACCACCCTAATCTGCCCCTTTTTATCCACAGTAATAACCACACCAATCTGGCCTTTTTTAACCACCGTAATAACCACCCTAATCTGCCCCTTTTTAACCACAGTAAAACCCACCCTAATCTCCCCCTATTTAACCACCGTAATAACCACCTTAATCTGCCCCTTTTTAACCACAGTAATAACCTCCCTAATGTGCCCCTTTTTAACCACAGTAATAACCTCCCTAATCTGCCCCTTCTTAACCACAGTAACAACCACCCCAATCTGCCCCTTTTTAACCACAGTAATAACCTCCTTAATCTGCCCCTTTTTACCCACAGTGATAACCACTCTAATCTGCCCTTTTTAACATCAGTAATAACCACCCTAATCTGCCCCTTTTTAACCACAGTAATAACCACCCTAATCTGCCTCTTTTTAACCACAGTAATAGCCACGTTAAGCTGCCCCTTTTTACCCACAGTAATAACCACCTTAATTTGTCCCTTTTTAACCACAGTAATAACCACCCTAATCTGCCCCTTTTTAACCACCGTAATAACCACCCTAATCTGCCCCTTTTTAACCACAATAATAACCACCCTAATCTGCCCCTTTTTAACCACAGTAAGTACCACTCTAATCTGCCCCTCTTTGACCACAGTTATAACCACCCTAATCTGCCCCTTATTAACCACAGTAATAACAACCCTAATCTGCCCCTTTTTAACCACAGTAATAACCACTTTAGTCTGCCCTTTTTTAAAGACAGTAATAACCACCCTAATCTGCCCCTTTTTAACCACAGTAATAACCACCCTAATCTGCCCCTTTTTAACCACCGTAATAACCACCCTAATCTGCCCCTTTTTAACCACAGTAATAACCACCGTAATCTCCCCCTTTTTAACCACCGTAATAACCACCTTAATCTGCCCCTTTTTACCCAGAGTTATAACCACCCTAATCTGCCCCATTTTAACCACAGTAATAACCACCCTAATCTGCCCCTTTTTAACCACAGTAATAACCAACCTAATCTGCCACTTTTTAACCACCGTTATAACCACCTTAATCTGCCCCTTTTTAACAACAGTAATAACCACCCTAATCTGCCCCTTTTTAACCACAGTTATAACCACCCTAATCTGCCCCTTTTTAACCACCGTAATAACCACCCTAATCTGCCCCTTTTTAACCACAGTAATAACCACCCTAATCTGCCCCTTTTTAACCACAGTAATAACCACCCTAATCTGCCTCTTTTTAACCACAGTAATAACCACCCTAATCTCCTCCCTTTTTAACCACCGTAATGACCACCTTAATCTGCCCCTTTTTAACCATAGTAACAAAGACCCTAATCTGCCCCTTTTTAACCACAGTTATAACCACCCTAATCTGCCCTTTATTAACCACAGTAATAACCACCTTAATCTGCCCCTTTTTAACCACAGTAATAACCACCCTAATCTGCCCCTTTTTAAAGACAGTAATAACCACCCTAATCTGCCCCTTTTTAACCACAGTAATAACCACCCTAATCTGCCCCTTTTTAACCACAGTAATAACCACCCTAATCTGCCCCTTTTTAACCACAGTAATAACCACCCTAATCTCCCCCTTTTTAACCACCGTAATAACCACCTTAATCTGCCCCTTTTTACCCACAGTAATAACCACCCTAATCTGCCCCTTTTTAACCACAGTAATAAGCACCCTAATCTGCCCCTTCTTAACCACAGTAACAACCACCCCAACCTGCTCCTTTTTAACCACAGTAATAACCTCCCTAATGCGCCCCTTTTTACCCACAGTGATAACCACCCTAATCTGCCCTTTTTAACATCAGTAATAACAACCCTAATCTGCTCCTTTTTAACCACCGTAATAACCACCCTAATCTGCCTCTTATTAACCACAGTAATAACCGCCATAATCTGCCCCTTTTTAACCACAGTAATAACCACCGTAATCTGCTCCTTTTTAACCACAGTAATAGCCACGTTAAGCTTCCCCTTTTTAACCACAGTAATAACCACCCTAATTTGTCCCTTTTTAACCACAGTAATAACCACCCCAATCTGCCCCTTTTTATCCACAGTAATAACCACCCTAATCTGCCCCTTTTTAACCACCGTAATAACCACCCTAATCTGCCCCTTTTAACCACAGTAATAACCACCCTAATCTGCCCCTTTTTAACGACCGTAATAACCACGCTAATCTGCCTCTTTTAACCACAGGAATAACCACCCTAATCTGCCCCTTATTAACCACAGTAACAACCACCCTAATCTGCCCCTTTTTAACCACAGTAATAACCACCCTAATCTCCCTCTCTTTAACCACAGTGATAACCACCCTAATCTGCCCCTTTTTAACCACAGTAATAACCATTCCAATGTGCCCCTTTTTAACCACAGTAATAACCACCCTAATCTGCACCTTTTTAACCACAGTGATAACCACCCTAATTTGCCCCTTTTTAACCACAGTTATAACCACAATAACCTGCCCCTTTTTAACCACCGTAATAACCACCTTAATCTGCCCCTTTTTAACCACAGTAATAACCACCCTAATCTGGCCCATTTTTAACCACCGTAATAACCACGCTAATCTGCCCCTTTTTAACCACAGTAATAACCAACCTAATCTCCCCCTTTTTAACCACCGTAATAACCACCTTAATCTGCCCCTTTTTAACCACAGTAATAACCACCCTAATCTGCCCCTTTTTAACCACAGTTATAACCACCCAACAGCAAACCCCATCTCATTACAGCAAACCCCACCTCAGTAATGGCGGACGCACGTGTTTTAGTGGAGGAGGAAACCGAATGTGCGATAGAGGAATATGCGAGAGAGGAACCAACCACTTCGTTGCTATCCATCAATGCTAAAAATCAGTTTAAATGGAATGGCTCGGTTGAGCTTTTTGAGTTATTTCTATACCAAAAATTTGGTTTATTAGCAGACGACGTAGCGAAGTCTAATAATGGAACGTGTACTGTGTGGAAGACTCCAAGTGTGACTTTCAGTCTGTACGCGAAGACCAAAACCCTTCTCGTACAAGGAAAAGCGGTGGATTATACTCGAGATTTACTTCTTCGGACCATACAAGCAGTTCAAAATCAAAACTCTGCCGAGTCACCGGACGAAACCACTTACTTCGCCGACGAACATTCAACAGGCGGTGAACATCAACAAGTGAGATTAATGTCAAAAACAGCGACTGCCGACACCCGAAACGATCACTCGCTTGTGAGAGAAGGTTTTGAAGTTGATGAAGTTGCCCTGGGCGAGAACGAGAACAAGAATGAAAGCGAAAGCGAAAGCGAAAGCGAAAGCGAAAGCGAAAGCGAAAGCGAATCATTCGAACACGCTCAACATGCCCTCAACACTGGCGAAGTACTAATTAACAACTTGAGTGAGAAATTTTCTAAAGAAATTGCAAAGGTCTGGTCCGAAATAAGCGGCATTAAATCCAGTCTAACTAATAGAGACGGATTACGGCCACTACAACAAGAACTAGACGAACTGCGGCTCAAATGCACAACTTATGAATCTACCATTGACCATCTTGAGAAAGAAAGGGCTAGCCTCCTTGAAGTAATCAAAATACTTTCTTCTGATCAATCGTCAGGATCACACGATCCACAACCTGCTTCTGCCGATCAATCGTCAGGATCACACGATCAACAACCTGCTTCTGACGACTGGCAACCCGTTAAATCAAACAAGTCCAATAACCCTAAACGAGGGAAGAAGAAAAAGAAAGGCAAAGCTAGTTCCCAGAACCAGCAACTACAAACCGAAAACAACGATACTAGTGAGAACGGCCAAGGGGAGCAAAAACCCAATGAAGGCACAATCATTGTTGGAGATTCGATTGTCAAAGGTTTACGCAAGGACTTATTAAGTCGGGCAGCTAAACGGCGCGTAACTGTGAGAAGTTTCCCTGGTGCTACAACCACAGACATGGAGTATTATCTGCAACCAAGCTTGGCTACAAAACCGAAGGCGATAATCCTCCATGTCGGAACAAATGATCTGAAAAGTTCATCCTCTGCTCGGAATGTGGCGGAGAAAATCGTCGACCTAGGAAATATGATTGCTACAAACTCTCCTAACACTAGTGTAACCATTTCTGCAATCACACAGAGATCAGATGAACAATCGCTCAAGAAGAAAGTAAAGGACTGCAACAAAGTTTTGAAAACATTTTGTAATCAAAATGGCTGGGGCTTCGTCGAACACTTGAACATCGACGAAACATGTCTGAACAATTACAAACTCCACCTTAACAAGAAAGGTATTGCTATTTTAGCGAGTAATTTTGTAAATAATATAGTTCATTGATATAATTCTTACTTGACAACGGTGCCGACACCCAATCTCATTGCCACCTCCAGCGTCCGGATCAGGTCAAATCAGTCAAATACTCTAATGCCAAAGTGTCGTGGATTTGAAATGGCTAGTTTGAATATTACCAGTCTTTTGAAACATATTGATGAACTTCGCGTTTTTCTAAATGATCAAAACATCGACGTTCTAGCCATAAATGAGACCAGGCTAAATGAGAACATTTCTGATCAGGATGTGAAAGTCCAGGGTTATGATATAATCCGCCGTGACAGGTCAACAAATGGCAGGTTTGGTGGTGGCGTATGTTTTTACATTCGTTCAAACATAAGCTATTCTGTCCGTACAGATTTGGACAGTCAGCTCTTGGAAATTATATCAATTGAAATTCGTAAACATAACTCAAAACCCTTTGTTATTACTTCATGGTACAGACCTCCAAATTCACTCCATGAACTTTTCGCGCATGTACATATATGTAAACACATTATTAGGCAAATTAGATTCTGAAAACGTAGAACATTTTCTCCTGGGGGATCTAAATTGTGACATGCCATCCAAAGACAATGCTAATGTGAAAGCTCTTCTAAACATAACAGATATTTATGGATTGGAACAACTCATTAATGAACCTACCAGAATTACACCTACTACAAGTACTTTAATTGATCTGATTTTCACAAATCGGGCAGAGAATGTGTATTGTTCAGGGGTGTCTCATGTCGCCATAAGTGATCACAGTTTAGTTTATGCATATCGAAAAATTTCAATTCCCACTTTCTCTAAAGGAGTTAACTTGATAACATATAGACAGTTTAAACATTTTAATAGCGCAAATTTTTATGCGGATATTTTAGCCCAACCCTGGGATGATATAAAGAAATTGTATGATCCTAATGATATGTGGAGGAGGTGGAAAGAATTATTCCTGAATGTTTGTGAAAAGCACGCACCGATGAAGACCAAACGGACACGAGATTCTAAATCACCATGGATAACCACTATTTTAAAAAAGCGGATGAATTTCAGAAACCGCCTCAAAAGAAAGGCTATTAAGACAAAGGATCCATTTATTTGGAACCAATTTCGAATGGTTAAAAATCAAGTGAATTGGGAAATTAACAGCGCTAAAAAAGCGTATTATGAAAATGCCTTCAACAATTGTTGTGGGGATCAAAGGAAAACATGGAAAACAATCAATGAACTGACCTCACGAAAATCCAATAAAACTGTTATTAATGAAATGGAGTATAGTGGGGTAAATTCTGAAGATCAAACAGATATAGCAGAAATGCTAAACTCCTTTTTCACAGAAGTTGGGCCAAGCCTTAGTGGAGACGTAACAGAAGTTGATAAATCCTTCGACGAATTTCTTACCGCAACTGATAAAAATTTTGTTTTTGAAAAAACAACACCTACACGTGTTTTTGCACTACTATCAAAGCTTTGTAGGTCAAAGGCAACAGGATTAGATAATATTTCAGCGAAACTTCTAAGGGAATGTCCTGACTTACTGGCGGAATCTCTCACTCATATGTTTAATCAATCCCTAATGACGGGTATCTTTCCCGATGAGTGGAAATCTGCCAGAGTTACTCCATTGTATAAAAATTCTGGGAAGCGTTCTGATCCGACGAATTATCGGCCAATATCAGTAATTCCAGTTGTGGCCAAAGTCTTTGAACGGATAATTTATGATCAACTTTATCATTATTTAACAAAAAACAACTTTCTCTCGTGCCATCAATCTGGTTTTCGGTCTCTGCATTCCACGCTCACCGCACTTATCGAAGCTACAGATAGCTGGGCCTTGGATATAGACCGTGGTCTTGTTAATGCCGTAGTCTTTTTAGATCTCAAAAAGGCATTTGATACAGTAGATCACGATATTTTGTTGCGAAAATTGCAATACTATGGGATTTGTTGGACCAGTCATCAATGGTTTGCCTCTTATTTAGATAATCGAACACAGATTTGTCATATTAATTCTTGTAAGTCAACTCCGAAATGTCTAAGATGTGGTGTTCCCCAGGGAACAATTTTGGGACCTCTTCTGTTTTTGATATATATTAATGACTTACCACACTGTCTGACATATTCGGAACCCAGAATGTACACAGCTGATACTAGCCTAACACTTGCTAGCACTGACACTGAGCATATAAATTATCGCCTTAATCACGACCTGAGAAATGTGTACGAATGGCTGTCTGCTAACAAGCTTACTCTAAATATGACGAAAACTGAGTTTATGCTTATTGCATCAAGGCAGAAGTTATCACAATTTACGGAAAGTCCCTCTCTTACCATAAATGAGAACGCAATAGAACAAGTAACCTCCGCTAAATCCCTCGGAGTTTATGTTGATCAAAATATAAACTGGGAGTGTCATATTGAAAACATTTCTAAGAAGATAGCTTGTGCCATTGGTGCAATTAAACGAATTCGGCATCTCACTCCATTTAATATTTTAATCAAAGTTTATAATAGCCTTATTCAACCACAATTTGATTATTGCAACGTAGTGTGGGGAAGCTGTAACAAGGGCCTTGCTGAAAAACTGCAAAGGCTTCAAAACCGCGCAGCTCGTACCCTAATGTCTGCGAGCTATGATAGTAATTTAGATGATTTGTTCCGGACACTGGGGTGGCGAAGACTCTATTATCAAAGATTGGAACAGAAGTCTATCCTAATGTATAAAACATTACATGGTATGACTCCTGATTATCTGAGATCAAGATTCGTATATCGTGACGATGTTAGTGCTTATCGTTTAAGGAATACCGAAAACAAATTAGTTCTTCCACAACCTCGAACTGATTATCTCAAAAAAAGTTTTTCGTACAGCGGAGCTCAGTTGTGGAACAACTTACCTGTAGACCTAAGACAGGCATCTTCACTGGCCGATTTCAAATCTAAATTAAGTCGGCACAGTTTAAAGTAATATCTAAATTTTACATGTAAGTGAATTTTAGACACGGCCTCCATGAAAAGCAGACTTTTCTTTTGTTATTTTGAATTTGTTGTTATTAAATTTTTGTAGTTAGTTAGATAGGTAGATAGTCCAGTAACTTAATTGACTGATGGAAAAACCGTGTATAAATAAAGTTATCTTATCTTATCTTATCTTATCTTAAATCTGCCTCTTTTTAACCACCGTAATAACCACCCTAATCTGCCCCTTTTTAAAAACAGTAATAACCACCCTAATCTGCCCCTTTTTAACCACAGTAATAACCACCTTAATCTGCCCCTTTTTAACCACAGTAATAACGACCTTAATCTGCCCCTTTTTAACCACAGTAATAACCACCCTAATCTGCCCCTTTTTATCCACAGTAATAACCACCCTAATCTCCCCCTTTTTAACCACCGTAATAACCACCCTAATCTGCCCCTTTTTAACCACCGTAATAATCACCCTAATCTGTCTTTTTTTAACCACAGCAATAACCACCCTAATCTCCCCCCTTTTTAACCACCGTAATAACCACCTTAATCTGCCCCTTTTTAACCACAGTAATAACCACCCTAATCTGCCCCTTTTTAACCACAGTTATAACCACCCTAATCTGCCCCTTATTAACCACAGTAATAACCACCCTAATCTGCCCCTTTTAAACCACAGTAATAACCAACCTAATCTCCCCCTTTTTAACCACCGTAATAGCCACCTTAATCTGCCCCTTTTTAACCACAGTAATAACCACCCTAATCTGCCCCTTTTTAACCACAGTAATAACCACCCTAATCTCCCCCTTTTTAACCACCGTAATAACCACCCTAATCTGCCCCTTTTTAACCACCGTAATAACCACCCTAATCTGCCCCTTTTTAACCACAGTAATAACCAACCTAATCTCCCCCTTTTTAACCACCGTAATAACCACCTTAATCTGCCCCTTTTTAAACACAGTAATAACCACCATAATAACCACCCTAATCTGCCCCTTTTTAACCGCCGTAATTACCACCCTAATCTGCCCCTTTTTAACCACCGTAATAACCACCCTAATCTGCTCCTTTTTAGCCCTAGTAATAACCACAATAATCTGCCCCTTTGTAACCACAATAATAACCACCCTAATCTGCCCCTTTTTAACCACCGCAATAACCACCCTAATCTCCCCCTTTTTAACCACAGTCATAACCACCCTAATCTCCCCCTTTTTAACCACAGTAATAACCATTCCAATCTGCTCCTTTTTAACCACAGTAATAACCACCCTAATCTGCCCCTTTTTAACCACAGTAGTAACCACCCTAATCTGCCCCTTTTTAACCACAGTAATAACCACCCTAATCTGCCCCTTTTTAACCACAGTAATAACCACCCTAATCTCCCCCTTTTTAACCACCGTAATAACCACCCTAATCTGCCCCTTTTTAACCACCGTAATAATCACCCTAATCTGTCTTTTTTTAACCACAGCAATAACCACCCTAATCTCCCCCCTTTTTAACCACCGTAATAACCACCTTAATCTGCCCCTTTTTAACCACAGTAATAACCACCCTAATCTGCCCCTTTTTAACCACAGTTATAACCACCCTAATCTGCCCCTTATTAACCACAGTAATAACCACCCTAATCTGCCCCTTTTAAACCACAGTAATAACCAACCTAATCTCCCCCTTTTTAACCACCGTAATAGCCACCTTAATCTGCCCCTTTTTAACCACAGTAATAACCACCCTAATCTGCCCCTTTTTAACCACAGTAATAACCACCCTAATCTCCCCCTTTTTAACCACCGTAATAACCACCCTAATCTGCCCCTTTTTAACCACCGTAATAACCACCCTAATCTGCCCCTTTTTAACCACAGTAATAACCAACCTAATCTCCCCCTTTTTAACCACCGTAATAACCACCTTAATCTGCCCCTTTTTAACCACAGTAATAACCACCATAATAACCACCCTAATCTGCCCCTTTTTAACCACCGTAATTACCACCCTAATCTGCCCCTTTTTAACCACCGTAATAACCACCCTAATCTGCTCCTTTTTAGCCCTAGTAATAACCACAATAATATGCCCCTTTGTAACCACAATAATAACCACCCTAATCTGCCCCTTTTTAACCACCGTAATAACCACCCTAATCTCCCCCTTTTTAACCACAGTCATAACCACCCTAATCTCCCCCTTTTTAACCACAGTAATAACCATTCCAATCTGCTCCTTTTTAACCACAGTAATAACCACCCTAATCTGCACCTTTTTAACCACAGTAATAACCAAAATAATTTGCCCCTTTTTAACCACAGTTATAACCACCCTAATCTGCCCCTTTTTAACCACAGTAATAACCACCCTAATCTGCCCCTTTTTAACCACAGTAATAACCAACATAATCTCCCCGTTTTTAACCACCGTAATAACCACCTTAATCTGCCAATTTTAAACCACAGTAATAACCACCCTAATCTGCCCCTTTTTAACCACAGTTATAACCACCCTAATCTGCCCCTTTTTAACCACCGTAATAACCACCCTAATCTGCCCCTTTTTAACCACAGTAATAACCAACCTAATAACCACCCTAATCTGCCCCTTTTTAACCACCGTAATTACCACCCTAATCTGCCCCTTTTTAACCACCGTAATAACCACCCTAATCTGCAACTTTTTAGCCCTAGTAATAACCACAATAATCTGCCCCTTTGTAACCACAATAATAACCACCCTAATCTGCCCCTTTTTAACCACCGTAATAACCACCCTAATCTCCCCCTTTTTAACCACAGTCATAAGCACCCTAATCTCCCCCTTTTTAACCACAGTAATAACCATTCCAATCTGCTCCTTTTTAACCACAGTAATAACCACCCTAATCTGCACCTTTTAAACCACAGTAATAACAAAAATAATTTGCCCCTTTTTAACCACAGTTATAACCACCCTAATCTGCCCCTTTTTAACCACAGTAATAACCACCCTAATCTGCCCCTTTTTAACCACAGTAATAACCAACCTAATCTCCCCGTTTTTAACCACCGTAATAACCACCTTAATCTGCCAATTTTAAACCACAGTAATAACCACCCTAATCTGCCCCTTTTTAACCACAGTTATAACCACCCTAATCTGCCCCTTTTTAACCACCGTAATAACCACCCTAATCTGCCCCTTTTTAACCACAGTAATAACCACCCTACTCTGCCCCTTTTTAACCACCGTAATAACCACCCTAATCTGCCTCTTTTTAACCACAGTAATAACCACCCTAATTTCTCCCTTTTTTAACCACCGTAATAACCACCTTAATCTGCCCCTTTTTAACCACAGTAAAAACCACCCTAATCTGCCACTTTTTAACCACAGTTATAACCACCCTAATCTGCCCCTTATTAACCAGAGTAATAACCACCCTAATCTGCCCCTTTTTAACCACAGTAATAACCACCCTAATCTGCCCCTTTTTAAAGACAGTAATAACTACCCTAATCTGCCCCTTTTTAACCACAGTAATAACCACCCTAATCTGCCCCCTTTTAACCACAGTAATAACCACCCTAATCTGCCCCTTTTTAACCACAGTAATAACCACCCTAATCTCCCCCTTTTTAACCACCGTAATAACCACCTTAATCTGCCCCTTTTTAACCACAGTAATAACCACCCTAATCTGCCCCTTTTTAACCACCGTAATAACCGCCCTAATCTGCCCCTTCTTAACCACAGTAATAACCTCCCTAATCTGCCTCTTTTTACCCACAGTGATAACCACCCTAATCTGCCCTTTTTAACATCAGTAATAACAACCCTAATCTGCCCCTTTTTAACCACAGTAATAACCACCCTAATCTGCCTCTTTTTAACCACAGTAATAACCGCCCTAATCTGCCCCTTTTTAACCACAGTAAGAAACAACCTAATCTCCCCTTTTTTAACCACCGTAATAACCACCTTAATCTGCCCCTTTTTAACCACAGTAATAACCACCCTAATCTGCCCCTTTTTAACCACAGTAATAACCACCCTAATCTGCCCCTTCTTAACCACAGTAACAACCACCCCAATCTGCCCCTTTTTAACCACAGTTATAACCACCCTAATCTGCCCCTTTTTAACCACCGTAATAACCACCCTAATCTGCCACTTTTTAACCACAGTAATAACCACCCTAATCTGCCCCTTTTTAACCACCGTAATAACCACCCTAATCTGCCCCTTTTTAACCACAGTAATAACCAACCTAATCTCCCCCTTTTTAACCACCGTAATAACCACCTTAATCTGCCAATTTTAAACCACAGTAATAACCACCCTAATCTGCCCCTTTTTAACCACAGTTATAACCACCCTAATCTGCCCCTTTTTAACCACCGTAATAACCACCCTAATCTGCCCCTTTTTAACACACAGTAATAACCACCCTAATCTGCCCCTTTTTAACCACCGTAATAACCACCCTAATCTGCCTTTTTTTAACCACAGTAATAACCACCCTAATTTCCCCCTTTTTTAACCACCGTAATAACCACCTTAATCTGCCCCTTTTTAACCACAGTAAAAACCAAACTAATCTGCCCCTTTTTAACCACAGTTATAACCACCCTAATCTGCCCCTTATTAACCACAGTAATAACCACCCTAATCTGCCCTTTTTTAACCACAGTAATAACAACCCTAATCTGCCCCTTTTTAAAGACAGTAATAACCACCCTAATCTGCCCCTTTTTAACCACAGTAATAACCACCCTAATCTGACCATTTTTAACCACCGTAATAACCACCCTAATCTGCCCCTTTTTAACCACAGTAATAACCACCCTAATCTCCCCCTTTTTAACCACAGTAATAACCACCTTAATCTGCCCCTTTTTAACCACAGTAATAACCACCCTAATCTGCCCCTTTTTAACCACAGTAATAACCACCCTAATCTGCCCCTTCTTAACCACAGTAACAACCACCCCAATCTGCCCCTTTTTAACCACAGTAATAACCTCCCTAATCTGCCTCTTTTTACCCACAGTGATAACCACCCTAATCTGCCCTTTTTAACATCAGTAATAACAACCCTAATCTGCCCCTTTTTAACCACAGTAATAACCACCCTAATCTGCCTCTTTTTAACCACAGTAATAACCGCCCTAATCTGCCCCTTTTAACCACAGTAATAACCACCCTAATCTGCCCCTTTTTAACCACAGTAAGAGCCACGTTAAGCTGCCGCTTTTTACCCACAGTAATAAATACCCTAATTTGTCCCTTTTTGACCACTGTAATAACTACCCCAACCTGCCCCTTTTTAACCACAGTAATAACCACCCTAATCTGCCCCTTTTTAACCACCGTAATAACCACCCTAATCTGCCCCTTTTTAACCACAGTAATAACCACCCTAATCTGCCCCTTTTTAACCACAGTAATAACAACCCTAATCTGCCCCTTTTTAACCACAGTAATATCCACCCTAATCTGCCCCTTTTTAACCACAGTTATAACCACCCTAATCTGCCCCTTTTTAACCACCGTAATAACCACCCTAATCTGCCCCTTTTTAACCACAGTAATAACCACCCTACTCTGCCCCTTTTTAACCACCGTAATAACCACCCTAATCTGCCTCTTTTTAACCACAGTAATAACCACCCTAATTTCTCCCTTTTTTAACCACCGTAATAACCACCTTAATCTGCCCCTTTTTAACCACAGTAAAAACCACCCTAATCTGCCACTTTTTAACCACAGTTATAACCACCCTAATCTGCCCCTTATTAACCAGAGTAATAACCACCCTAATCTGCCCCTTTTTAACCACAGTAATAACCACCCTAATCTGCCCCTTTTTAAAGACAGTAATAACCACCCTAATCTGCCCCTTTTTAACCACAGTAATAACCACCCTAATCTGCCCCCTTTTAACCACAGTAATAACCACCCTAATCTGCCCCTTTTTAACCACAGTAATAACCACCCTAATCTCCCCCTTTTTAACCACCGTAATAACCACCTTAATCTGCCCCTTTTTAACCACAGTAATAACCACCCTAATCTGCCCCTTTTTAACCACCGTAATAACCGCCCTAATCTGCCCCTTTTTAACCACAGTAATAACCTCCCTAATCTGCCTCTTTTTACCCACAGTGATAACCACCCTAATCTGCCCTTTTTAACCACAGTAATAACCACCCTAATCTGCCTCTTTTTAACCACAGTAATAACCGCCCTAATCTGCCCCTTTTTAACCACAGTAAGAAACAACCTAATCTCCCCCTTTTTAACCAGCGTAATAACCACCTTAATCTGCCCCTTTTTAACCACAGTAATAACCACCCTAATCTGCCCCTTTTTAACCACAGTAATAACCACCCTAATCTGCCCCTTCTTAACCACAGTAACAACCACCCCAATCTGCCCCTTTTTAACCACAGTTATAACCACCCTAATCTGCCCCTTTTTAACCACCGTAATAACCACCCTAATCTGCCACTTTTTAACCACAGTAATAACCACCCTAATCTGCCCCTTTTTAACCACCGTAATAACCACCCTAATCTGCCCCTTTTTAACCACAGTAATAACCAACCTAATCTCCCCCTTTTTAACCACCGTAATAACCACCTTAATCTGCCAATTTTAAACCACAGTAATAACCACCCTAATCTGCCCCTTTTTAACCACAGTTATAACCACCCTAATCTGCCCCTTTTTAACCACCGTAATAACCACCCTAATCTGCCCCTTTTTAACACACAGTAATAACCACCCTAATCTGCCCCTTTTTAACCACCGTAATAACCACCCTAATCTGCCTCTTTTTAACCACAGTAATAACCACCCTAATTTCCCCCTTTTTTAACCACCGTAATAACCACCTTAATCTGCCCCTTTTTAACCACAGTAAAAACCAAACTAATCTGCCCCTTTTTAACCACAGTTATAACCACCCTAATCTGCCCCTTATTAACCACAGTAATAACAACCCTAATCTGCCCTTTTTTAACCACAGTAATAACAACCCTAATCTGCCCCTTTTTAAAGACAGTAATAACCACCCTAATCTGCCCCTTTTTAACCACAGTAATAACCACCCTAATCTGACCATTTTTAACCACCGTAATAACCACCCTAATCTGCCCCTTTTTAACCACAGTAATAACCACCCTAATCTCCCCCTTTTTAACCACAGTAATAACCACCTTAATCTGCCCCTTTTTAACCACAGTAATAACCACCCTAATCTGCCCCTTTTTAACCACAGTAATAACCACCCTAATCTGCCCCTTCTTAACCACAGTAACAACCACCCCAATCTGCCCCTTTTTAACCACAGTAATAACCTCCCTAATCTGCCTCTTTTTACCCACAGTGATAACCACCCTAATCTGCCCTTTTTAACATCAGTAATAACAACCCTAATCTGCCCCTTTTTAACCACAGTAATAACCACCCTAATCTGCCTCTTTTTAACCACAGTAATAACCGCCCTAATCTGCCCCTTTTAACCACAGTAATAACCACCCTAATCTGCCCCTTTTTAACCACAGTAAGAGCCACGTTAAGCTGCCGCTTTTTACCCACAGTAATAAATACCCTAATTTGTCCCTTTTTGACCACTGTAATAACTACCCCAACCTGCCCCTTTTTAACCACAGTAATAACCACCCTAATCTGCCCCTTTTTAACCACCGTAATAACCACCCTAATCTGCCCCTTTTTAACCACAGTAATAACCACCCTAATCTGCCCCTTTTTAACCACAGTAATAACCAACCTAATCTCCCCCCTTTTTAACCACCGTAATAACCACCTTAATCTGCCCCTTTTTAACCACAGTAATAACCACCCTTATCTGCCCATTTTTAACCACAGTTATAACCACCCTAATCTGAATCTTTTTAAAAACCGTAATAACCACCCTAATCTGCCCCTTTTAACCACAGTAATAACCACCCTAAACTGCCCCTTTTTAACCACCGTAATAACCACCCTAATCTGCCTCTTTTTAACCACACTAATAACTACCGTAATCTCCCCCCTTTTTAACCACCGTAATAACCACCTTAATCTGCCCCTTTTTAACCACAGTAATAACCACCCTAATCTGCCCCTTTTAAACCACAGTAATAACCACCCTAATCTGCCCCTCTTTAACCACAGTAATAACCACCCTAATTTGCCCCTTTTTAACCACAGTAATAACCACCCTAATTTGCCCCTTTTTAACCACAGAAATAACCACCCCAATCTGCCCCTTTTTAACCACAGTAATAACCTCCCTAATCGGCCCCTTTTTACCCACAGTGATAACCACCCTAATCTGCCCCTTTTTAACCACAGTGATAAGCACCCTAATCTGCCCCTTTTTAACCACAGTGATAACAACCCTAATCTGCCCTTTCTTAACCATAGTAATAACCACCCTAATCTGCCCCTTTTTACCCACAGTGATAACCACCCTAATCTGCCCATTTTTAACCACAGTAATAACCACCCTAATCTGCCCCTTTTTACCCACAGTGATAACCACCCTAATCTGCCCCTTTTTAACCACAGTGATAAGCACCCTAATCTGCCCCTTTTTAACCACAGTGATAACAACCCTAATCTGCCCTTTCTTAACCACAGTAATAACCACCCTAATCTGCCCCTTTTTAACCACAGTAAAAACCACCTTAATCTGCCTTCTTTTTAACCACGGTAATAACTTCCCTAATCTGCCCCTTTTTAACCACGGTAATAACCACCCTAATCTGCCCCTTTTTAACCACAGTAATAACCACCCTAATCTGCCCCTTTTTAACCACAGTTATAACCACGTTAATCTGCCTCCTTTTTAACCACAGTAATAACAACCCTAATCTGCACCTTTTTAACCACAGTAATAACCACCCTAATCTTTCCTTTTTTAACCACAGTAATAACCACCCTAATCTCCCCTTTTTTAACCACAGTAATAACAACCCTAATCTCCCCCTTTTTAACCACAGTAATAACCACCTTAATCTGCCCCTTTTTAACCACAGTGATAACCACCTTAATCTGCCCTTTTTAACCACAGTAATAACCACCCTAATCTGCCCCTTTTTAACCACAGTAATAACCACCCCAATCTGCCCCTTTTTAACCACAGTAATAACCACCCTAATCTTCCCTTTTTTAACCACAGTAATAACCACCCTAATCTCCCCTGTTTTAATCACAGTAATAACAACCCTAATCTCCCCCTTTTTAACCACAGTAATAACCACCTTAATCTGCCCCTTTTTAACCACAGTGATAACCACCTTAATCTGCCCTTTTTAACCACAGTAATAACCACCCTACTCTGCCCCTTTTTAACCACAGTAATAACCACCCTAATCTCCCCCTTTTTAACCACAGTAATAACAACCCTAATCTGCCCCTTTTTAACCACAGTAATAACCACCCCAATCTGCCCCTTTTTAACCCCAGTAATAATCTCCCTAAGCTGCCCCTTCTTACCCACAGTGATAAGCACTCTAATCTGCCCCTTTTTACCCACAGTAATAACCTCCCTTATCTGCTTTTTTTTTACCCACAGTTATAACCACTTAAATCTGCCAATTTTTACCCACAGTAATAACCTCTGTAATCTGCCCCTTTTTACCCACAGTAATAACCACCCTAATCTTCCCCTTTTTACCCACAGTAATAACCACCCTAATCTGCCCCTATTTAACCACAGTAATAACCACCTTAATCTGCGCCTTTTTAACCACAGTAATAACCACCCTAATCTGCCCCTCTTTACGCACAGTAATAACCACCCTAATCTGCCCCTTTTTAACCACAGTAATAACCACCTTAATCTGCCCCTTTTTAACCACAGTAATAACCACTCTAATCTGCCCCTTTTTAACCACAGTAATAACCACTCTAATCTGCCCCTTTTTAACCACAGTAATAACCACCCTAATCTGCCCCTTTTTAACCACAGTAATAACCACTCTAATCTGCCCCTTTTTACCCACAGTAATAACCACCTTAATCTGCCCCTTTTCAACCACAGTGATAACCACCCTAGTCTTCCCCTTTTTAACCACAGTGATAACCACCCTAATCTGCCCCTTTTTAACAACAGTAATAACCACCTTAATCTGCCCCTTATTAACTACAGTAATAACCACCTTAATCTGCCCCTTTTTAACCACAGTGACAACCACCCTAATCTGCCCCTTTTTAACCACAGTGATAACCACCCTAATCTGCCCCTTTTTAACCACAGCAATAACCACCCTAATCTCCCTCCTTTTAACCACAGTAATAACCACCCTAATCTGCCCCTTATTAACCACAGTTTTATCCACCCTAATCTGCCCCTTTTTAACCACAGTGTTAACCACCCTAATATCCCCCTTTTTACCCACAGTGATAACCATCCTAATCTGCCCCTTTTTAACCACAGTTATAACCACCCTAATATGCCCCTTTTTAACCACCGTAATAACCACTCTAATCTGCCCCTTTTTAACCACAGTAAAACCACCCTAATCTGCCCCTTTTTACCCACAGTAATAACCACCCCAATCTGCCCCATTTTAACCACAGTAATAACCACCGTAATCTGCCTCTTTTTAACCACAGTAATAACCACCCCAATCTGCCTCTTTTTAACCACAGTAATAACCACACTAATCTCCTCCTTTTTAACCACAGTAATAACCACCCTAATCTGCCCCTTTTTAACCACAGTAATATCCACCCTAATCTGCCCCTTTTTAACCACGGTAATAACCACCCTAATCTGCCCCATTTTAACCACAGTAATAACCATCCTAATCTGCCCCTTTTTAACCACAGTAATAACCACCCTAATCTGCCCTTTTTTAACCACAGTGATAACCACCCCAATCTGCCCCATTTTAACCACAGTAATAACCACCCTAATCTGCCCCTTTTTAACCACAGTAATAACCACCCTAATCTGCCCCTTTTTAACCACAGTTTTATCCACCCTAATCTGCCCCTTTTTAACCACAGTGTTAACCACCCTAATATCCCCCTTTTTACCCACAGTGATAACCATCCTAATCTGCCCCTTTTTAACCACAGTTATAACCACCCTAATCTGCCCCTTTTTAACCACCGTAATAACCACCCTAATCTGCCCCTTCTTAACCACAGTAACAACCACCCCAATCTGCCCCTTTTTAACCACAGTAATAACCTCCCTAATCTGCCTCTTTTTACCCACAGTGATAACCACCCTAATCTGCCCTTTTTAACATCAGTAATAACAAGCCTAATCTGCCCCTTTTTAACCACAGTAATAACCACCCTAATCTGCCTCTTTTTAACCACAGTAATAACCGCCCTAATCTGCCCCTTTTAACCACAGTAATAACCACCCTAATCTGCCCCTTTTTAACCACAGTAAGAGCCACGTTAAGCTGCCGCTTTTTAACCACAGTAATAAATACCCTAATTTGTCCCTTTTTGACCACTGTAATAACTACCCCAACCTGCCCCTTTTTAACCACAGTAATAACCACCCTAATCTGCCCCTTTTTAACCACCGTAATAACCACCCTAATCTGCCCCTTTTTAACCACAGTAATAACCACCCTAATCTGCCCCTTTTTAACCACAGTAATAACCAACCTAATCTCCCCCCTTTTTAACCACCGTAATAACCACCTTAATCTGCCCCTTTTTAACCACAGTAATAACCACCGTAATCTGCCTCTTTTTAACCACAGTAATAACCACCCCAATCTGCCTCTTTTTAACCACAGTAATAACCACACTAATCTCCTCCTTTTTAACCACAGTAATAACCACCCTAATCTGCCCCTTTTTAACCACAGTAATATCCACCCTAATCTGCCCCTTTTTAACCACAGTAATAACCACCCTAATCTGCCCCATTTTAACCACAGTAATAACCATCCTAATCTGCCCCTTTTTCACCACAGTAATAACCACCCTAATCTGCCCTTTTTTAACCACAGTGATAACCACCCCAATCTGCCCCATTTTAACCACAGTAATAGCCACCCTAATCTGCCCCTTTTTAACCACAGTAATAACCACCCTAATCTGCCCCTTTTTAACCACAGTTTTATCCACCCTAATCTGCCCCTTTTTAACCACAGTGTTAACCACCCTAATATCCCCCTTTTTACCCACAGTGATAACCATCCTAATCTGCCCCTTTTTAACCACAGTTATAACCACCCTAATCTGCCCCTTTTTAACCACAGTAACAACCATCCCAATCTGCCCCTTTTTAACCACAGTAATAACCTCCCTAATCTGCCTCTTTTTACCCACAGTGATAACCACCCTAATCTGCCCTTTTTAACATCAGTAATAACAACCCTAATCTGCCCCTTTTTAACCACAGTAAGAACCACCCTAATCTGCCTCTTTTTAACCACAGTAATAACCGCCCTAATCTGCCCCTTTTAACCACAGTAATAACCACCCTAATCTGCCCCTTTTTAACCACAGTAAGAGCCACCGTAATCTGCCTCTTTTTAACCACAGTAATAACCACCCCAATCTGCCTCTTTTTAACCACAGTAATAACCACACTAATCTCCTCCTTTTTAACCACAGTAATAACCACCCTAATCTGCCCCTTTTTAACCACAGTAATATCCACCCTAATCTGCCCCTTTTTAACCACAGTAATAACCACTCTAATCTGCCCCATTTTAACCACAGTAATAACCACCCTAATCTGCCCCTTTTTAACCACAGTAATAACCAACCTAATCTCCCCCCTTTTTAACCACCGTAATAACCACCTTAATCTGCCCCTTTTTAACCACAGTAATAACCACCGTAATCTGCCTCTTTTTAACCACAGTAATAACCACCCCAATCTGCCTCTTTTTAACCACAGTAATAACCACACTAATCTCCTCCTTTTTAACCACAGTAATAACCACCCTAATCTGCCCCTTTTTAACCACAGTAATATCCACCCTAATCTGCCCCTTTTTAACCACAGTAATAACCACCCTAATCTGCCCCATTTTAACCACAGTAATAACCATCCTAATCTGCCCCTTTTTCACCACAGTAATAACCACCCTAATCTGCCCTTTTTTAACCACAGTGATAACCACCCCAATCTGCCCCATTTTAACCACAGTAATAGCCACCCTAATCTGCCCCTTTTTAACCACAGTAATAACCACCCTAATCTGCCCCTTTTTAACCACAGTTTTATCCACCCTAATCTGCCCCTTTTTAAATACAGTGTTAACCACCCTAATATCCCCCTTTTTACCCACAGTGATAACCATCCTAATCTGCCCCTTTTTAACCACAGTTATAACCACCCTAATCTGCCCCTTTTTAACCACCGTAATAACCACCCTAATCTGCCCCTTCTTAACCACAGTAACAACCATCCCAATCTGCCCCTTTTTAACCACAGTAATAACCTCCCTAATCTGCCTCTTTTTACCCACAGTGATAACCACCCTAATCTGCCCTTTTTAACATCAGTAATAACAACCCTAATCTGCCCCTTTTTAACCACAGTAATAACCACCCTAATCTGCCTCTTTTTAACCACAGTAATAACCGCCCTAATCTGCCCCTTTTAACCACAGTAATAACCACCCTAATCTGCCCCTTTTTAACCACAGTAAGAGCCACCGTAATCTGCCTCTTTTTAACCACAGTAATAACCACCCCAATCTGCCTCTTTTTAACCACAGTAATAACCACACTAATCTCCTCCTTTTTAACCACAGTAATAACCACCCTAATCTGCCCCTTTTTAACCACAGTAATATCCACCCTAATCTGCCCCTTTTTAACCACAGTAATAACCACCCTAATCTGCCCCATTTTAACCACAGTAATAACCATCCTAATCTGCCCCTTTTTCACCACAGTAATAACCACCCTAATCTGCCCTTTTTTAACCACAGTGATAACCACCCCAATCTGCCCCATTTTAACCACAGTAATAACCACCCTAATCTGCCCCTTTTTAACCACAGTAATAACCACCCTAATCTGCCCCTTTTTAACCACAGTTTTATCCACCCTAATCTGCCCCTTTTTAACCACAGTGTTAACCACCCTAATATCCCCCTTTTTACCCACAGTGATAACCATCCTAATCTGCCCCTTTTTAACCACAGTTATAACCACCCTAATCTGCCCCTTTTTAACCACCGTAATAACCACCCTAATCTGCCCCTTCTTAACCACAGTAACAACCACCCCAATCTGCCCCTTTTTAACCACAGTAATAACCTCCCTAATCTGCCTCTTTTTACCCACAGTGATAACCACCCTAATCTGCCCTTTTTAACATCAGTAATAACAACCCTAATCTGCCCCTTTTTAACCACAGTAATAACCACCCTAATCTGCCTCTTTTTAACCACATTAATAACCGCCCTAATCTGCCCCTTTTAACCACAGTAATAACCACCCTAATCTGCCCCTTTTTAACCACAGTAAGAGCCACGTTAAGCTGCCGCTTTTTACCCACAGTAATAAATACCCTAATTTGTCCCTTTTTGACCACTGTAATAACTACCCCAACCTGCCCCTTTTTAACCACAGTAATAACCACCCTAATCTGCCCCTTTTTAACCACCGTAATAACCACCCTAATCTGCCCCTTTTTAACCACAGTAATAACCACCCTAATCTGCCCCTTTTTAACCACAGTAATAACCAACCTAATCTCCCCCCTTTTTAACCACCGTAATAACCACCTTAATCTGCCCCTTTTTAACCACAGTAATAACCACCCTTATCTGCCCATTTTTAACCACAGTTATAACCACCCTAATCTGCCTCTTTTTAAAAACCGTAATAACCACCCTAACCCTTGCGAACTGAATTCCCAGAAAAGATGGAATTCCTAGGAATTCTTAAGAATTCTTAGGAATTCCAAACGATTCCAAGACATGCAAATTAGGAAAAACATAAAAGTTTGGAATTTCTGGGAATATATGGCAATGTGTTAAAACTGTACTTGGAATTATTAGAAATTCCTAGGAATTCCCAATAATACCAAAACTGATAATGAAAGGGCTTGGGAATGTCTAAGAATATATGGGAATGGCTAAATTAAATGGCTTGGGCTAATAAAAATGGTTGGGAATTTATGAGAATAAATAGGAATGACTAAATTAAATATGAGAAATATTGGCAATTTACTTGGAATATCAACTTTAAGTCCCTGACTTAAATACTTGACAGACTTCAAGTTGAGGATATTTCAGTAAAATGTCTTTGGAACTTCCAGGAAGTTATAAAAAGGACATTTAATGTATCACGCAGTCAAACAAGTCTTAACTTGTTTTCTAAACATTGAGGTATTCCTGAACCTTTGAGGACAGGTCAGGCAAACAAAATTGAAAGGTACATACATGACTCAAAAATTAATAAATAAATAAATTCCTTGTGTAAATTATGTGTTAGTTCGCTTGTTGAATTGAGGACACCAACTGAATAAAGGATGAATACATACATGTACCAAAGCAGCAAAAGCATCTTATTATGCTACTATTTTCTGTTTACAAAAAAAGTATATCCTTAAAAATTGTCCATGACACAAGTAACTTTAAAGTACTTTAAAAAAAATTTTGTTCATGACACAGCGTCAACCACACTCCATTGAAGTTAGGCAGTGTACTAGGCATGGATTTGCAGAGTTCCCTTTGAGAAAGAACACTTTTTTCCACAATGTCCTCTTCCTTTGCCAGTTGAAATTTACCTCTGAAAATAAAAAAATAAAATAAAAGTAAACAAGAAGTCACGAAATGATGCCTTCAAATAAATACTATTATCATACCACCGTACGACCTCACTCATGCAATTTTATTGAAAACATACTCAGGATATGATGTGTGTAGGGGCAGATACATGTAGGTTGGTGTGAGCTGGTCCAGAAGAGCTGTCCAGCTCCGCACACATTGTCACCTGATTATGCATCAGTCAATTCCAGCAGTGCCCATCCCCCCCCCCCCCCGGGCATTAGTTGGGCATTTGCTCACGTTTTAATCCTGGGGGTGAGTCATTTGAAATTTTATCACTGCCCGGGGGTTGGGCATTTGCCTACCCCCGGGACGACCCCGTGGTATTTGACAAGGTGAGAAAAACGTTCCGGTGTAGTCAGTCTGAGGTCGTCCATGATCTTCCATTCCTTTGGTGCTGTTCGCTGATTGATTTCATCGTTTGTCGATTAAATACTGTATGAAGTGAAATTAATTCTACGTACTATATGGATTTTTAAGCTATCCGAGGTGACCAGTTTAGTAAAAATATTTATGTTTTTGGCTGTTTGTTAAATACAGATCATGCATTTTCATTTCCTCGAAATTATTTAAGCATTTCTTTTGATAGAGCTTATTTAATAAAACACTTATAAGTTGTGTATGTCAAAATCAAATAAATGAACGTGTTATTGATATTAATAAAGGATCATTATTTTGAAAACAAATGAACAACGGAAGGGGAGATGCACAGTTATAAAATAACCGAAGCGCATTGATAATAATGATGAGTGACACTTTTTGTTATGATTTATTATTAAAAAATCTTGAGCAGTGTTGCTTTCTAGATGATCCCGGGGGGTGGAGCATTTGCCTTCTATTTTGGTCCCACCCCGGGGCATTTGACGGGCTTACTTGTCCCCACCCCCGGGATTTTGCCATTTTTTTAAGAAAAATGCTAATGCCCGGGGGTTGGCCCGGGGGGGGGGGATGGGCACTGCTGGAATTGACTGATGCATTACTATAGTGTGCACGCAAGCCTTCATTCATTAAGTATTTATCAAGACCTTTCCGTAACTTTCAAATCAAATTCAGCCTTAAAATGGTGGTATGATAACATACTTCTTGACGACGCTGTAAGTTAGGTTAGGCCGGACGGCAAAATATTTGAATCTCGATCATGGCGCATGGAACTACTCTGCCCGTATTCCATGCGCTAGAGGCAAAATACTTTCCCATCCAGCCCTCCCACTCAGTCAATAAGTACATATTATTATTAGGAGACAATTACACAACGACTTTTAAGAGCGTATCATGTAATTGATGACAGGACTTGTGATTATTTCACTCTAATAACTTCACTTTCTTGTGGATTTCATGTTAGTAAAGAAAATGAATACAACAGTAGGTAATGTCGAGGAAGGGATTTAAGAACCCCCAGCCACTTATTTCCAAGTGCATCAATGTTTTGAATATGAACAAAAGAGACCATTCTTATTCAATGACATGCAAATGGGGTCAGATATTCTTAATTTTTTGCTTGTCGACCACAGGGTCAGCTGTACCCAATCTTTTGACTGAGTAACAGTTTGATTAATATTAATGTTTGTGCTGCTGCACTGTATACAAAGCGAGCTGTTGTAAAGATCGTTTCTGAACTGGTTGCAGAACGAGAGTGCTCCTTGATGATATAAAGCTGTACAAACTCGAGCATACAAATAATTCTTTTATTCAACCTATTCAATGGCAAGAAAAGTCGATATCTCCGAATTATATTCTATATTCCTCTAAAAGTCTAACTCATTATTAAAATTTGAATATGTTTCAAATGAAGCTCCCTTTTTTTCACAGGATGTTTATGTGTGGGCGCCATACTCGGTTTTTCTGTCGACGCAAAATGGGCCATTCCATGTAATGTCTGCAACTTCCCCCCCCCCCCCCACTCCCATTGAGGTACAGGGAAATCCTAAAGGGAAGGGAGGGGGTTTCAAAAGTCATTTATGAAGGAGTAGCTATGTCGGTTCCTTTGATCTCTCAAAAACATCTCCCTTTTTTAGTGGGGGTGCATACATGAAATGGAATGGCCCAATGGCGTCCAACTGCATAAGACATAGTTTAGAATCTGTTCAAGAAATTAAAGATTACTACTGTACCTTTATGTAAGAGAAGGTAGCTCTGCATCGAATACTACGACTCGTCAACCACTGGAATAAAAAAACTATCCATGTTTTCCTTTCTGGCGTACATAAACGACACGGCGATAGCCACCAAATACAAACAATCCGAACACTCCAGGAAAGAATCACCGGTCACCGGTTACGCGCGCCTGCAATTTTCAAGCGTGCGGTTGTAAGTCACATGACCTCTTGAAAGCGGCCCGGTCGCATGGCTGTCTTACCGGTGAGGCGGCCATTTTCAAATTACGTTGATCAATGTGCCAAGAGTTGCAAGTTTATCATACGCGAAAATGGTTTATTACACTATTCTTTTGGACTACTTTCGCTTGCGATAAGTGAGGCTCAACCCAAATTGCTTCAGTGGAAGTTGATAGTAAAGATGGTGGATAATTGTTCGATTCAAGATGGTTGTAAACGGACTGTTACCCATTTCAAGGTGAGTAACGTACATTTTATTCTCTATCGAGGGCTTAAACAAATTAGTTCCCTTCTTTGCGACGTTCTGCCAAATGAGTGTAACAAGCCTTAATACAGTGTGTAAAGCGTGGAATTCTTCAAGGAACAGAAATCAAAAGGGCCTTTGTTCAGTAAAATTGCCCCCAGGGTGGACAGTGTTAATTCTCACTGGTTAAAAGTAATAACGAATTCAAAACCATGTGTCAGTAGAGTGACTAACGCTTTTCATAATAAGTTTAGTTGAAGGTAATTTCATGTTGCCTACACGCTAAGCAACAATTCAGTTTCTCTCGGATATGTGAGCACATTAAATTGAATGCATTAAAAGCCTACACCAGTCAAAGGCGATTGAACTTGAAATGAACATACATTTGCCAATTTAGAACGAGTGAGTTCTTAAACGTTTTGTGTGATTTAAATATATTATTGATTTTTTAAATCAAAGATACTGATATGTAACAACATGATTTCATAAAATTAGAATGAGACCTAGAATAATAGCAACTTCAGGTCTTTCCCATTTGCATTTGACAATGCTCCAGTGGCTTAAGGTGGAATTTTGTGCATTTCTAAAAGTTTCCTTTTTAAGGGGTTTGCATATGGAAGATTTTCATTGCAATCAACAATTTTAAAGTGGTTACCAGATTCATGGATTTGTTCCAAGCATTTGTGAATGTCCAGTGTGTGCCTAGATACATGTACTGAGCAATAATTTATCATGTGGGCATATAAGACCCAAAACGTGAAACTCACATTGTCAAGAGGGTTAAAGACACATGTTTGATTGAAGCAGAGTTCAGCCATCTATTACACGTTGCATAGCTTTAAAAATGTTAAAACTTCAATTTCTTGACGAAAGGGGTCTTTGGATCACACTCCGTGATGCGAAACACAACATCCTGCGACAGAATTAAACACAATATTAAGCCGAACCGGGCATTACAAACATCAGGAAAGAAACTCATCATGTTGCACTGTAATTTAGATTCTTTAATAATTGTCTGTGACAAATTCAAATATGAGAGGCTGAAAAACCTATCGAATTCTTAAATGAGGTAAATTCAACGTACCTTATATGTCGCTTAACATACAATCCGAGGTCATATTTAACTGAACTCCATCATATAGTGATCTGAGAAAGATTGATGTGACCTCAAGATCAAAGTCTTGGAAATGCGACATTATTTTAAGTTGTAATGCTCAATTCAGTCACCATTTGAAAATCCTCCAATCTAAACCCACTACAAAAATGCAAGAAGCAGCATTGGTCGAAAGACTGAGATACACACATGTATATAGAGTGCAGTGGACAAAGATGTGAAGTACAGTGTAGGAGTCGTGCAGACCTTCCAACCCCATTTTATAACTGAAAAATTCACATGGTCTTTGGGTAGGGTGTGATGAAGAATTCTTGTTACCAATTTGGCAACTAATTTTCAGGATTTGGTTGACAATGGAGAAAGTTTAGGCACATTGGCAACTGTATTAGGCACAATTTCGTGCCCTGTGTAAAGTGTGTTGAACTGACTCTAGTTAGCCTGCGAGCAGGCACACTTAGTGTGCTATTCGTGCGAGTATCTTGGCGGCAGAAGTCGGTGAGCAAAGCGAGCCAGCGAGAAGAATGGGGCGAGGAAAAGTGAGCCTGCACGAAAGCCGTTGAATTTTGAATTCCGCCCTTGTGAGGTGACAAGTCTTAACTGTCAAGGTATCAATTATCTAACCAATCAGCAAGCGAAGCAAAATTTAAACAAATGCCACAGCAGATTTTCACACTCGAGAGGATCGAGTTCCTTATGAGTGTGCCAGAATAGGGTAAACGAAAATTATAAACACAGTTGACAATTTTAGCCACGTTTAAATTAGACTTGCCACAAGTCGACCTCACGAGTTTCAGAGCACAAAAGCCGTAAAGTGAGTGGAGCAAGCTTTTTAGGCTGCGAAGCGGTAGAGCGACGAAGTCCTGCAACATATAAAATGGGACAAAGGACTTTTTTGAAAGTGTACATTTTAAAAATGTGTTAGATTCGAAATCAGTATACACTGTAGAAGTTAAAAATATCAAACTCCAGGGATATGAAACTTGCAATAACAAAGAGTATTGAGCTGCTACCTCAGAAGACTAATCACCCTTACATTATGCATTGCGAACATCTGTAACCAGGAACAAGCGATACCATCTTCCCACAATGACAAATAACCGAACTCAGTGTAACAATGACTGCAAGATAATGCCCACTGCATGGTCAAAAAAAGATGTTACATTTCCTGTCATTACAGAGATCCCAAGAAGATAGGCTTGAAAACCACCATGCACTAAAACCAGTGTGGCTGATATTCCAAAAAATTACACAAAACTGCAATCGCTAACCAGACGCAACCAGCTGAGTCATGTTAAGAAATTGAATCGATTGAAAAACTGACAGACTGTGAACAGCTGTCCTATTTTCCTTCTCGCTAAAATTAGAATACAAAAGAGACTGCTCGCAGTCTAAGAAACCGAGAAAGGTGACAACCAGTAACACCACTTTGCTTGTTATTTGTCACAATAATAAAGTCTGTTATCAGGTGTCATTTCAAACCAATGAGAATGCTGCGTTCATGGACGAATGCGGAGAATTCCAAATTCAGTGGCTTTTCTGCAGGCTCACTTTTCGTCGCACCATTCTCGCCGTCCCGCTTTGCTTGCCAACTTCCGCTGCCAACATACTTGCACGAATAGCACACTAAGTGAGCCTGCTCGCAGGCTAGATTCTAGTAAGTTCTTTGCACGACTGGCATGAACCAAATATTAATTAAACTTACTAAACATCTTTTGTATCACACTGATTTTTTTAAGGTCATTGCCCTGTATTGCATTGCGCATCCTAAATGCGCACGATTTGTGGCATCATTGGTGCACGCTCAAAGCGTGCGCATGTCTAGGGAGTAATGGATTTCCTATGAGGCTAAGCTCACCAGGGAAAAGAAAGGTCATTTACTCTTAAACAAGCATGGTGACCTATCTTTTTTTCCACTTATTTTTGACCTACCATTCATCCTCTTTTTGTTCAAAGAGTTAGAAAAAAAACACATGTTCAAAAAAAAAGGTTATTGCTAGAAACACATTACTCATGGAGAGGAAATCACGACCTCGAGAACACGCGTGTGAGGAAGATTTGAAGTCAATTTCGTTTGATGCTTCGAGCATCTGCTATAAAACATCTAGTAAATTGTTCCTTGTTATCGGTATTTCACATCTAGTAGATTGTTTCAAGATTTGCTTTAATTATGTGCTTCCTGTTCCTATGGAAAGTAGCATAAACTGATCAAATACACGTGTTTGTCACGCGAAATTGCATGGAATTATGGGGTAACTTGAGACGATGATAGCTCGTGAACGGACATGGGGACCTACATGTATTCTTTTTATTTTATATTTCAAAACTTTGCACGATAGATAACAACTAGTGAAAGTTTGACAAAAATCATATGTTAAATTTTATTTCGGGGGAATGACCTTAATTCTTGTTTTGATTGCAAAATTATTGAAAAGTCTGTAACACAATCAACTGGGCTAGATGGCTGACACTGTTAGTTACATACTAGAACTTAAATTTCAGTTAAAACTGAACCTCTGCATGCATATACATTTACATCGCTCCTTCAACAATCTCGTAGGATCTGCAAAGTACTGTACTACATGTACTGTGGTGTAGATAGAATTAGAGTATGGTTTACGTTCACCTTAGCTTAATATTAGTGCATGGTAAATAAATTTATTGTTTATGAGCCAAAGTTTTATTAATCAGAATATTTTTCTTCAGGGTCTACATATGTACACATTGTATGTACTCCCAGTTCTACAGCAAAACAGTTTGTTGATTCACATTGTACATGGCAAAGAAATGCATCACACTTGATCAGGTAAGTTACTCAAACATATACATTAGAATCCTCATTGTAACACTTCAATTTGTATTGCTTAGATCTGTTTTCTTTAAACATACCGGTAGTACGTGTAACATGTAATTAGGCTTTGGGTCGCAGGCTGTTCTTCAGGGATTATGACAGAATTACGTACACAGAGTTTGGAGTTGTTGAACTTTTCCATGGATTCATGTCATATCAAGGCAATATCTCCTTGGTGATAACTGCTTGAATTATTAAGACATGAATACTTCATGTAGATTATGGTGGACTACATGTACATGTACATTGTGACTACAATATTGAACAGTCACTGAAACAAACACCATGTGCTAAATATTGTAAATAACTACAGAGATTGGTCATGCATTAACCAAAAATGATTATATTTTTTTAGATGGTGGAGTAACCAGGATGAAACATATTAAAAATTTTAAAAATGTGCTCAACATGTTGCGTATAGCAAGCAGAACATTTGTAGTAAATAATCCCTTGACTTAAATCAAACCCCTGACCTTCTGCACTCCAGCTGAACTACATGATACATTTTACTAAATAAATTAAGCTGCAAGGAAACTGGTAGTGAGGTAGATAATCTTAGTAGGTTCATACTACATCATGTCCTGCATTTTGCTAGAAAGGGCAGTGTTGAGGGCATCCTGACTGTATGGTGACCTTGTAAGCAATGACCTACAATATAGCTCCTTCTAGACTCGTGTAAGCTTCATTCTGTACAATAAAAGTGGTTAGAGCTCCTGATTGGTAAACGGAAACACCTCAGATTCAGCTTTTCTGGGGTCTCATTCCATTTCAACACCTACATCTACACTCATAGGTCCAGGAGGATGGTAAAATACCATGTATTTGGCTCTCAGGCATGGCACACAGACCTCCTGCATTTGGTCGATACGCCAAACATTAAGCCTTAAGCCAAACATTTTCTTGTCTTACCTTCCCACTCATTCAATTAGAACATAATTATTAGTTTGAGAATTTTGAGAACCCATACATGAACATGTGAAAGCCATCACCATGTATTCACTATCTACAGTGTTCTTTTATGGTGTATCAGAAAATTCTTCTCTGGTTAGTGGTTTTAAGGATTTGAAATGGTCTATCACTGTAATGCTAAAGCAATGTGAATGTCACTCAAGTGAGAGCTTAGCTTCAGATATCATTCTTATTGTGCCACCCAGGCCTCCACATCTTTGGAACACACTACTTGATTGTTTACTTTATTTTGTTTACTACTTGAACTGTAATTGTAAATGTTGTGGTTCAAATTTTTCTTTAATTTGAAACTTTTCAAACCAGATTAATTTTTATTTTCCTTTGCCTTAGATTTTGGTAATGAATCTGAGACAAAGGGAAATAAAAATTATACTGGTTTGAAAGTTTTTAAACCAAAGAAAACTTTGAACCACAACCTGTACATGTACATATGTACCTCATATTTTATTGAAAATTAACGCTGCAACCTATTAATAATGTTGAGTGTATGACAGGTCTAGAATATATATAAAATTTCAATTTTTTTTCCTAGGACCACGTGTATAAGGCCATCAGAGGACCGAACTCAGAAGACTGCTAACAGCAAGTGAACTAAAGGCAGCCAAAACAGATAAGACCTACGGTATATGTAAAATCAGTGAAGGCGGAGCTTGATGATTGTTGAATTGTATTTCCAATTTTGCCTCATAAACAAAAATGTAAGGTACAAAATGATATTGAATTAATTTTATCATTTAACTCCTGTTGAAGATATGTTGAAAACAGACATTGTGAGGTAAACTGAATGTGCCCTTGTACCAAGAGCCCGGGAAAACTAGGGTTTTGCCCCGGTGCAAGCCTGGTTAAAAAACCAGACCCTCGATTTGTCTACTTTAAATATCAGCAACTGGCCTTTAAATTGAGGGATATTGTATCGTGTCCAACAGCTGTTTTTTTTGTTACCATTTTGGGTCAAGTTTCTAATGTTTCCCCCACTTATTTAAGAAATTCCCATTTATTCCCACAAATTCCTACCATATTCCTATTTTTTCCCAGATATTCCCAAAAATTCCCAGTTATTCTTTAACATTCCTTGGAATTCCTAGGAATTTCTGAAAGTAACTGGGAATTCTGTCTTTGATTTTCTTTTAGTTGGAATTCCTAGGAATTCGTAGGAATTTCAAGACAGCACCATGTAAGCTTGGAATTCCTAAGAATTCTTAGGAATTCCAAGTCCAAATTTACCGTGAAAATTCACACCTCAGATTCTTAGGAATTCCTAGGAATTCTCAGGAATTCCTAAGAATTTTTTCCTAGGAATTCTTAGGATATTCTTAGGAATTCCTAGGAATTCTCAGAGTTATTTCGCAAGGGAATCTGCCCCTTTTTAACCACAGTAATAACCACCCTAAACTGCCCCTTTTTAACCACCGTAATAACCACCCTAATCTGCCTCTTTTTAACCACACTAATAACTACCGTAATCTCCCCCCTTTTTAACCACCGTAATAACCACCTTAATCTGCCCCTTTTTAACCACAGTAATAACCACCCTAATCTGCCCCTTTTAAACCACAGTAATAACCACCCTAATCTGCCCCTCTTTAACCACAGTAATAACCACCCTAATTTGCCCCTTTTTAACCACAGTAATAACCACCCTAATTTGCCCCTTTTTAACCACAGAAATAACCACCCCAATCTGCCCCTTTTTAACCACAGTAATAACCTCCCTAATTGGCCCCTTTTTACCCACAGTGATAACCACCCTAATCTGCCCCTTTTTAACCACAGTGATAAGCACCCTAATCTTCCCCTTTTTAACCACAGTGATAACAACCCTAATCTGCCCTTTCTTAACCATAGTAATAACCACCCTAATCTGCCCCTTTTTACCCACAGTGATAACCACCCTAATCTGCCCATTTTTAACCACAGTAATAACCACCCTAATCTGCCCCTTTTTACCCACAGTGATAACCACCCTAATCTGCCCCTTTTTAACCACAGTGATAAGCACCCTAATCTGCCCCTTTTTAACCACAGTGATAACAACCCTAATCTGCCCTTTCTTAACCACAGTAATAACCACCCTAATCTGCCCCTTTTTAACCACAGTAAAAACCACCTTAATCTGCCTTCTTTTTAACCACGGTAATAACTTCCCTAATCTGCCCCTTTTTAACCACGGTAATAACCACCCTAATCTGCCCCTTTTTAACCACAGTAATAACCACCCTAATCTGCCCCTTTTTAACCACAGTGATAACCACGTTAATCTGCCTCCTTTTTAACCACAGTAATAACAACCCTAATCTGCACCTTTTTAACCACAGTAATAACCACCCTAATCTTCCCTTTTTTAACCACAGTAATAACCACCCTAATCTCCCCTTTTTTAACCACAGTAATAACAACCCTAATCTCCCCCTTTTTAACCACAGTAATAACCACCTTAATCTGCCCCTTTTTAACCACAGTGATAACCACCTTAATCTGCCCTTTTTAACCACAGTAATAACCACCCTAATCTGCCCCTTTTTAACCACAGTAATAACCACCCCAATCTGCCCCTTTTTAACCACAGTAATAACCACTCTAATCTCCCCCTTTTTAACCACAGTAATAACAACCCTAATCTGCCCCTTTTTAACCACAGTAATAACCACCCCAATCTGCCCCTTTTTAACCCCAGTAATAACCTCCCTAAGCTGCCCCTTCTTACCCACAGTGATAAGCACTCTAATCTGCCCCTTTTTACCCACAGTAATAACCTCCCTTATCTGCTTTTTTTTACCCACAGTTATAACCACCCAAATCTTCCCCTTTTTACCCACAGTAATAACCACCCTAATCTGCCCCTTTTTACCCACAGTAATAACCACCTTAATCTGCGCCTTTTTAACCACAGTAATAACCACCCTAATCTGCCCCTCTTTACCCACAGTAATAACCACCCTAATCTGCCCCTTTTTAACCACAGTGATAACCACGTTAATCTGCCTCCTTTTTAACCACAGTAATAACAACCCTAATCTGCACCTTTTTAACCACAGTAATAACCACCCTAATCTTCCCTTTTTTAACCACAGTAATAACCACCCTAATCTCCCCTTTTTTAACCACAGTAATAACAACCCTAATCTCCCCCTTTTTAACCACAGTAATAACCACCTTAATCTGCCCCTTTTTAACCAACGTGATAACCACCTTAATCTGCCCTTTTTAACCACAGTAATAACCACCCTACTCTGCCCCTTTTTAACCACAGTAATAACCACCCTAATCTCCCCCTTTTTCACCACAGTAATAACAACCCTAATCTGCCCCTTTTTAACCACAGTAATAACCACCCCAATCTGCCCCTTTTTAACCCCAGTAATAACCTCCCTAAGCTGCCCCTTCTTACCCACAGTGATAAGCACTCTAATCTGCCCCTTTTTACCCACAGTAATAACCTCCCTTATCTGCCCCTTTTTACCCACAGTAATAACCACCCTAATCTGCCCCTATTTAACCACAGTAATAACCACCTTAATCTGCGCCTTTTTAACCACAGTAATAACCACCCAAATCTCCCCCTTTTTACCCACAGTAATAACCTCCGTAATCTGCCCCTTTTTACCCACAGTAATAACCACCCTAATCTGCCCCTATTTAACCACAGTAATAACCACCTTAATCTGCGCCTTTTTAACCACAGTAATAACCACCCTAATCTGCCCCTCTTTACCCACAGTAATAACCACCCTAATCTGCCCCTTTTTAACCACAGTAATAACCACCTTAATCTGCCCCTTTTTAACCACAGTAATAACCACTCTAATCTGCCCCTTTTTAACCACAGTAATAACCACTCTAATCTGCCCCTTTTTAACCACAGTAATAACCACCCTAATCTGCCCCTTTTTAACCACAGTAATAACCACTCTAATCTGCCCCTTTTTACCCACAGTTATAACCACCTTAATCTGCCCCTTTTCAACCACAGTGATAACCACCCTAGTCTTCCCCTTTTTAACCACAGTGATAACCACCCTAATCTGCCCCTTTTTAACAACAGTAATAACCACCTTAATCTGCCCCTTATTAACTACAGTAATAACCACTTTAATCTGTCCCTTTTTAACCACAGTGACAACCACCCTAATCTGCCCCTTTTTAACCACAGTGATAACCACCCTAATCTGCCCCTTTTTAACCACAGTAATAACCACCCTAATCTCCCTCCTTTTAACCACAGTAATAACCACCCTAATCTGCCCCTTATTAACCACAGTTTTATCCACCCTAATCTGCCCCTTTTTAACCACAGTGTTAACCACCCTAATATCCCCCTTTTTACCCACAGTGATAACCATCCTAATCTGCCCCTTTTTAACCACAGTTATAACCACCCTAATATGCCCCTTTTTAACCACCGTAATAACCACTCTAATCTGCCCCTTTTTAACCACAGTAAAACCACCCTAATCTGCCCCTTTTTACCCACAGTAATAACCACCCCAATCTGCCCCATTTTAACCACAGTAATAACCACCGTAATCTGCCTCTTTTTAACCACAGTAATAACCACCCCAATCTGCCTCTTTTTAACCACAGTAATAACCACACTAATCTCCTCCTTTTTAACCACAGTAATAACCACCCTAATCTGCCCCTTTTTAACCACAGTAATATCCACCCTAATCTGCCCCTTTTTAACCACAGTAATAACCACCCTAATCTGCCCCATTTTAACCACAGTAATAACCATCCTAATCTGCCCCTTTTTAACCACAGTAATAACCACCCTAATCTGCCCTTTTTTAACCACAGTGATAACCACCCCAATCTGCCCCATTTTAACCACAGTAATAACCACCCTAATCTGCCCCTTTTTAACCACAGTAATAACCACCCTAATCTGCCCCTTTTTAACCACAGTTTTATCCACCCTAATCTGCCCCTTTTTAACCACAGTGTTAACCACCCTAATATCCCCCTTTTTACCCACAGTGATAACCATCCTAATCTGCCCCTTTTTAACCACAGTTATAACCACCCTAATCTGCCCCTTTTTAACCACAGTAATAACCACCCTAATCTGCCCCTTTTTAACCACAGTAATAACAACCCTCATCTGCCCCTTTTTAAAGACAGTAATAACCACCCTAATCTGCATCTTTTTAACCACAGTGATAACCACTCTAATATGCCCCTTTTTAACAACAGTAATAACCACATTAACTTGTCCCTTTTTAACCACAGTTATAACCGCCCTAATCTGCCCCTTTTTAACCACAGTGATAACCACCCTAATCTGCCCCTTTTTAACCACAGTGATAACCACCCTAATCTGCCCCTTTTTAACCACAGTGATAACCACCCTAATCTGCCCCTTTTTAACCACAGTAATAACCACCCTAATCTCCCCCTTTTTAACCACAGTGATAACCACCCTAATCTTCCCTTTTTTAACCACAGTGATAACCACCCTAATCTGCCCCTTTTTAACCACAGTAATAACCACCTTTATCTGCCCCTTATTAACTACAGTAATAACCACCTTAATCTGCCCCTTTTTAACCACAGTGACCACCACCCTAATCTGCCCCTTTTTAACCACAGTGATAACCACCCTAATCTGCCCCTTTTTAACCACAGTAATAACCACCCTAATCTCCCTCCTTTTAACCACAGTAATAACCACCCTAATCTGTCCCTTATTAACCACAGTTTTATCCACCCTAATCTGCCCCTTTTTAACCACAGTGTTAACCACCCTAATATCCCCCTTTTTACCCAAAGTGATAACCATCCTAATCTGCCCCTTTTTAACCACAGTTATAACCACCCTAATCTGCCCCTTTTTAACCACCGTAATAACCACTCTAATCTGCCCCTTTTTAACCACAGTGACCACCACCCTAATCTGCCCCTTTTTAACCACAGTGATAACCACCCTAATCTGCCCCTTTTTAACCACAGTAATAACCACCCTAATCTCCCTCCTTTTAACCACAGTAATAACCACCCTAATCTGTCCCTTATTAACCACAGTTTTATCCACCCTAATCTGCCCCTTTTTAACCACAGTGTTAACCACCCTAATATCCCCCTTTTTACCCAAAGTGATAACCATCCTAATCTGCCCCTTTTTAACCACAGTTATAACCACCCTAATCTGCCCCTTTTTAACCACCGTAATAACCACTCTAATCTGCCCCTTTTTAACCACAGTAAAACCACCCTAATCTGCCCCTTTATACCCACAGTAATAACCACCCCAATCTGCCCCATTTTAGCCACAGTAATAACCACCCTAATCTGCCTCTTTTTAACCACAGTAATAACCACCCCAATCTGCCTCTTTTTAACCACAGTAATAACCACCCTAATCTGCATCTTTTTAACCACAGTGATAACCACCCTAATTTGCCCCTTTTTAACAACAGTAATAACCACCCTAATTTGTCCCTTTTTAACCACAGTGATAACCAACCTAATTTGCCCCTTTTTAACCACAATAATCACCACACTAATCTCCCCCTTTTTAACCACAGTAATAACCACCCTAATCTGCCCCTTTTTAACCACAGTAATAACCACCCTAATCTGCCCATTTTTACCCACAGTAATAACCACCCTAATTTGTCCCTTTTTAACCACAGTAATAACCACCCCAATCTGCCCCTTTTTAACCACAGTAATAACCACCCTAATCTGCACCTTTTTAACCACAGTGATAACCACCTTAATTTGCCCCTTTTTAACCACAGTAATAACAACCCTAATTTGTCCATTTTTAACCACAGTGATAACCACCCTAATTTGCCCCTTTTTAACCACAGTAATAACCAACCCAAAATTTGTCCCTTTTTAACCACAGTAATAACCACCCTAATCTGCCACTTTTTAACCACAGTGATAACCATCCTAATCTGCCCCTTTTTAACCACAGTTATAACCACCCTAATCTGCCCCTTTTTAACCACAGTGATAACCACCCTAATCTGCCCCTTTTTAACCACAGTGATAACCACCCTAATCTGCCCCTTTTTACCCACAGTAATAACCACGTTAATCTGTCCCTTTTTAACCACAGTAATAACCACCCCAATCTGCCCCTTTTTAATCACAGTAATAACCAACCTAATCTGCATCTTTTTAACCACAGTGATAACCACTCTAATATGCCCCTTTTTAACCACAGTAATAACCACCCTAATTTGTCCATTTTTAACCACAGTGATAACCAGCCTAATTTGCCCCTTTTTAACAACAGTAATAACCACCCTAATCTGCCCGTTTCTAACCACAGTAATAACCACCCTAATATGCCCCTTATTAACCACAGTAATAACCACCTTAAACTGCCCCTTTTTAACCACAGTGATAATCACCCTAATCTGCCGCTTTTTAACCACAATGATAACCACCCTAATCTGCCCCCTTTTAACCACAGTGATACCCACCTAATCTGCCCCTTTTTACTCACAGTGATAACCACCCTAATATGCCCTTTTTAACAACAGTAATAACCACCTTAAGCTGCCCCTTTTTAACCACAATAATAACCACCCTAATCTGCCTCTTTTTAACGACAGTAATAACCACCCTAATCTGCCCCTTTTTAACCACAGTAATAACCACCGTAATCTGCCCATTTTTACCCACAGTAATAACCACCCTAATTTGTCCCTTTTTAACCACAGTAATAACCACCCCAATCTGCCCCTTTTTAACCACAGTAATAACCACCCTAATCTGCACCTTTTTAACCACAGTGATAACCACCCTAATTTGCCCCTTTTTAACCACAGTAATAACCACCCTAATTTGTCCATTTTTAACCACAGTGATAACCACCCTAATTTGCCCCTTTTTAACCACAGTAATAACCAACCCAAAATTTGTCCCTTTTTAACCACAGTAATAACCACCCTAATCTGCCCATTTTTAACCACAGTAATAACCACCCTAATCTGCCCCTTTTTACCCACAGTGATAACCACCCTAATCTGCCCCTTTTTAACCACAGTAATAACCACCTTAATCTGCCCCTTTTTAACCACAGTGAAAACCACCCTAATCTGCCCCTTTTTAACCACAGTGTTAACCACCCTAATCTGCCCCTTTTTAACCACAGTGATAACCACTCTAATCTGCCCCTTTTTAACCACAGTGATAACCATCCTAATCTGCCCCTTTTTAACCACAGTAATAACCACCCTAATCTGCCCTTTTTTAACCACAGTAATATCCACCCTATTCTGCCTCTTTTTACCCACAGTGATTGTAGGAACCCAATGTTCACTACAGGAAAGCGGCAACAAGTAAAACTCGAGATGCGCTGAGCTGCAAACGTCCTTTATTACATGAACAACGATTCACTGAAATCAAATGCTTAAATCCGCTAAATAAACCAAAATAACAACTGAATCACAAAGGATAAGAAAGCTAAATGAAAACCGATCGATACTTACAAGTTTTTCGTGCCTTGTTCCGCTAATAAGAAATGAAATATTGCTCGACACTAAAATGAACTTCGAACACACCAAAAAGGAACTCAAAACAGACCATGTGCTTTTGAAACTTGATATTTACCGCGACTGCAGAATGTATAATCAGCGGCACGCGTCATAAATGAAACACTGAAATGTCTACTTCTTAAATGTCTCTATTCGAATCAATTCCTGAAACAAGACCAAGTCGTTACATGCTCCCCCCCAAAGGCTCTCGTAGTCTTTAGGTATTCGACTAGTTTGATAACAGAAAGAATGTCATTGATTCCAAATTCCTGGATCTTAAGAAAATGTCAATTGACAGTTCAATAACTAATCACACAAGTTCAGGTTTTGTTCTTCTCCATGGACTCCTCAATGGACTTCAATAGCTCCTCTTCCAGAAGGCAGAGTTTGCGGATACCTCTCCTGAATACACCTGTTGCACTTTTCACCAGAACTTGTCGCACCACACCATCAGAATCTGGGAAGGTCTCTTGAACTAGGGCTTTGGGCCACTGTCCTCGGGAGAGGTTTGCATCCTTCATGATGACCAAGTCTCCGACCTTGAAGTTTCGCCTCTGCTTCAGCCACTTTTGGCGTTCCTGTAACAAGGGAAGATATTCTTTAACCCAGCGGGCCCAAAACTCATTCGCCAAAATGTGCACATGTTTCCATCTTGCTTGAAACTTGTCGGAGTCTTCCAATTTACAAGGAGCTGAACACGGATTCGGGCGCAACAGCAGTATGTGGTTAGGGGTCAAGGCCTCTAAATCGTCGGGGTCGCTAGACACACGGGTGATCGGTCGACTATTCAGGATCTTCTCAACTTCTGTCAGGAATGTCGTTAGGGTCTGCTCATTGACAAGGTGCTCACCAATCATGGCGTGGAGAATCCTTCGAATGGAGCGAATGAGCCGCTCCCAAACACCTCCTTGGTGGCTTGCCGCGGGGGGGTTGAAATACCACTGTATATTCTCCTGAAGCAGCTCACGTCCTACTCTTTCTTGGTCCCAGGCCTTCAACGCATTCAAAACATCGGTTTCTGCTCCCCTGAAGTTTGTGCCATTGTCACTGTAAATAACTCTGGGTGGACCTCGTCTCCCGACAAATCTTGTTACTGCTTGAATGAAGCTGTCCGTCGTTAAATCATTTGCAAGCTCGATGTGGACGGCTCTATACCTGAGGCAGGTAAAGATGCAACCATAGCGCTTGTGAAGTTTGGGATTCTTTCTCACAGATCTGGCAAGTGGTCCTGCATGGACGTAGAGTGGTCCAAAATAATCTATTCCAACAGCAGCAAACGGGTAGATTAACTGGTAGCTGTCTGAAGAAACTCTCACCACTGGGAGTGGTGCTGTGATCTGCTCTCCCACTGTAGCATTCTGGCGCTTACATTCATGGCATTGCCGCAGGACACGTCGGATGGACGAAACACCATTCACAATCCAGAAACGCTGTCTTATCTCCGCTAGTAGTTGGTGTGGACCCACATGACCATTAGCATGGTGGTAATGGAGGATGATCATCTCTGTTACACGGTGCTTTCCAGGCAATATCATTGGGTGTTTTACATCATAGCTGAGGTCTGCACGATCTAGTCTTCCTCCAACTCGCAAGACTCCTTGATTCACGAATGGTTTCAACTTGGCGAGAGGACCTTTGCACGGATTTGGGTTGGACAACTCTTCAGGAAAGGTCTGAATCTGGACATTCTTTACGATAATTCTCTCTGCTTCTTCTACATCTAACAATAGGAGGTGGGGAACCTTCTCCTCAGGGTTTATAAGCGAAATAGTGGCTGCCACTGGCTTCGTTCGCAACTGCAACAGCTTACGGGCTCCTCGAATGATCCAGGCTACCACTCTTCTTAACTTCTCCCATGTTGAGAATCTTTCTAATAAAGTGCCCCAGAAGTCTTCTTTCTCGGCACATGCATTAACAGTGATCTTCTCTTTCTTAACTCCCTCATCCTGGTCTGATAGTTCTTGATGGAGATCAGTGGGTTGCTGCGGCCACTCCTTTTGATCTTTCCACAGAAAATCTGGGCCATGTTTCCACACTTCTAACTTCTTGGTTTCAGAGGCCTTTATTCCTCTCGAGGCCAAATCAGCCGGGTTTGCTTCTGACCTAACGTGACGCCATTGTGAGGGCCTTGATCCTTCTCTGATGACAGCAACGCGATTGGCGACGAAGGTGACAAATCTTTTCGTCTCATTGAAAATGTACCTCAGGACAATCATTGAATCGGTCCAGAAGGTGACGCTGTGGATATTGATGCGACCTTCCAACTCTCGCATAATGAGCTTGTCCATCTTGATCAACAAGGTGGCAGCGGTCAACTCCATCTTAGGCACGCTGATACCACTCCTTAGAGGCCTCACTCGCGACTTGCCCATGAGGAAACTGTTGTGGATGCTCCCTTCTTTGTTAACGAAGCGCAGGTAAGTTACTGTCCCATATCCATGTCCTTCAGAAGCGTCTGCAAAGTGATGGAGTTCAGCTCTTTCTACTTCTCCAAAGTCTCGGGGAGTAAAGGATCGAGGGATACTGTAACCGGTGAGGCTTGCGAGTCCTTTCTTCCAATCTATCCACTTCACTGCCCGTTTATCAGGGAGCCTGTCATTCCAGTCATACTTTAATCTGCATAGCTCTTGGTTGATCTCTCTTCCAGGCAGGATTAGGAGACCAACCAAACCAAGGGGATCATAAATTGTTGCAATCGACGACAGGACGCCTTTCCGGGTATCTGGATGGGATTTATCACTAACAACTAGGTTGAAGGTGTCTGCCTCCACGTCCCAATGGATTCCTAGGGCTCGGTCCATGGGTAGACTGTTCAGATTGAGATCTAAGTCCTTGACAGCTGGTGCTCGATGTTCAGGTGGGAATGCATTTAGGACTTCGCGCTCATTGGACATAACTTTGCTCACCTGGAATCCTCCTTTCGCTAGCAGTTCCTGTAGCTCCTTTGTAATTTCCACTGCCTGGCCGGTCGTTTCGAAGGACTTGAGCAGGTCATCGACATAAAAGTCTCTCATGACTGCGTCAATGGTCTGTGAGGAGAAACCTTTGCTGTAATCGGCAGCTGTTCGCCGTAATGCGTAACCACAAATGCTGGGTGATGAGGTAGCTCCAAAGATATGAACTAACATCTGAAAGGTCTTCGGGTCCTTCGTCAAATCTCCATCCGGCCACCACAGATAGCAAAGAGCGCCCCGGTCTTCAGGAGACACAAACACCTGATGGAACATCCGCTTAATGTCAGCTGCCACGGCTACACTGTTAACGCTAAATCTCAGAATGACTCCTATCAGTGAGCTTGTGTTCTCTGGTCCCTGCAACAACTGATTGTTCAACGAGACACTGCTGGACTTGCAGGCACAGTCGAATACCACTCTCGGCTCTTCAGGTTTTCTCGGGTGCCAAACAGGGTGATGTGGTAGGTACCAAATGGGTTTGAGGGAAGAAATTTCTACATCAGGGACTTGACGTGAAGATCCTTCTTCCTGGTATTTCTGGATAACGCTTGCATATTGCTTGTGGAACTCAGGGTCTCTTTCCATTCTCTTTTTCAGCCAATACAATCTCTTCTTTGCCACTGGTAGACTATCAGGTAAGCAGGGAGGACTATGCCGGAATGGCAGCTTGAGCTGATAATGTCCATTAACAAGAACCGCTGATTGATCCATAATCTGCTTCGCTCTTTGGTCTTCGAACGACAAACTCTCTTCAACATCCACAAGGGTATCTTTGAACTCAGTATTGTACAAACGTTCCAACTGCTGACTTAACATCTCTTCATGATCACTCCTTACGAAATTGACATGGATGCCATTGCTGTTAGGTTCACCCATTGGGCCGTACACCGTCCATCCTAAGGGAGTATTTACAGCATAGGGCTGGCCCCTAGCTCCTCTTCTGATTTCAGAATTGTCATCGATAATATCCGGTCGGTCGCTGCCAATAAGGATGGAGACTCGATGCCCTTCTATTTCGGGAAGACTGACGCCATCAAGGTGTGGCCATTTTGTTAATTCTCTATTGTTGGCGAAATGTCTCTCTCCAATGGGTAGGCTCTCCATTGTCAGAACCCGATCGAGTGTGAACTTCGTTTTCCCGTCAAGTGCTTCTATATCCAAGCGGGCTTGGTGACCACGTTCCTTCCCTTCATAATTGACTGTTGAAAGGGTGAAATCAGTAGGCTCACATTCAAGGCTTAATTCTTCTACAAGACTTTCCAAGCAGAGTGTAGTGTCTGATCCGCTGTCTAGGAAGGCGTATGTTGTTAGCTGCTTGTTCCCACCTGGCCCACTGACTCTTACTGGGACGACCTTGAAGCAGACCCTCGGTCGACCGCTGGTTGAGGCTTCCACTGGAGCAGAATCTCTGGATACGGCAAAGGTACTGGATTCGATAACCGGGGGATGGTTGGATTCAGTGAGTGTCGCAGCTGTTCCACCAACTGAGCTTTGGCCACGAATGACTGGTTGCTGATTAGCACTTTCTTGTTCTACTACACGGTCGTCAGTCTCTTTGCGGTCTGGCGGGTGAAGAAGGAAATGGTGCTTTTTTCCACAACCCGATTTCCGACAAGAAAATCCCTTCGGACAAGATCTTGAGAAGTGTCCATACGAAAGGCAACTTCCACACAGCTTCTTCTGTTGTACAGTTCGTGACCGATCTTCGTAAGATGCATTGTTAAAGGTCTCACACTGCCAAATTGCATGCGGTCCGGAACATTGATAACACTTCAAGGTGGCTGAGCCAGTACTAGCAGACTTTCTGTTTCCCCTGCTCTGGGTAGCTAGGGTTGTAGCTTTAAATGGCAGATCTTGTTTGTCTTTGTTTCCATGTCTTCTTTCCCTTTCATGCTGAGGCAGTGACGACTTCAGTTCCTGGCCAAAACGGTTGTTTAAGCGATCTGCTCGTTTTTGTATGAAATTCACAAAATCAGAAAAGTAAACTTGTCCCTTAGAACAAATAAGATCTCCAGCAACGTCTGTCCATTTCCGTTTCAAGCCTTCATCAGGTAACTTTTTCATCAGCATAAGAATCGTATCTTCATTGTCGAGGCGGCTTACGTAAAGTGGTCCCATACTCGTTAACACTCGTTTGGTATCTTCAAGTTTTCTCGCAAAATCCATCAGACTTGCGGCATCAACTCTTCTAAGGTTGTATTCTCTTAACCTTTTCATGTGTGCATCAGCCACCATGTGAGGCTGTCCAAAATTCTTTGACAGAGTTTTCCACGCTTCACCATACCTCTGACCAGTAGGAAGGTTGACACAGCTTTTTATAGCCTCTCGCGCCTTTCCAACACACTGCGCGAGTAGACGGGTCAATCTTTGCGAATCATCGGACACCTGACTCTCAATGTGGTCGCGGAAATTGGCAACAAATTCTCCATACTCGGAAGGGTCTCCCCCAAACTTCATCAACTCAATTTTCGGTAGAGTGGGACCTTGTTTAAGTGCCTCTGCAATTGCTTGCCATGGCGCTTTATCTGCAAGTTCTACTGACGGGGGGTGTGGCACTTGGCTGGCTGGTTGCTGTGTAAGGTGCTGAAGTGTTTGTAACAATACTTGCTCAAGCTGAGTGTGACTTGGCTGAGGGGTTCGAAGCTCACCTTTGAACTTATCGGTGGGCGAACTCTTCTCATCCTTGGTCACAAACGGTTTGAAATCATCTACATCTACTCTTACTGAAGATGTAGCGTCCACTTTAACATCGCTACTTTATTTACTTGCTCAAACGTTAACTCACAGTAACCGGGCGACATAACTCGTATTCGTTCACAAACTTGGACGTGAAAGATTCGCTGAAAGCAAAACAATAAACGATGACTATTGCACAGTCAAACGAGGCGACATAATAACGACAGGAAAACCGAAAAATATCGAATACTTACAAGTTATTGTGCCCTAAATCCCAAAAGGAACTCGTCTAAATAAAAACTAGTCTGCACGAATCCATACATGTGCTTTCTATCCGTGGGAAAACGCGTCCGTAACACACTTGGCCTGCGGTTATCCGAAACCACTGACCGCGTCATTTATGAGTCATTTCTTGTCCCTTACACGCTCCCCCCCGAAAGACGACTGGGGAGTCTTTCTATCTTAACGCAAGCTTGTACTGAACAGACAAAATCCAACTGAGACCTACTGATCAGTACACAAGTCTCTTGAAAGTTCCGTAAACAATCTTAACTCTCTCTCGTATATTCTGAACTGGTATGTCAGAACTGTTCCTCAATGAAACTGATCTCGCTGGACACTTTCCATTTGACGGCAACCTCAAACAGGCTTTGGTCGCTGCTCAAGGCCACTGAGTAACTGCTCTTCCAACAAACAGAGCTTTCGAACATCCCTGCGGTAGACTCCGTCCGCTGTTCGAACGACCACTTGACGCACCATGCCTTCACTGTCAGGAAATACTTGCTCGACCAATGCTTTCGGCCACTGACCACGGGGCGTATTCTTGTCTGCCATCAGGACTAAATCTCCCACTTTGAAGTTAGGCTTTGGATGCAGCCATTTCTGACGTTCCTGGAGTGTGGGCAAGTATTCCTTTGTCCATCTCTGCCAGAACTCGTTCGACAGTACTTGAACATGCTTCCATCTTGCTTTGAATCGATCTGATTCTTCGAACTTGTCTGGAGGTGAAGATGAGTTCCGACGTAAAAGAAGAATGTGGTTCGGTGTCAGCGCTTCTAAATCTTGCGGGTCACTTGAGACGGGTGTGATAGGTCTGTCGTTCAAAATCTTCCCCACTTCTACTAAAAATGTTCTCAACTCTTCATCATTGACTGGACGTTCTCCTACCATTGAGTGCAAGATTCTCCTGATAGAACGTATGAGTCGTTCCCAGACGCCGCCCTGGTGGCTTGCTGCTGGGGGATTAAACTTCCAGTTAATTCCTCTTTGAGTCAAGGTGGCTTGGATCTTCTCCTGATCCCACACTTTCATGGCTTTAACGACGTCCAACTCAGCTCCTCTGAAATTGGTACCATTATCACTGTAGATAACGGTAGGGGGCCCGCGTCTTCCAACGAATCGCAACACTGCGTTAATGAAACTATCTGTAGACAGGTCTTCAGCCACTTCTATGTGAACTGCTCGATATCTCAGACAAGTAAAAATGCACCCATACCGCTTGTTCAGGGTTGGATCTCTCTTTGATCTTGTGTTGGGTCCCATCTTCACATAGAGTGGTCCAAAGTAATCTAAACCTACTGCTGCGAAAGGGTAGATGATCCTGTGACTGTCTGAGGACACACGAACGACTGGTAATGGTGCGGTCACCTGCTCTCCCAATTTGGCATTCTGTCGCCTGCACGCATAGCACTTGCTGAGGACACGCTTCACTGTGGAAACTCCTTTAATGATCCAAAATCGTTGCCGCATCTCGGCCAAAACTTGGTAAGTTCCCACATGTCCGTTTAAGTGATGATAATGACGAATTATTAACTCTGATATGGGATGTTTTTCAGGTAGGATCATTGGATGTTTAGCGTCATACTGCAGATCTGAGTGCTTCAGTCGTCCTCCTACACGAAGAATTCCATCTTCTTCAAACGGTTTGAGTCGGGCAAGTCTACCCTTCAACATCGACTCATCATCGGGGAATGACTGTCTCTGGACAATCCTCACAATCTTCTTCTCTGCTTTGTCTAAATCGAGGACTGACAAGTACTCAGGAGTACACTTCGATTTTTTTCCCAAGCTGCCGTCCACTTCATCTTGGCACTGGGACTTCACTGGTGCACGTAGAGCTCTGATTAGCCAAGCGACTACTCTTCTTAGTCGATTCCAAGTCGAATACTTCTGAAACAGAGTGTCCCAGAAATGTGTGTGTACAGTGGCTGCTCCTACCGTCACTTTCTCCCGTTTTACTCCTTCATCACTCTCCAGGAGATCCTCAGACACGTCCGGAGGCTGTTTGGGCCACTCTTCAACATTCTGCCATAAGAATTCTGGGCCACGCTGCCATCTCTCGAGCTTCCTGGTTTCTGAAGGCATGATTCCTCGAGAAGCATAATCTGCTGGATTAAGCTCCGATTGCACATGACGCCACTGCTTTGGTTCAGATTCCTGCCGTATCGCAGCGACTCGATTTGCCACAAAGGTCACAAATCTTCTTGTCTCGTTGGCTATGTACTTCAGCACTATCATGGAGTCAGTCCAATACGTGACACTGTCAATTTTCAATCTACCTTCTAACTCTTTCACTGCGACTTTGTTAATCTTGGTTGCTAAAGTGGCTGCTGTCAATTCTAGCTTTGGCACAGTCACTGCACTTTTGAAGGGTCTTACGCGAGCTTTCCCCATGACAAAACCACAATGTATCTGTCCTCTATTGTTCACAAGGCGCAAGTAGGAAACTGTCCCATAACCATGCTCTTGGGATGCGTCAGCAAAATGATGTAACTCTGCCCGTTCAATCCTGCCGAAATCTCTTGGCTTATAACATCGTGGAATACTGAAACCTTCTAAACTTGCGAGGCCCTCTCTCCACGTTCTCCAACTACTACACAACTGGTCTGGGAGCTTCTCATCCCAATCAAACTTGAGTCTACACAGTTCCTGATTAATTTCTCTTCCAGGTAGAAGTAGAGGACTGGCGAATCCAAGTGGGCCATACACGGTAGCGATAGAAGATAACACACCTTTCCGATTATCTGGCTGTTCCTTGTTGCTGGTGACAAAGTATATCCTATCGTGCTCTACGTTCCAGTGGATTCCCAGAGCTCTATCCATGGGCAAGCTTTCTGATTTCAAATCTAAACTCTTGATGTGAGGTGCTTTCCCCTCAACAGGGAATGCTGACAGGACAGTACGGGAATTCGAAATCCATTTCGTAAGCTCAAAGCCTCCTCTCGCGAGTAACTCTTGCAGCTGCTTACTAACTTCTATGGCTCGTTCTGAATCAGGAAATGACTTAAGCAGGTCGTCTACGTAGAAATCTCTGAACACGGCGTCAACGACTTCCTGCGAGAAATCTTGCTTATTGTCCTGAGCCGTCTTTCTAAGGGCATAACTCGCGACACTTGGTGAGGACTTGGCGCCAAAGATGTGTACCAGCATTTGGTGAGTTTTAGGGTCCTTTTTAATGTCACCATTTGGCCACCACAAATAACAGAGGGCTCCACGATCCTCCGGTGCCACATAAACCTGGTGAAACATTCTCTTGATATCTGCTGTGACTGCGATATCTTCTACTCTGAATCTAAGGATTACTCCTATCAGGGTACTGGTATTCTCCGGTCCTCTCAACAACTGTTCATTCAACGACGTTCCACCACTCTTGGCGGCACAATCAAACACTACCCTGGGTTCTTCTGGTTTCCTTGGATGCCATACAGCGTGGTGAGGAAGGTACCAGATTGGTTTGAGGTTAGCAAGTTCGTCATCAGGCACCTGTCTTGATGCTCCTTCGGCTCGGTACTTTTCAACAACAGCACTGTACTTGCTATGGAATACTGGATCCTTTTGCATCTTCCCTTTCAACCACGTTAATCTCCTTTCTGCTCTTGGGAGACTGTCTGGTAGGTTGGGGGGATCTTGACGGAATGGAAGTTTAAGCTGATAGTGTCCATTCGACAGGGTCACTGACCGATCCATGATTTCTTGGGCTTTGCGGTCCTCAAAGGACATGCCTTCTTCAATGTCGGCATAAGCTTCGCTAAACTCTTCATTGTACATGCGCTCCAACTGAGCATTCAGCCTTTCTTGGTCAGTACGGGCGAAGTTCACATGGACACGATCTTCTGCAGAGTCTCCAATGGGGCCATAGACAGTCCATCCAAGGGGTGTCTTCACTGCTATGGGTTCACCATGCTCCCCTTCCCTCTTGTCTAACTGCTTATCAATGATGTCTGGTCGGTCACCACCAATCAGGATTGTTACTTTCTTATCTCCGGTATCAGGCAGACTGATATCATCAAGGTGGGGCCACCTCCTCAAGTCTTCGTTGGTAGCTATGTGCCGTCGTGAAACAGGAAGACTGTGTGTAGTCAAAACATTGGTAAGTTGAAACTTTGCATCTCCATCAAGCGACTCAATATTCAACTGAACCTCGTGACCAAATCTTTCCTCCTCTAGATTAGCGGTCGTCATTGTAAAGCTGGTGGGCTTCATATCTTTCGTTCCTAACTCTTGCACCAGACTTTCTAAACATAATGTTGCATCAGAACCACCGTCCAAGAATGCGTAAGTAGTGATCTCTTTGGTACTTCTTGGACAGCTTATCTTAACGGGGACGACCTTAAAGCACACTCTTGGTCGACTAGCTCTAACGGAACAAACTGCTACAGAGTCACTAGATCTTACTGTTCTAGACGCGCTGACCACTGGGGAAGCGACTGGATTTGCTGTCTTCACCATCGTCAGTGCTGGGCTACTGTGAAGCTCAGTGACAGGCTGTTGTGCGTTACTGACACTTGCACTACTCTCAGGCGTGTTACAATTGTTAGCCCTCGCACAGTTCTCCTCGCTATTCTCCCCTGAAGAATGGATTAGATAGTGGTGATCCTTCCCACATCCTGATATTCTGCAGGTGAAACCTCTGCTACACTGCTTTGCACTATGTCCATCCTCAAGACATATTCTACAAAGTCTGTGCTGTCGGACGGTCTTGAGACGGTCACTCAACGGGGCACTTCTGAAGACTCGGCATCTCCAAACACCATGCAATCCAGAACACTGAGCACACTTCTGAGGGGCTCTGTGTTGTGCGTCTAAGCTTTGCTGGCGCCGATTGCTCCTAGTGGCAAGTGTTGTAACTCTGGACTGATAATCTGACTTTCCTTTACTAGATTCCTTTCTGTCCCTTTCACTCGAAGAGGACGACTTCAGCTCTTGTCCATATCTATTGTTGATACGTCCCGCAACTCTACCAACAAACTTGACGAAATCTGCATACTCAGCTCGACCTTTGCGCTGGATTAGGTCTCCTGCTCTGTCAACCCACTTCTTCTTCAGACTTTCATCAGTCAACTTCTTCATTAGCATGACTATCACATCTTCATTGTCCAAGCGACTCGTATAGTTGCAGCCCATACTAGCCAGGACTCTCCTGGCATCTTCTAATCTTCTCACGAACTCCATGAGAGATGACGCATCAGCTTTCCGCACCTGAATTTCTCTCAATTTCTTCATGTGGGCTTCTACCATCATATGGGGCTGGCCAAAGTTCTCCTGGAGAGTTCGGCACGCTTCTGAGTACCTTTGACCTACTGGCAAGTTTACACAGCTTCTAATTGCCTCTTTAGCTTTTCCGGTGCACTGCGCAAGCAGGCGCGTGAGTCTCTGGGATTCATCAGATACTTGACTTTCGATGTTGTCTCTAAAGTATGTCAGAAACTCTGCATATTCTGAAGGATCTCCACTGAATTTCATCAACTCTACCTTTGGTAAGGATGGACCCTGTTTAATTGCCTGTGCTATCGTCATCCAAGCGTCAGACTGTTGTGTTTGCACACTGCTCTGTCCTTCGGCTAACGGAGATAGGTAGTTCACCAGCGGAGGTGTGGTCTGTTGTGAAGCAATCACCGGATAAAACTCAGCTGTATCTGCGTTTAGACCTGTACTTTGTCGACTTCGAGGCTGCGCGGACGTTTTGGGGGTAGACTGATTCCTTATTGGTGAAAAACCAGCAAGGGTGTACAAAGGAACTGAGCCAGTAGTATAAACAAGGGTTGTCTTCGGGCGAGAGAGGTGAGCTGCAGAACTGGCAATCCTTTCACAATCTACACTATGAGGCAATGTCATCGCACTGACCTTTTCTGAACTTGCTTTACTGCTACACGTAACTGCCGAAACCACACAAGGCATCGAGGAGAGGTTAACTACTGGTTCTGTTTCTACAGAGCTCTGAGCTGACGACACTGAGAGCTGGGACTGAGCGAAATTGAGCTCTGCCAGTGGAGTTGACATTTCCTTTTCACTACTAATTGGCTGCGACCTTGAGGTGGGTGTGGCACCATTCATGCTGAGTGGTAACAACGCCTCATTGCTTAAATGGTTTTGAGCATGATGTTGCTTCAAATATTCATTCATTCCATCTTTCGTTTCTCCTTCTACATTCTGTTCCACAACTAAGTCAATTTCAGCTCGCTTTACTTTGGTTCTGGCATTCAACAATTCCAGTTTTCTACTCAACTCAGCCCTGCCCTTATCGACTTCTTCTAATTTACGTTGCAGCTCCTGTCTCTCTTGCAGAGCCTGCATTTCTAGTTTTGCCTCTTCTACAACCCTCTTCCTTTCTTGAACACTGTTCCTACTGGTGGCATTACTCTTTTCACTCTTGTCAGATTTCAAACTAAAACCAGCTTCAGATGGGGGGCTCACTCTTCGCCTATTAGCCCTCCATTCGCACACCAGAGTCTCTAACTGTAATTTCAGGTCTCTTTGGTTCTCATAACTGTCAATCATTAATTCTCTTTTCTCCTCATCATCTTCAAAGCCAAGATAATTATCATGACTGCTAACAAACTTATGAAATGCTTCTTCATACCTGGTAAGAGCACTTTCTAATTCCGCTTCTTGAACGCTAGGACTCGTGATCAAGTCTTGCACACAATTCCGGCGCTTTCGCAGTTCTCCCAGATGACCGCTTCTCTGGTGTTTTGCTTGCAATGCTTCCTCTACTCGTACTTCTTCTTCATTCACTGTCTTGCTAGGTGCCCTTAACCTACTGGGCTTACCAGTGTCACTACTTTCTCGCGGATCCTCGTCATCGAAACCAATGTCCACGTTTTCGATCGCTAATGATGGCCATACTTCCGAAATTCCACCATTCTCATCGCTTTGTAACATGTCGACCTGAGGCGATTTCGCTGCTGACGTCAAATCCGTAGGCTTCGCCACGTGCGACTCTGCACGATCGGCTTTCTTCGAAGAACAACTCTTAGGTTTCTTGTGTCTTTTACCGGTCATCTCGGGTGCTTCGGATCAGAACTTGACTTGAAATAACTTCGAATGATGTAGCGTCCACTTTAACATCGCTACTTTATTTACTTGCTCAAACGTTAACTCACAGTAACCGGGCGACATAACTCGTATTCGTTCACAAACTTGGACGTGAAAGATTCGCTGAAAGCAAAACAATAAACGATGACTATTGCACAGTCAAACGAGGCGACATAATAACGACAGGAAAACCGAAAAATATCGAATACTTACAAGTTATTGTGCCCTAAATCCCAAAAGGAACTCGTCTAAATAAAAACTAGTCTGCACGAATCCATACATGTGCTTTCTATCCGTGGGAAAACGCGTCCGTAACACACTTGGCCTGCGGTTATCCGAAACCACTGACCGCGTCATTTATGAGTCATTTCTTGTCCCTTACAGAAGACTTTCGCCTGGTCTCTTTCGGCTGAGAAGCAGGGGTGGGAAGTGGTACGTATGGGGGATCCATGTCACTTTGAGAAAATGCCGATACCGATGACACCTCATGCTCAGCTTTCAAAGCCTTAGTTCTGGTTGTTTGTACATCAAATGGGGGATGCGGGATAAGGTGTGTGTCTTGTGGTAAACTGAAAGGCCTTAGTGGTGTGTGAGGGTTCAACTCTGGATTTAATGGTGGAATTATCTCACTTACAGTTTCGTCGTCCGAGCGCTCGGTCTGCAATTCCTCTTGCTCAATCTCGAGGTCCACAGCAGCCTTCTTTAGTTCCATTTCCACCTGCATCCTTTCAATTTTCCTTGCCATCTCAGCCTTGTTTCGTTCCCTTTCCTTAGCGATTTCAAGCTCTCTCTTCTGAAACTCAGCTTCTTCCTCTTCTAAGCGACGCTCCAGGCTCTGCCTTTGTTCAAGTGCTTCCACTTTCAGCCGTGCTTCTTCAAGCAATCTTCGCTTCTCTCTCACGCTACTCGAACTGGTACGGGAACTCTTCCCGGTTTTACTCGACCGATGTGATTTGTGACCAGACTTGGACCTTCCTTTCGTGTCGTTTTTAGCCTTATATTTCCACGCGCTGAGCTCGACTTCGAGGCGGAATTTGCACTCCTTTTCATTCTCGTAACTTTCGTTCGCCACAGTTCTCATTCCTTCATTATCTTCAAAGCTTAAGTAGGTTTCGTGGGAGTCTACAAACTTGTGGAATGCACGCTCGTAATCTTCGACACCTTTCATCACTTCGTGTTCGCTCGCATGTTCGGACAGAAGTCCTTGTATAAATTTTAACCTCCTTCTCACGTCCCCCAAATGTTCCGCTCTTTTTGCCTTTAAATCAATAGCTCTTTCGATTCGAACTTCATCCGAATCCATAAATTTCGACGGCACTCTCTGCCTTGAGATAAGATTACTTTCTAAACCCGCAGTTTCGGATGGTGGAACATAATTAGCTGTTGTTTCGACGCGAGGATCTTCGCTCGACGATATTTCCTCTTGAACTTGTGGGAGCGACGTACCTTTCGCTCCATCTGGCATCTCATGATCTTGCGACGCCATGAAAAACTTTGAATAATGTAGGAACCCAATGTTCACTACAGGAAAGCGGCAACAAGTAAAACTCGAGATGCGCTGAGCTGCAAACGTCCTTTATTACATGAACAACGATTCACTGAAATCAAATGCATAAATCCGCTAAATAAACCAAAATAACAACTGAATCACAAAGGATAAGAAAGCTAAATGAAAACCGATCGATACTTACAAGTTTTTCGTGCCTTGCATGAGGAACTTAGGCCACGAAAAAAATTCGCAGCATGTATTCATTAAAAACGACATTTGACGCGAATCATTTCTGTCAGCAATGTAAAGAATTATATCAACACGTGCGGTCGGCACGTGTCCGTGCGGTTATTTAACAGCGTGATATACATTAAGATTATGAGAAAAGCGATCACGTCGTAAAGCAAAAATTATTACAGGAAAGAACGAGCGCAGTCAGCGCAAGTGCGGGAATTTTAAGGTTAGTAAGTCTGATTTTCGGTTAACCTTCTTCTGGCTCTGTCGAATGCCAACAACAGAAAGGGTTTAAGTTGCACGATTTGTCACCATACGCCAGGAAACGAGACCGAAGACAGAACCAGAGAATTATTCAGTCTTGTCACGCCGTTTGTAATGATGTTTATCGTTTCAGTTTTATGATATATTTTCTTTGCTAGACCGCCACCACAGTCCTTTGTGGCAATCAAAACCGGGTGATTTTAGTAGATTTTCCTAGGCAGGCTGTCAAATGAGAATCATAATTTTGTGTGAGAATTATCTGGCGGGAATTTATTATTTATTTACGTAAGCTGCAAATTCTCCTCGATGCCTCTTAGAAAGCTGCGCATATTAATTTGCTTTACTAAGGTGCGTTGACTTGTATGTAGGTCGAGCAAAGAACCCGACATCGATCAGTTTTTAGACTAAGGCTACTGATTTTTATGTGAAGAAATGTATGTTAGAGGACGCATGGGACGTGGCGCTTTCATGACTCCGATTATAATTTATTCGAGCTACACTGGTATCATGTATTAACATTCCCCAGCTTTATTGAGTTTTCCTTTTGATATTTTACTTCCTGTATTTCAAGTAAAGAAGGTTTTCAACCTAATTATTGTAGCGACATCTGGTAATACCAGGTTTTCTTCAAAACATGATATTGCATTTGTGTTTTGCGTGTAACACAATGGTTGCGGGAAATATGTGTTTTTGAAAATCGTTGCGTCTTAACGACGTGACCGATCTACGATGCTATGAAATCGAGACAAAAAGAGACAAGAGGCCTTTGGTAAGTAGCAATCATAATTACGATTTTGTACATACCTTGAGACGAAATGTTAGCATCGTGTTCTTTATTCTGATTTCCTTAGATAATATGCTGTACCTGGAAACTAGATCGCTATCATTGCGCTTTAGCTTATTCAGTTTTCCTTGGGTAGAATATACCTGGAAGCGTTAAGTTTAACATCGTGCTTAATCTTATTCTGTCTTCCTTGGGTAGCATATACCTGGAAGAGGAATGTCTAACATCGCGCTTTAGCGCTTATTCTGTCTTCCTTGGGTAGCAGATACCTGGAAGCGGAATGTCTAACATCGCGCTTTAGCTTTATTCTGTTTTCCTTGGGTAGCAGATACCTGGAAGCGGAATGTCTAACATTGCGCTTTAGCTTGTTCTGTCTTCCTTGGGTAGCAGATACCTGGAAGCGGAATGTTGTCCAACGTTTTAGCTTATTCTGTCTTCCTTGGGTAGCAGATACCTGGAAGCGGAATGTCTAACATCGCGCCTTAGCTTTATTCTGTCTTCCTTGGGTAGCAGATACCTGGAAGCGGAATGTCTAACATCGCGCTTTAGCTTATTCTGTCTTCCTTGGGTAGCAGATACCTGGAAGCGGAATGTTGTCTAACGTTTTAGCTTATTCTGTCTTCCTTGGGTAGCAGATACCTGGAAGCGGAATGTCTAACATTGCGCTTTAACTTATTCTGTCTTCCCTGGGTAGCAGATACCTGGAAGCGGAATGTATAACATCGCACTTTGGCTTATTCTGTCGTTGCAGCAATCAAAAGCGATCGAGCGATAATAACTGGCTTAAATAGGCGATGTATTGTGTCATCTCGCCTAACCCTTAGCTTGTAGTGTTTGGTGCTGGAGCAAGGCAAATAATACCCCGAAAAATTAAAATAAATGTTTTTCGACATCATGGCTCTGTCGTAATCATTATTACCAGCTTAGCCTATTAAATTAGTAAGCGTAGGATGCGATATTGTTCGCGCTCGTTTTTGCCTTGGCGAGGAAAAATACCGCCAGCTACGCAGGCTACTAAACAAAGTGACTAAGAAGCCAAATTATTTTTATCCGCAATGAATTGTAATAAACATCACTCAGCATTGTCATCTTTTACAGCACACAACTAATTGAAATAACGCCTCATCCCATCTTCATGAAGCTACAAGGTGTCAAACCATGGCATAAAGTTACTTATGCAAATTAGCTGAGGGCACATTCAATGTGCCCTCAGCTAATTTGCATAATAGGTTTTAGGCGGCTGGAAGCTCGTCATGCCGCTAATAAGAAATGAAATATTGCTCGACACTGAAATGAACTTCGAACACACTAAAACGAACTCAAAACAGACCATGTGCTTTTGAAACTTGATATTTATCGCAACTGCAGAATGTATAATCAGCGGCACGCGTCATAAATGAAACGCTGAAATGTCTACTTCTTAAATGTCTCTATTCGAATCAATTCCTAAAACAAGACCAAGTCGTTACAGTGATAACCACCCTAATCTGCCCCTTTTTCCCCACAGTAATAACCACCCTAATCTGCCCCTTTTTAACCACAGTAATAACCACCTTAATCTGCCGCTTTTTAACCACAGCAATAACCACCCTAATCTGCCCCTTTTTACCCACAGTAGTAACCACCCTAATCTGCCCCTTTTTACCCACTGTAAGAACCACCCTAATCTGCCCCTTTTTAACAACAGTAATAACCACCTTAAGCTGCCATTTGGAACCACGATAATAACCACCCTAATCTGCCCCTTTTTAACCACAGTGATAACCACCCTAATCTGCCCCTTTTTAACAACAGTAATAACCACCCTAGTCTGCCCCTTTTTAACCACAATAATAACCACCTTAAGCTGCCCCTTTTTAACCACAGTAATAACCACCCTAATCTGCCCCTTTTTAACCACAGTGATAACCACCCTAATCTGCCCCTTTTTAACCACAATAATAACCACCCTAATCTGCCCCTTTTTAACCACAGTAATAACCACCCTAATCTGCCCCTTTTTAACCACAGTAGTAACCACCCTAATCTGCCCCTTTTTAACCACAGTAATAACCACCCTAATCTGCCCCTTTTTAACCACAGTAATAACCACCCTAATCTGCCCCTTTTAACAACCGTAATAACCACCCTAATCTGCCCCTTTTTAACCACCGTAATAACCACCCTAATCTGCCCCTTTTAACCACCGTAATAACCACCCTAATCTGCCCCTTTTTAACCACCGTAATAACCACCCTAATCTGCCCCTTTTTAACCACCGTAATAACCACCCTAATCTGCCCCTTTTTAACCACAATAATAACCACCCTAATCTGCCCCTTTTTAACCACAGTGATAACCACCCTAATCTGCCCCTTTTTAACAACAGTAATAACCACCCTCGTCTGCCCCTTTTTAACCACAATAATAACCACCTTAAGCTGCCCCTTTTTAACCACAGTAATAACCACCCTAATCTGCCCCTTTTTAACCACAGTGATAACCACCCTAATATGCCCCTTTTTAACCACAATAATAACCACCCTAATCTGCCCCTTTTTAACCACAGTAATAACCACCCTAATCTGCCCCTTTTTAACCACAGTAGTAACCACCGTAATCTTCCCCTTTTTAACCACAGTAATTACCACCCTAATCTGCCCCTTTTTAACCACGGTAATAACCACCCTAATCTGCCCCTTTTAACCACCGCAATAACCACCCTAATCTGCCCCTTTTTAACCACCGTAATAACCACCCTAATCTGCCCCTTTTAACCACCGTAATAACCACCCTAATCTGCCCCTTTTTAACCACCGTAATAACCACCCTAATCTGCCCCTTTTTAACCACAGTAATAACCACCCTAATCTGCCAGTTTTTAACCACAATAATAACCACCCTAATCTGCCCCCTTTTAACCACAGTGATAACCACCCTAATCTGCCCCTTTTTAACAACAGTAATAACCACCCTCGTCTGCCCCTTTTTAACCACAATAATAACCACCTTAAGCTGCCCCTTTTTAACCACAGTAATAACCACCCTAGTCTGCCCCTTTTTAACCACAGTAATAACCACCCTAATCTGCCCCTTTTTAACCACAATAATAACCACCCTAATCTGCCCCTTTTTAACCACAGTAGTAACCACCCTAATCTGCCCCTTTTTAACCACAGTAATAACCACCTTAATCTGCCCCTTTTTAACCACAGTAATAACCAGTAATAGTGCTTATCGTTTAAGGAATACTGAAAACAAATTAGTTCTTCCACAACCTCGAACTGATTATCTCAAAAAAAGTTTTTCGTACAGCGGAGCTCAGTTGTGGAACAACTTACCGGTAGACCTAAGACAGGCATCTTCACTGGCCGATTTCAAATCTAAATTAAGTCGGCACAGTTTAAAGTAATATCTAAATTTTACATGTAAGTGAATTTTAGACACGGCCTCCATGAAAAGCAGACTTTTCTTTTGTTATTTTGAATTTGTTGTTATTAAATTTTTGTAGTTAATTAGATAGGTAGATAGTCCAGTAACTTAATTGACTGATGGAAAAACCGTGTATAAATAAAGTTATCTTATCTTATCTTATCTTACCCTAATCTGCCCCTTTTTAACCACAACAATAACCACCCTAATCTGCCCCTTTTTAACAACAGTAATAACCACCTTAAGCTGCCACTTATAACCACAATAATAACCACCCTAATCTGCCCCTTTTTAATCACAGTGATAACCACCCTAATCTGCCCCTTTTTAACAACAGTAATAACCACCCTAGTCTGCCCCTTTTTAACCAAAATAATAACCACCTTAAGCTGCCCCTTTTTAACAACAGTAATAACCACCCTAGTCTGCCCCTTTTTAACCAAAATAATAACCACCTTAAGCTGCCCCTTAATTGACTGATGGAAAAACCGTGTATAAATAAAGTTATTTTATCTTATCTTATCTTACCCTAATCTGCCCCTTTTTAACCACAACAATAACCACCCTAATCTGCCCCTTTTTAACCACCGTAATAACCACCCTAATCTGCCCCTTTTTACCCACTGTAATAACCACCCCAATCTGCCCCTTTTTAACAACAGTAATAACCACCTTAAGCTGCCACTTATAACCACAATAATAACCACCCTAATCTGCCCCTTTTTAATCACAGTGATAACCACCCTAATCTGCCCCTTTTTAAAAACAGTAATAACCACCCTAGTCTGCCCCTTTTTAACCAAAATAATAACCACCTTAAGCTGCCCCTTTTTAACCACAGTAATAACCACCCTAGTCTGCCCCTTTTTAACCACAGTGATAACCACCGGAATCTGCACCTTTTTAACCACAGTAATAACCACCTTAAGATGCCCCTTTTTAACCACAATAATAACCACCCTAATCTGCCCCTTTTTAACCACAGTAATAACCACCCTAATCTGCCTCTTTTTAACCACAGTAATAACCACCCTAATCTGCCCCTTTTTAACCACAGTAATAACCACCCTAATCTGCCCCTTTTTAACCACAGTAATAACCACCCTAATCTGCCCCTTTTTAACCACAGTAATAACCACCCTAATCTGCCTCTTTTAACCACCGTAATAACCACCCTAATCTGCCCCTTTTTAACCACCGTAATAACCACCCTAATCTGCCCCTTTTAACCACCGTAATAACCACCCTAATCTGCCCCTTTTTAACCACCGTAAAAACCACCCTAATCTGCCCCTTTTTAACCACCGTAATAACCACCCTAATCTGCCCCTTTTTAACCACAATAATAACCACCCTAATCTGCCCCTTTTTAACCACAGTGATAACCACCCTAATCTGCCCCTTTTTAACGACAGTAATAACCACCCTCGTCTGCCCCTTTTTAACCACAATAATAACCGCCTTAAGCTGCCCCTTTTTAACCACAGTAATTACCACCCTAATCTGCCCCTTTTTAACCACAGTGATAACCACCCTAATCTGCCCCTTTTTAACCACAATAATAACTACCCTAATCTGCCCCTTTTTAACCACAGTAATAACCACCCTAATCTGCCCCTTTTTAACCACAGTAATAACCACCCTAATCTGCCCCTTTTTAACCACAGTAATAACCACCCTAATCTGCCCCTTTTTAACCACAATAATAACCACCCTAATCTGCCCCTTTTTAACCACCGTAATAACCACCGTAATCTGCACCTTTTTAACCACAATAATAACCACCCTAATCTGCCCCTCTTTAACCACAGTAATAACCACACTAATCTGCCTCTTTTTAACCACAGTAATAACAACCCTAATCTGCCCCTTTTTAACCACAGTAATAACCACCCTAATCTGCCCCTTTTTAACCACAATAATAACCACCCTAATCTGCCCCTTTTTAACCACCGTAATAACCACGGTAATCTGCACCTTTTTAACCATAGTAATAACCACCTTAAGATGCCCCTTTGTAACCACAATAATAACCACCCTAATCTGCCCCTTTTTAACCACAGTAATAACCACCCTAATCTGCCTCTTTTTAACCACAGTAATAACCACCCTAATCTGCCCCTTTTTAACCACAGTAATAACCACCCTAATCTGCCCCTTTTTAACCACAGTAATAACCACCCTAATCTGCCCTTTTTTAATCACAGTAATAACCACCCTAATCTGCCCCTTTTAACCACCGTAATAACCACCCTAATCTGCCCCTTTTTAACCACCGTAATAACCACCCTAATCTGCCCCTTTTTAACCACCGTAATAACCACCCTAATCTGCCCCTTTTAACCACCGTAATAACCACCCTAATCTGCCCCCTTTTAACCACCGTAATAACCACCCTAATCTGCCCTTTTTTAACCACAGTAATAACCACCCTAATCTGCCGCTTTTTAACCACAGTAATAACCACTTTAAGCTGCCCCTTTTTCACCACAGTGATAACCACCCTAATCGGCCCCTTTTTAACCACAGTAATAACCACCCCAATCTCCCCCTTTCTAACCACCGTAATAACCAACCCAATCTGCCCTTTTTTAACCATAGTAATAACCACCCTAATCTGCCCCTTTTTAACAACAGTAATAACCACCCTAATCTGCCCCGTTTTAACCACAATAATAACCACCTTAAGCTGCCTCTTTTTAACCACAGTAATAACCACCCTAATCTGCCCCTTTTTAACCACAGTGATAACAACCCTAATATGCCCCTTTTTAACCACAATAATAACCACCCTAATCTACTCCTTTTTAACCACCGTAATAACCACCCTAATCCGCCCCTTTTTAACCACAGTAATAACCAAACTAGTCTGCCTCTTTTTAACCACAGTAATAACCACCCTAATCTGCCCCTTTTTAACCACAGTAATAACCACCTTAATCTGCCCCTTTTTAACCACAGTTATAACCACCCTAATCTGCCCCTTTTTAACCACAGTAATAACCACCCTAATCTGCCTCTTTTTAACCACAGTAATAACCACCCCAATCTGCCCCTTTTTAACCACAGTAACAACCACCCTAATCTGCCCCTTTTAAACCACAGTAATAACCAACCTAATCTGCCCCTTTTTAACCACAGTGATAACCACCTTAATCTGCCCCTTTTTAACCACTGTTAAAACCACCCCAATCTCCCCCTTTTTAACCACAGTAATAACCACCCTAATCTGCCGCTTTTTAACCACAGTACTAACCACCCTAATCTGCCCCTTTTTAACCACAGTTATAACCACCCTAATCTGCCCCTTTTTAACCACAGTAATAACCTCCCTAATCTGCCCCTTTTTAACCACAGTAATACCCACCCTAATTTCTCCCTTTTTAACCACAGTAATAACCACCTTAATCTGCCCCTTTTTAACCACAGTAATAACCACCCTAATCTGCCCCTTTTTAACCACAGTAATAACCACCTTAATCTGCCCCTTTTAAACCACAGTTATAACCACCCTAATCTGCCCGTTTTTAAGCACAGCAATAACGTCCCTAATCTGCCCCTTTTTAACCACAGTAATAACCACCCTAATTTGTCCCTTTTTAACCACAGTAATAACCACCTTAAGCTGCCCCTTTTTAACCACAGTAATAACCACCCTAATCTGCCCCTTTTTAAACACAGTAATAACCACATTAAGCTGCCCCTTTTTAACCACAGTAATAACCACCCCAATCTTCCTCTTTTTAACCACAGTAATAACCACCCTAATCTGCCCCTTTTTACCCACAGTTATAACCACCCCAGTCTCCCCGTTTTTAACCACAGTTATAACCACCCTAATCTCCCCCTTTTTAACCACAGTAATAACCACCCCAATCTGCCCCTTTTTAACCACAGTAATAACCATACCAATCTCCCCCTTTTTAACCACAGTTATAACCACCCCAATCTCCCCCTTTTTACCCACAGTGATAACCACCCCAATCTCCCCCTTTTTAACCACAGTTATGACCACCCCAATCTCCCCCTTTTTAACCACAGTAATAACCACCGTAAGCTGCCCCTTTTTAACCACAGTAATAACCACCCTAATCTGCCCCTTTTTACCCACTGTAATAACCACCCTAATCTGCCCCTTTTTAACAACAGTAATAACCACCTTAAGCTGCCATTTGGAACCACGATAATAACCACCCTAATCTGCCCCTTTATAACCACAGTGATAACCACCCTAATCTGCCCCTTTTTAACCACAATAATAACCACCCTAATCTGCCCCTTTTTAACCACAGTAATAACCACCCTAATCTGCCCCTTTTTAACCACAGTAATAACCACCCTAATCTGCCCCTTTTTAACCACAGTAATAACCACCCTAATCTGCCCCTTTTTAACCACAGTAATAACCACCCTAATCTGCCCCTTTTAACCACCGTAATAACCACCCTAATCTGCCCCTTTTTAACCACCGTAATAACCACCCTAATCTGCCCCTTTTTAACCACCGTAATAACAACCCTAATCTGCCCCTTTTAACCACCGTAATAACCACCCTAATCTGCCCCTTTTAACCACCGTAATAACCACCCTAATCTGCCCCTTTTTAACCTCAATAATAACCACCCTAATCTGCCCCTTTTTAAGCACAGTGATAACCACCCTAATCTGCCCTTTTTTAACAACAGTAATAACCACCCTCGTCTGCCCCTTTTTAACCACAATAATAACCACCTTAAGCTGCCCCTTTTTAACCACAGTAATAACCACCCTAATCTGCCCCTTTTTAACCACAGTAATAACCACCCTAATCTGCCCCTTTTTAACCACAATAATAACCACCCTAATCTGCCCCTTTTTAACCACAGTAGTAACCACCCTAATCTGCCCCTTTTTAACCACAGTAATAACCACCTTAATCTGCCCCTTTTTAACCACAGTAAATACCAGTAATAGTGCTTATTGTTTAAGGAATACCGAAAACAAATTAGTTCTTCCACAACCTCGAACTGATTATCTCAAAAAAAGTTTTTCGTACAGCGGAGCTCAGTTGTGGAACAACTTACCTGTAGACCTAAGACAGGCATCTTCACTGGCCGATTTCAAATCTAAATTAAGTCGGCACAGTTTAAAGTAATATCTAAATTTTACATGTAAGTGAATTTTAGACACGGCCTCCATGAAAAGCAGACTTTTCTTTTGTTATTTTGAATTTGTTGTTATTAAATTTTTCTAGTTAGTTAGATAGGTAGATAGTCCAGTAACTTAATTGACTGATGGAAAAACCGTGTATAAATAAAGTTATCTTATCTTATCTTATCTTACCCTAATCTGCCCCTTTTAAACCACAACAATAACCACCCTAATCTGCCCCTTTTTAACCACCGTAATAACCACCCTAATCTGCCCCTTTTTACCCACTGTAATAACCACCCTAATCTGCCCCTTTTTAACAACAGTAATAACCACCTTAAGCTGCCATTTATAACCACAATAATAACCACCCTAATCTGCCCCTTTTTAATCACAGTGATAACCACCCTAATCTGCCCCTTTTTAACAACAGTAATAACCACCCTAGTCTGCCCCTTTTTAACCAAAATAATAACCACCTTAAGCTGCCCCTTTTTAACCACAGTAATAACCACCCTAGTCTGCCCCTTTTTAACCACAGTGATAACCACCCTAATCTGCCCCTTTTTAACCACAATAATAACCACCCTAATCTGTCCCTTTTTAACCACAGTAATAACCACCCTAATCTGCCCCTTTTTAACCACGGTAATAACCACCCTAATCTGCCACTTTTTAACCACAATAATAACCACCCTAATCTGCCCCTTTTTAACCACCGTAATAACCACCGTAATCTGCCCCTTTTTAACCACAGTAATAACCACCTCAAGATGCCCCTTTTTAACCACAATAATAACCACCCTAATCTGCCCCTTATTAACCACAGTAATAACCACCCTAATCTGCCTCTTTTTAACCACAGTAATAACCACCCTAATCTGCCCCTTTTTAACCACAGTAATAACCACCCTAATCTGCCCCTTTTTAACCACAGTAATAACCACCCTAATCTGCCCCTTTTTAACCACAGTAATAACCACCCTAATCTGCCCCTTTTAACCACCGTAATAACCACCCTAATCTGCCCCTTTTTAACCACCGTAATAACCACCCTAATCTGCCCCTTTTTAACCACCGTAATAACCACCCTAATTTGCCCCTTTTAACCACCGTAATAACCACCCTAATCTGCCCCTTTTTAACCACCGTAATAACCACCCTAATCTGCCCCTTTTTAACCACCGTAATAACAACCCTAATCTGCCCCTTTTTAACCACAATAATAACCACCCTAATCTGCCCCTTTTTAACCACAGTGATAACCACGCTAATCTGCCCCTTTTTAACCACCGTAATAACCACCCTAATCTGCCCCTTTTTAACCACCGTAATAACAACCCTAATCTGCCCCTTTTTAACCACAATAATAACCACCCTAATCTGCCCCTTTTTAACCACAGTAATAACAACCCTAATCTGCCCCTTTTCAACCACAATAATAACCACCCTAATCTGCCCCTTTTTAACCACAGTAATAACCACCCTAATCTGCCCGTTTAAACAACCGTAATAACCACCCTAATCTGCCCCTTTTTAACCACCGTAATAACCACCCTAATCTGCCCCTTTTTAACCACCGTAATAACCACTCTAATCTGCCCCTTTTAACCACCGTAATAACCACCCTAATCTGCCCCTTTTTAACCACCGTAATAACAACCCTAATCTGCCCCTTTTTAACCACAATAATAACCACCCTAATCTGCCCCTTTTTAACCACAGTAATAACCACCCTAATCTGCCCGTTTAAACAACCGTAATAACCACCCTAAACTGCCCCTTTTTAACCACCGTAATAACCACCCTAAACTGCCCCTTTTTAACCACCGTAATAACCACCCTAATCTGCCCCTTTTAACCACCGTAATAACCACCCTAATCTGCCCCTTTTTAACCACCGTAATAACCACCCTAAATCTGCCCCTTTTTAACCACCGTAATAACCACCCTAATCTCCCCCTTTTTAACCACCGTAATAACCACCCTAAACTGCCCCTTTTTAACCACAATAATAACCACCCTAATCTGCCCCATTTTAACGACAGTGATAACCACCGTAATCTGCCCCTTTTTAACCACCGTATTAAACCACCCTAATCTGCCCCTTTTTAACCACCGTAATAACCACCCTAAACTGCCCCTTTTAACCACCGTAATAACCACCCTAATCTGCCCCTTTTTAACCACCGTAATAACCACCCTAATCTGCCCCTTTTTAACCACCGTAATAACCACCCTAATCTGCCCCTTTTTAACCACAATAATAACCACCCTAATCTGCCCCTTTTTAACCACAGTGATAACCACCCTAATCTGCCCCTTTTTAACAACAGTAATAACCACCCTCGTCTGCCTCTTTTTAACCACAATAATAACCACCTTAAGCTGCCCCTTTTTAACCACAGTAATTACCACCCTAATCTGCCCCTTTTTAACCACAGTGATAACCACCCTAATCTGCCCCTTTTTAACCACAATAATAACCACCCTAATCTGCCCCTTTTTAACCACAGTAATAACCACCCTAATCTGCCCCTTTTTAACCACAGTAATAACCACCCTAATCTGCCCCTTTTTAACCACAGTAATAACCACCCTAATCTGCCCCTTTTTAACCACAATAATAACCACCTTAAGCTGCCCCTTTTTAACCACAATAATAACCACCCTAATCTGTCCCTCTTTAACCACAGTAATAACCACACTAATCTGCCTCTTTTTAACCACAGTAATAACCACCCTAATCTGCCCCTTTTTAACCACCGTAATAACCACCCTAATCTGCCCCTTTTTAACCACCGTAATAACCACCCTAATCTGCCCCTTTTAACCACCGTAATAACCACCCTAATCTGCCCCTTTTTAACCACCGTAATAACCACCCTAAATCTGCCCCTTTTTAACCACCGTAATAACCACCCTAATCTGCCCCTTTTTAACCACCGTAATAACCACCCTAAACTGCCCCTTTTTAACCACAATAATAACCACCCTAATCTGCCCCATTTTAACCACAGTGATAACCACCGTAATCTGCCCCTTTTTAACAACAGTAATAACCACCCTCGTCTGCCCCTTTTTAACCACAATAATAACAACATTAAGCTGCCCCTTTTTAACCACAGTAATTACCACCCTAATCTGCCCCTTTTTAACCACAGTGATAACCACCCTAATCTGCCCCTTTTTAACCACAATAATAACCACCCTAATCTGCCCCTTTTTAACCACAGTAATAACCACCCTAATCTCCCCCTTTTTAACCACAGTAATAACCACCCTAATCTGCCCCTTTTTAACCACAGTAATAACCACCCTAATCTGCCCCTTTTTAACCACAATAATAACCACCCTAATCTGCCCCTTTTTAACCACCGTAATAACCACCGTAATCTGCACCTTTTTAACCACAATAATAACCACCCTAATCTGCCCCTTTTTAACCACAATAATAACCACACTAATCTGCCTCTTTTTAACCACAGTAATAACAACCCTAATCTGCCCCTTTTTAACCACAGTAATAACCACCCTAATCTGCCCCTTTTTAACCACAATAATAACCACCCTAATCTGCCCCTTTTTAACCACCGTAATAACCAACGGTAATCTGCACCTTTTTAACCACAGTAATGACCACCTTAAGATGCCCCTTTGTAACCACAATAATAACCACCCTAATCTGCCCCTTTTTAACCACAGTAATAACCACCCTAATCTGCCTCTTTTTAACCACAGTAATAACCACCCTAATCTGCCCCTTTTTAACCACAGTAATAATCAACCTAATCTGCCCCTTTTTAACCACAGTAATAACCACCCTAATCTGCCCCTTTTTAACCACAGTAATAACCACCCTAATCTGCCCCTTTTAACCACCGTAATAACCACCCTAATCTGCCCCTTTTTAACCACCGTATTAAACCACCCTAATCTGCCCCTTTTTAACCACCGTAATAACCACCCTAAACTGCCCCTTTTAACCACCGTAATAACCACCCTAATCTGCCCCTTTCTAACCACCGTAATAACCACCCTAATCTGCCCCTTTTTAACCACCGTAATAACCACCCTAATCTGCCCCTTTTTAACCACAATAATAACCACCCTAATCTGCCCCTTTTTAACCACAGTGATAACCACCCTAATCTGCCCCTTTTTAACAACAGTAATAACCACCCTCGTCTGCCTCTTTTTAACCACAATAATAACCACCTTAAGCTGCCCCTTTTTAACCACAGTAATTACCACCCTAATCTGCCCCTTTTTAACCACAGTGATAACCACCCTAATCTGCCCCTTTTTAACCACAATAATAACCACCCTAATCTGCCCCTTTTTAACCACAGTAATAACCACCCTAATCTGCCCCTTTTTAACCACAGTAATAACCACCCTAATGTGCCCCTTTTTAACCACAGTAATAACCACCCTAATCTGCCCCTTTTTAACCACAATAATAACCACCTTAAGCTGCCCCTTTTTAACCACAATAATAACCACCCTAATCTGTCCCTCTTTAACCACAGTAATAACCACACTAATCTGCCTCTTTTTAACCACAGTAATAACCACCCTAATCTGCCCCTTTTTAACCACAGTAATAACCACCCTAATCTGCCCCTTTTTAACCACAGTAATAACCACCCTAATCTGCCCCTTTTTAACCACCGTAATAACCACCCTAATCTGCACCTTTTTAACCACCGTAATAACCACCCTAATCTTCCCCTTTTTAACCACAGTAATAACCACCCTAACCTGCCCCTTTTTAACCACCGTAATAACCACCCTAAGCTGCCCCTTTTTAACCACAGTAATAACCCCCCTAATCTGCCTATTTTTAACCACCGTAATAACCACCCTAATCTGCCCCTTTTTAACCACAGTAATAACCACCCTAATCTGCCCCTTTTTAACCACCGTAATAACCACCCTAATCTGCCCCTTTTTAACCACACTAATAACCACCCTAATCTCCCTCTTTTTAATCACAGTAATAACATTCCTAATCTGCCCCTTTTTAACCACAGTAATAACCACCTAAATTTGCCCCTTTTTAACCACAGTCACAACCACCCTAATCTGCCAATTTTTAACCAGAGTAATAACCACCCTAATCTGCCCCTTTTTAACCACAGTAATAACCACTCTAACCTCCACCCTCTTAACCACAGTAATAACCACCCTAATCTGCCCCTTTTTAACAACAGTAATAACCACCCTAATCTGCCCCTTTTTAACCGCAGTAATAACCACCTTAAGCTGCCCCTTTTTAACCACAGTGATAACCACCCTAATCGGCCCCTTTTTAACCACAGTAATAACCACCCCAATCTCCCCCTTTCTAACCACCGTAATAACCACCCCAATCTGCCCTTTTTTAACCACAGTAATAACCACCCTAATCTGCCCCTTTTTAACAACAGTAATAACCACCCTAATCTGCCCCTTTTTAACCACAATAATAACCACCTTAAGCTGCCTCTTTTTAACAACAGTAATAACCGCCCTAATCTGCCCCTTTTTAACCACAGTGATAACAGCCCCAATCTGCAGCTTTTTAACTACAGTAATAACCACCCTAATCTGCCCCTTTTTAACCACAATAATAACCACCCTAGTCTGCCCATTTTTAACCACCGTAATAACCACCCTAATCTGCCCCTTTTTTAACGACAGGAATAACCACCTTAGGCTGACCCTTTTTAACCACAATAATAACCACCCTAATCTGCCCCTTTTTAACCACCGTAATAACCACCCTAATCTGCCCCTTTTTAACCACAGTAATAACCACCCCAATCTGCCTCTTTTTAACCACAGTAATAACCACCCTAATCTGCCCCTTTTTAACCACAGTAATAACCACCTTAATCTGCCCCTTTTTAACCACAGTTATGACCACCCTAATCTGCCTCTTTTTAACCACAGTAATAACCACCCCAATCTGCCCCTTTTTAACCACAGTAACAACCACCCTAATCTGCCCCATTAAAACCACAGTAATAACCAACCTAATCTGCCCCTTTTTAACCACAGTAATAACCACCTTAATCTGCCCTTTTTTAACCACTGTTAAAACCACCCCAATCTCCCCCTTTTTAACCACAGTAATAACTACCCTAATCTGCCGCTTTTTAACCACAGTACTAACCACCCTAATCTGCCCCTTTTTAACCACAGTTATAACCACCCTAATCTGCCCCTTTTTAACCACAGTAATAACCTCCCTAATCTGCCCCTTTTTAACCACAGTAATAACCACCCTAATGTGTTCCTTTTTAACCACAGTAATAACCACCTTAATCTGCCCCTTTTTAACCACAGTAATAACCACCCTAATCTGCCCCTTTTTAACCACAGTAATAACCACCTTAATCTGCCCCTTTTAAACCACAGTTATAACCACCCTAATCTGCCCGTTTTTAAGCATAGTAATAACCTCCCTAATCTGCCCCTTTTTAACCACAGTAATAACCACCCTGATTTCTCCCTTTTTAACCACAGCAATAACCACCTTAAGCTGTTCCTTTTTAACCACAGTAATAACCACCCTAATCTGCCCCTTTTTAAACACAGTAATAACCACATTAAGCTGCCCCTTTTTAACCACAGTAATAACCACCCTAATCTGCCCCTTTTTACCCACAGTTATAACCACCCCAATCTCCCCGTTTTTAACCACAGTTATAACCACCCTAATCTCCCCCTTTTTAACCACAGTAATAACCACCCCAATCTGCCTCTTTTTAACCACAGTAATAACCACCCCAATCTCCCCCTTTTTAACCACAGTTATAACCACCCCAATCTCCCCCTCTTTAACCACAGTAATAACCACCCCAATCTGCCCCTTTTTACCCACAGTGATAACCACCCCAATCTCCCCCTTTTTAATCACAGTTATGACCACCCCAATCTCCCCCTTTTCAACCACAGTAATAACCACCTTAAGCTGCCCCTTTTTAACCACAGTAATAACCAGCCTAATCTGCTTCTATTTAACCACAGTAACAACCACCCCAATCTCATCCTTTTTAACCACCGTAATAAAAACCCCAATTTCTCCCTTTTTAACAACAGTAATAACCACCCCAATCTCCCATTTTTTAACCACAGTAATAACCACCTTAAGCTGCCCCTTTTTAACCACAGTAATAACCACCCTAATCTGCCCCTTTTTAAACACAGTAATAACCACATTAAGCTGCCCCTTTTTAACCACAGTAATAACCACCCTAATCTGCCCCTTTTTATCCACAGTTATAACCACCCCAATCTCCCCGTTTTTAACCACAGTTATAACCACCCTAATCTCCCCCTTTTTAACCACAGTAATAACCACCCCAATCTGCCCCTTTTTAACCACAATAATAACCAACCCAATCTCCCCCTTTTTACCCACAGTTATAACCACCCCAATCTCCCCCTCTTTAACCACAGTAATAACCACCCCAATCTGCCCCTTTTTACCCACAGTGATAACCACCCCAATCTCCCCCTTTTTAACCACAGTAATAACCACCTTAAGCTGCCCCTTTTTAACCACAGTAATAACCACCCTAATCTGCTTCTTTTTAACCACAGTAACAACCACCCCAATCTCATCCTTTTTAACCACCGTAATAAAAACCCCAATTTCCCCCTTTTTAACCACAGTAATAACCACCCCAATCTCCCCCTTTTTAACCACAGTAATAACCACCTTAAGCTGCCCCTTTTTAACCACAGTAATAACCACCCTAATCTGCCCCTTTTTAACCACAGTAATAACCACCTTAAGCTGCTCCTTTTTAACCACAGTAATAACCACCCTAATCTGCCCCTTATTAACCACAGTAATAACCACCCCAATCTCCCCCTTTTTAGCCACAGTAATAACCACCCCAATCTCCCCCTTTTTAACCACAGTAATAACCACCTTAAGCTGCCCCTTTTTAACCACAGTAATAACCACCCTAATCTCCCCGTTTTTAACCACAGTTATAACCACCCTAATCTCCCCCTTTTTAACCACAGTAATAACCACCTTAAGCTGCCCCTTTTTAACCACAGTAATAACCACCCCAATCTCCCGCTTTTTAACCACAGTTATAACCACCCCAATCTCCCTCTTTTTAACCACAGTGATAACCACCCCAATTTCCCCCTTTTTAACCACAGTTATAACCACCCCAATCTCCCCCTTTTTAACCACAGTGATAACCACCCCAATCTCCCCCTTTTTAACCACAGTAATAACCACCTTAAGCTGCTCCTTTTTAACCACAGTAATAGCCACCCTAATCTGCCCCTTTTTAACCACAGTAATAACTACCCCAATCTCCCCCTTTTAAACCACAGTAATAACCACCCCAATCTCCCCCTTTTTAACCACAGTAATAACCACCCCAATCTAACCCTTTTTAACCACAGTTATGACCACCCCAATCTCCCCCTTTTTAACCACAGTAATAACCACCTTAAGCTGCCCCTTTTTAACCACAGTAATAACCACCCTAAACTGCTTCTTTTTAACCACAGTAACAACCATCCCAATCTCCCCCTTTTTAACCACCGTAATAACCACCCCAATGTCCCCCTTTTTAACCACAGTAATAACCACAAAATCTCCCCCTTTTTAACCACAGTAATAACCACCTTAAGCTGCCCCTTTTTAGCCACAGTAATAACCACCCTAATCTGCCCCTTTTTAAACACAGTAATAACCACCTTAAGCTGCCCCTTTTTAACCACAGTAATAACCACTCGATTCTTCCCCTTTTTAACCACAGTAATAACCACCCTAATCTGCCCCTTTTTACCCACAGTAATAACCACCCCAATCTCCCCGTTTTTAACCACAGTTATAACCACCCTAATCTCCCCCTTTTTAACCACAGTAATAACCACCTTAAGCTGCCCCTTTTTAACCACAGTAATAACCACCCTAATCTCCCCGTTTTTAACCACAGTTATAACCACCCTAATCTCCCCCTTTTTAACCACAGTAATAACCACCTTAAGCTGCCCCTTTTTAACCACAGTAATAACCACCCCAATCTCCCGCTTTTTAACCACAGTTATAACCACCCCAATCTCCCTCTTTTTAACCACAGTGATAACCACCCCAATTTCCCCCTTTTTAACCACAGTTATAACCACCCCAATCTCCCCCTTTTTAACCACAGTGATAACCACCCCAATCTCCCCCTTTTTAACCACAGTAATAACCACCTTAAGCTGCTCCTTTTTAACCACAGTAATAGCCACCCTAATCTGCCCCTTTTTAACCACAGTAATAACTACCCCAATCTCCCCCTTTTAAACCACAGTAATAACCACCCCAATCTCCCCCTTTTTAACCACAGTAATAACCACCCCAATCTAACCCTTTTTAACCACAGTTATGACCACCCCAATCTCCCCCTTCTTAACCACAGTAATAACCACCTTAAGCTGCCCCTTTTTAACCACAGTAATAACCACCCTAAACTGCTTCTTTTTAACCACAGTAACAACCATCCCAATCTCCCCCTTTTTAACCACCGTAATAACCACCCCAATCTCCCCCTTTTTAACCACAGTAATAACCACAAAATCTCCCCCTTTTTAACCACAGTAATAACCACCTTAAGCTGCCCCTTTTTAGCCACAGTAATAACCACCCTAATCTGCCCCTTTTTAAACACAGTAATAACCACCTTAAGCTGCCCCTTTTTAACCACAGTAATAACCACTCGATTCTTCCCCTTTTTAACCACAGTAATAACCACCCTAATCTGCCCCTTTTTACCCACAGTAATAACCACCCCAATCTCCCCGTTTTTAACCACAGTTATAACCACCCTAATCTCCCCCTTTTTAACCACAGTAATAACCACCTTAAGCTGCCCCTTTTTAACCACAGTAATAACCACCCCAATCTCCCTCTTTTTAACCACAGTTATAACCACCCCAATCTCCCCCTTCTTAACCACAGTGATAACCACCCCAATCTCCCCCTTCTTAACCACAGTTATAACCACCCCAATCTCCCCCTTTTTAACCACAGTAATAACCACCTTAAGCTGCTCCTTTTTAACCACAGTAATAACCTCCCTAATCTGCCCCTTATTAACCAAAGTAATAACCACCCCAATCTCCCCCTTTTTAGCCACAGTAATAACCACCCCAATCTCCCCCTTTTTAACCCCAGTAATAACCACCCCAATCTCCCCCTTTTTAACCACAGTAATAACCACCTTAAGCTGCCCCTTTTTAACCACAGTAATAACCACCCTAATCTGCCCCTTTTTAAACACAGTAATAACCACCTTAAGCTGCCCCTTTTTAACCACAGTAATAACTACCCTAATCTGCCCCTATTTAAACACAGTAATAAGCAACTTTAGCTGCCCCTTTTTAACCACAGTAATAACCACAATAATCTGCCCCTTTTTAACCGCAGAAATAACCACCTCAATCTGCCCCTTTTTAACCACACTAATAACCACGTTAAGCTGCCCCGTTTTACCCACAGTAATAACCACCCCAATCTCCCCCTTTTTAACCACAGTTATAACCACCCCAATGTCCCCCTTTTTAACCACCGTAATAACAACCCTAATCTGCCCCTTTTTAAACACAGTACTAACCGCCCTAATCTGTACCTTTTTAACCACCGTAGGAACAACCCTAATCTGCACCTTTTAACCCACAGTGATAACCACCGTAATCTTCCATTTTTTAACCACAATAATAACCACCCTAATCTGCCAATTTTTAACCACAGTAATAACCACCCTAATGTACCCCTTTTTAACCACAGTAATAACCACCCTAATCTGCCCCTTTTTAACCACAGTAATAACCATCCTAATCTGCTCCTTTTTAACCACAGTGATAACCATCCTAATCTGCCCCTTTTTAACCACAGTGATAACCACCGCAATCTGCCCCCTTTTAACCACAGTAATAACCACCTTAATCTGCCCCTTTTTAACCACAGTGATAACCACCCTAATCTGCCCCTTTTTAACCACAGTATTAACCACAGTAATAACCACCCTAATCTGCCCCTTATTAACCACAACAAAAACCACCTTAATCTGCCCCTTTTTAACCACAGTAATAACCACTCTACTCTGCCCCTTTTTAACCATAGTAATAACCACCCTAATCCGACCCTTTTAACCACAGTAATAACCACTTTAAGCTGCAGCTTTTTAACCACAGTAATAACCATCCTAATCTGCCCCTTTTTTAACCACAGTAATAACCACCTTAATCTGCCCCTTTTTAACCAAAGTAATAACCACTCTAATCTGCCCCATTTTAACCACAGTAATAACCATCCTAATCTGCCCCTTTTTTAACCGCAGTAATAACCACCTTAATCTGCCCCTTTTTAACCAAAGTAATAACCACTCTAATCTGCCCCTTTTTAACCACAGTAATAACCACCCTAATCTGCCTCTTTTTAACCACAGTAATAACCACCTTAAGCTGCCCCTTTTTAACCACAGTAATAACCACCCTAATCTGGCCCTTTTTAACCACAGTAATAACCACCTTAATCTGCCCCATTTTAACCACAGTGATAACCACCCTAATCTGCCTTTTTTTAACCACAGTAATAACCATCCTAGTCTGCCCCTTTTTAACCACAGTATTAACCATCCTAATCTGCCTCTTTTTAACCACAGTAACAACCACCTTAATCTGCCTTTTTTTAACCACAGTAATAACCATCCTAGTCTGCCCCTTTTTAACCACAGTAATAACACACCCTACTCTGCCCCTTTTTAACCACAGTGATAACCACCCCAATCTCCCCCTTTTTAACCACAGTAATTACCACCCTAATCTGCCCCTTTTTAACCACAGTTATTACCACCCTAATCTGCAAATTTTTAACCACAGTAATAACCTCGCTAATCTGCCCCTTCTTAACCACAGTAAAAACCACCGTAATTTGTCCCTTTTTAACCACAGTGATAACCACCTTAATCTGCCCCTTTTTAACCACAGTAATAACCACCCTAGTCTGCCCCTTTTTAACCACAGTATTAACCATCCTAATCTGCCCCTTTTTAACCACCGTAATTACCACCCTAATCTGCCCCTTTTTAACCACAGTAATTACCACCCTAATCTGCCCCTTTTTAACCACAGTTATAACCACCCTAATCTCCCTCTTTTTAAGCACAGTAATAACCACGTTAAGCTGCCCCTTTTTAACCACAGTAATAACCACACTAATCTCCCCCTTTTTAACCACAGTAATAACCACCCTAATCTGCCTTTTTTTAACCACAGTAATAACCATCCTAGTCTGCCCCTTTTTAACCACAGTAGTAACCATCCTAATCTGCCCCTTTTTAACCACTGTAATTACCACCCTAATCTGCCCCTTTTTAACCACAGTTATAACCACCCTAATCTGCCCCTTATTAACCACAGTAATAACACACCCTACTCTGCCCCTTTTTAACCACAGTAATTACCACCCTAATCTGCCCCTTTTTAACCACAGTTATAACCACCCTAATCTGCCCCTTTTTAACCACAGTAATAACCTCGCTAATCTGCCCCTTTTTAACCACAGTAAAAACCACCGTAATTTGTCCCTTTTTAACCACAGTGATAACCACCTTAATCTGCCCCTTTTTAACCACAGTAATAACCACCCTAATCTGCCCCTTTTTAACCACAGTAATAACACACCCTACTCTGCCCCTTTTTAACCACAGTAATAACCACCCTAATCTGCCCCTTTTTAACCACAGTGATAACCACCCTAATCTGCCTTTTTTTAACCACAGTAATAACCATCCTAGTCTGCCCCTTTTTAACCACAGTAGTAACCATCCTAATCTGCCTCTTTTTAACCACAGTAACAACCACCCTAATCTGCCTTTTTTTAACCACAGTTATAACCACCCTAATCTGCCCCTTTTTAACCACAGTAATAACACACCCTACTCTGCCCCTTTTTAACCACAGTAATTACCACCCTAATCTGCCCCTTTTTAACCACAGTTATAACCACCCTAATCTGCCCCTTTTTAACCACAGTAATAACCTCGCTAATCTGCCCCTTTTTAACCACAGTAAAAACCACCGTAATTTGTCCCTTTTTAACCACAGTGATAACCACCTTAATCTGCCCCTTTTTAACCACAGTAATAACCACCCTAATCTGCCCCTTTTAACCACCGTAATAACCACCCTAATCTGCCCCTTTTTAACCACCGTAATAACCACACTAATCTGCCCCATTTTAACCACCGTAATAACCACCCTAATCTGCCCCTTTTTAACCATAGTAATAACAACCCTAATCTGCCCCTTTTTAACCACAGTAATACCCACCCCAATCTCCCCCTTTTTAACCACAGTAATAACCACCCTAATCTGCCCCTTTTTAACCACAGTAATAACCACCCTTATTTGTCCCTTTTTAAACACAGTGATAACCACCCTAATCTGCCCCTTTTAAACCACAGTAATAACCACCTTAATCTGCCCCTTTTTAACCACAGTAATAACCAGCCTAATTTGTCCCTTTTTAACCACAGTAATAACCACCCTAATTTGCCCCCTTTTAACCACAGTGATAACCACCTTAATCTGCCCCTTTTTAACCACAGTAATAACCACCCTAATCTGCCCCTTATTAACCACAACAATAACACCTTAATCTGCCCCTTTTTAACCACAGTAATAACCACTCTACTCTGCCCCTTTTTAACCAAAGTAATAACCACTCTAATCTGCCCCTTTTTAACCACAGATATATCCACCCTAATCTGCCTCTTTTTAACCACAGTAATAACCACCTTAAGCTGCCCCTTTTTAACCACAGTAATAACCACCCTAATCTGCCCCTTTTTAACAACAGTAATAACCACCCTAATCTGCCTTTTTTAACCACAGTAATAACCATCCTTGTCTGCCCCTTTTAAACCACAGTATTAACCATCCTAATCTGCCCCTTTTTAACCACAGTAATAACACACCCTAATCTGCCCCTTTTTAACCACAGTGATAGCCACCCCAATCTCCCCCTTTTTAATCACAGTAATTACCACCCTAATCTGCCCCTTTTTAACCACAGTTATAGCCACCCTAATCTGCCCCTTTTTAACCACAGTAATAACCTCGCTAATCTGCCCCTTTTTAACCACAGTAAAAACCACCGTAATTTGTCCCTTTTTAACCACAGTGATAACCACCTTAATCTGCCCCTTTTTAACCACAGTAATAACCACCCTAATCTGCCCCTTTTTAAAGACAGTAATAACCACCTTAATCTGCCCCTTTTTAACCACAGTTATAACCACCCTAATCTGCGCCTTTTTAACCACAGTAATAACCACCTTAAGCTGTACCTTTTTAACCACAGTAATAACCACCCCAATCTCCCCCTTTTTAACCACAATAATAACCACCCTAATCTGCCCTTTTTTACCCACAGTAATAACCACCTTAATCTCCCCGTTTTTAACCACTTTTATAGCCACCCTAATCTCCCCCTTTATAACCACAGTAATAACCACCTTAAGCTGCCCCTTTTTACCCACAGTAATAACTACCCTAATCTGCCCCTTTTTAACCACAGTTATAACCACCCCAATCTCCCAATTTTTAACCACAGTAACAACCACCCCAATCTGCCCCTTTTTACCCACAGTGATAACCACCCCAATCTCCCCCTTTTTAACCACAGTTATAACCACCCCAATCTCCCCCTTTTTAACCACAGTAATAACCACCTTAAGATGCCCCTTTTTAACCACAGTAATAACCACCCCAATTTCCCCCTTTTAACCACCGTAATAACCACCCCAATCTCCCCCTTTTTAACCACAGTAATAACCACCCTAATCTGCCCCTTTTTAACCACCGTAATAACAACCCTAATCTGCCCCTTTTTACCCACAGTGATAACCACCCTAATCTGCCATTTTTTAACCACAATAATAACCACCCTAATCTGCCCCTTTTTAACCACACTGATAACCACCCTAATCTGCCCCTTTTTAACCACAGTAATAACCATCCTAATCTGCCCCTTCTTAACCACAGTAATAACCACCCTAATCTGCCCCTTTTTAACCACAGTAATAACCACCCTAATCTGGCCCTTTATAACCACAATGATAACCAGCCTAATCTGCCCCTTTTTAACCACAGTAATAACCATCCTCATCTGCCCCTATTTAACCACAGTGATAACCACCGCAATCTGCCCCCTTTTAACCACAGTAATAACCACCTTAATCTCCTCCTTTTTAACCACAGTATTAACCCCCCTAATCTGCCCCTTTTTAACCACAGTGATAACAACCCTAATCTGCCCCTTTTTAACCACAGTAATAACCACCCCAATCTGCCAATTTTTAACTACAGTAATAACCACCCTAATGTATCCCTTTTTAACCACAGTAATAACCACCCTAATCTGCCCAGTTTTAACCACAGTAATAACCACCCTAATCTGCCCCTTTTTAACCACAGTAATAACCACCCTAATCTGCACCTTTTTAACCACAGTAATAACCACCCTAATCTGTCCCTTTTTAACCACAGTAATAACCACCCTAATCTGCCCCTTTTTAACCACAGTAATAACCACCCTAATCTGCCCCTTTTTAACCACAGTAATAACCACTTTATGCCGCCCCTTTTTAACCACAGTAATAACCATCCTAATCTGCCCCTTTTTAACCACAGTAATAACCACTTTATGCCGCCCCTTTTTAACCAAAGTAATAACCACCCTAATCTGTCTATTTTTAACCACAGTAATAACCATACTAGTCTGCCCCTTTTTAACCACAGCATTAACCATCCTAATCTGCCTATTTTTAACCACAGTAATAACAATCCTAATCTGTTCCTTTTAACGACAGTATTAACCACCCTAATCTGTCTATTTTTAACCACAGTAATAACCATACTAGTCTGCCCCTTTTTAACCACAGCATTAACCATCCTAATCTGCCCCTTTTTAACCACAGTAATAACCATCCTACTCTGCCCTTTTTTAACCACAGTAATAACCACCTATATCTCTCCCTTTTTAATCACAGTAATAACCACGTTAAGCTGCCCCTTTTTAACCACAGTAATAACCACCCTAATCTGCTCCTTTTTACCCACAGTGCTAACCACCTCAGTCTGCCCCATTTTAACCACAGTAATAACCACCCTAATCTGCCCCTTTTTAACCACAGTAATAACCACTTTATGCCGCCCCTTTTTAACCACAGTAATAACCATCCTAATCTGCCCCTTTTTAACCGCAGTAATAACCACCTTAATCTGCCCCTTTTTAACCAAAGTAATAACCACCCTAATCTGTCAATTTTTACCCACAGTAACAACCATACTAGTCTGCCCCTTTTTAACCACAGCATTAACCATCCTAATCTGCCCCTTTTTAACCACAGTAATAACACACCCTAATCTGCCTATTTTTAACCACAGTAATAACAATCCTAATCTGCCCCTTTTAACGACAGTATTAACCACCCTAATCTGCCCCTTTTTAACCACAGTATTAACTACCCTAATCTGCCCCTTTTTAACCACAGTAATAACCATCCTACTCTGCCCTTTTTTAACCACAGTAATAACCACCTATATCTCTCCCTTTTTAACCACAGTAATAACCACGTTAAGCTGCCCCTTTTTAACCACAGTAATAACCACCCTAATCTGCTCCTTTTTACCCACAGTGATAACCACCTCAATCTGCCCCATTTTAACCACAGTAATAACCACGTTAAGCTGCCCGTTTTTAACCACAGTTATAACCACCCTAATCTGCCCCTTTTTAACCACAGTGATAACCACCCTAATCTGCCCCTTTTTAACCACAGTAATAACCACCCTAATCTGCCAATTTTTAACCACACTTATAATCACCCTAATGTACCCCTTTTTAACCACAGTAATAACCACCCTAATCTGCCCCTTTTTAACCACAGTAATAACCACCCTTATTTGTCCCTTTTTAACCACAGTGATAACCAACCTAATCTGCCCCTTTTTAACCACAGTAATAACCACCTTAATCTGCCCCTTTTTAACCACAGTAATAACCACCCTAATTTGTCCCTTTTTAACCACAGTAATAACCACCCTAATTTGCCCCCTTTTAACCACAGTGATAACCACCTTAATCTGCCCCTTTTTAACCACAGTAATAACCACCCTAATCTGCCCATTTTTAACCACAGTAATAACCACCCTAATCTGCCCCTTATTAACCACAACAATAACCACCTTAATCTACCCCTTTTTAACCACAGTAGTAACCACTTTACTGTGCCCCTTTTTAACCATAGTAATAACCACCCTAATCTGACCCTTTTAACCACAGTAATAACCACTTTAAGCTGCCCCTTTTTAACCACAGTAATAACCATCCTAATCTGCCCCCTTTTTAACCGCAGTAATAACCACCTTAATCTGCCCCTTTTTAACCAAAGTAATAACCACTCTAATCTGCCCCTTTTTAACCACAGTAATAACCACCCTAATCTGCCTCTTTTTAACCACAGTAATAACCACCTTAAGCTGCCCCTTTTTAACCACAGTAATAACCACCCTAATCTGCCCCTTTTGAACCACAGTAATAACCACCCTAATCTGCCTTTTTTTAACCACAGTAATAACCATCCTAGTCTGCCCCTTTTTAACCACAGTATTAACCATCCTAATCTGCCCCTTTTTAACCACAGTAATAACACACCCTACTGTGCCCCTTTTTAACAACAGTGATAACCACCCCAATCTCCCCCTCTTTAACCACAGTAATTACCACCCTAATCTGCCCCTTTTTAACCACAGTTATAACCACCCTAATCTGCCCCTTTATAACCACAGTGATAACCAGCCTAATCTGCCCCTTTTTAACCACAGTAATAACCATCCTAATCTGCCCCTATTTAACCACAGTGATAACCACCACAATCTGCCCCCTTTTAACCACAGTAATAACCACCTTAATCTCCTCCTTTTTAACCACAGTATTAACCACCCTAATCTGCCCCTTTTTAACCACAGTGATAACCACCCTAATCTGCCCCTTTTTAACCACAGTAATAACCACCCCAATCTGCCAATTTTTAACTACAGTAATAACCACCCTAATGTATCCCTTTTTAACCACAGTAATAACCACCCTAATCTGCCCCTTTTTAACCACAGTAATAACCACCTTAATCTGCCCCTTTTTAACCACCCTAATCTGCCCATTTTTAACCACAGTAATAACCACCCTAATCTACCCCTTTTTAACCACAGTAATAACCACCCTTATCTGCCCCTTTTTAACCACAGTAATAACCACCCTAATCTGCCCCTTTTTAACCACAGTAATAACCACCCTAATCTGCCCCTTTTTAACCACAGTAATAACCACTTTATGCCGCCACTTTTTAACCACAGTAATAACCATCTTAATCTGCCCCTTTTTAACCGCAGTAATAACCACCTTAATCTGCCCCTTTTTAACCAAAGTAATAACCACCCTAATCTGTCTATTTTTACCCACAGTAATAACCATACTAGTCTGCCCCTTTTTAACCACAGCATTAACCATCCTAATCTGCCCCTTTTTAACCACAGTAATAACACACCTTAATCTGCCTATTTTTAACCACAGTAATAACAATCCTATTCTGCCCCTTTTAACGACAGTATTAACCACCCTAATCTGCCCCTTTTTAACCACAGTGATAACCACCCTAATCTGCCCCTTTTTAACCACATTAATAACCATCCTAATCTGCCCCTTTTTAACCACAGTGATAACCACCCTAATCTGCCCCTTTTTAACCACAGTAATAACCATCCTAATCTGCCCCTTTTTAACCACAGTATTAACTACCCTAATCTGCCCTTTTTTAACCACAGTAATAACCATCCTACTCTGCCCTTTTTTAACCACAGTAATAACCACCTATATCTCTCCCTTTTTAACCACAGTAATAACCACGTTAAGCTGCCCCTTTTTAACCACAGTAATAACCACCCTAATCTGCTCCTTTTTACCCACAGTGATAACCACCTCAATCTGCCCCATTTTAACCACAGTAAACACCACGTTAAGCTGCTCCTTTTTAACCACAGTTATAACCACCCTAATCTGCCCCTTTTTAACCACCGTAGTAACAACCCTAATCTGCCCCTTTTTACCCACAGTGATAACCACCGTAATCTTAAATTTTTTAACCACAATAATAACCACCCTAATCTGCCAATTTTTAACCACAGTAATAACCACCCTAATGTACCCCTTTTTAACCACAGTAATAACCACCCTAATCTGCCCCTTTTTAACCACAGTAATAACCATCCTAATCTGCCCCTTTTTAACCACAGTGATAACCATCCTAACCTGCCCCTTTTTAACCACAGTGATAACCACCGCAATCTGCCCCTTTGTAACCACAGTAATAACCATCCTAATCTGCCCCTTTTTAACCACAGTGATAACAACCGCAATCTGCCCCCTTTTAACCACAGTAATAACCACCTTAATCTGCCCCTTTTTAACCACAGTGATAACCACCCTAATCTGCCCCTTTTTAACCACAGTATTAACCACCGTAATCTGCCCCTTTTTAACCACAGTGATAACCACCCTAATCTGCCCTTTTTTAACCACAGTAATAACCACCCTAATCTGCCAATTTTTAACCACACTTATAATCACCCTAATGTACCCCTTTTTAACCACAGTAATAACCACCCTAATCTGCCCCTTTTTAACCACAGTAATAACCACCCTTATTTGTCCCTTTTTAACCACAGTGATAACCAACCTAATCTGCCTCTTTTTAACCACAGTAATAACCACCTTAAGCTGCCCCTTTTTAACCACAGTAGTAACCACTCTACTCTGCCCCTTTTTAACCATAGTAATAACCACCCTAATCTGACCCTTTTAACCACAGTAATAACAACTTTAAGCTGCCCCTTTTTAACTACAGTAATAACCATCCTAATCTGCCCCCTTTTTAACCGCAGTAATAACCACCTTAATCTGCCCCTTTTTAACCAAAGTAATAACCACTCTAATCTGCCCCTTTTTAACCACAGTAATAACCACCCTAATCTGCCTCTTTTTAACCACAGTAATAACCACCTTAAGCTGCCCCTTTTTAACCACAGTAATAACCACCCTAATCTGCCCCTTTTGAACCACAGTAATAACCACCCTAATCTGCCTTTTTTTAACCACAGTAATAACCATCCTAGTCTGCCCCTTTTTAACCACAGTATTAACCATCCTAATCTGCCCCTTTTTAACCACAGTAATAACACACCCTACTCTGCCCCTTTTTAACAACAGTGATAACCACCCCAATCTCCCCCTTTTTAACCACAGTAATTACCACCCTAATCTGCCCCTTTTTAACCACAGTTATAACCACCCTAATCTGCCCCTTTTTAACCACAGTAATTACCTCGCTAATCTGCCCCTTTTTAACCACAGTAAAAACCACCGTAATTTGTCCCTTTTTAACCACAGTAATAACCACCTTAATCTGCCCCTTTTTAACCACAGTAATAACCACCCCAATCTCCCCCTCTTTAACCACAGTAATAACCACCCTAATCTGCCCCTTTTTACCCACAGTAATAACCACCTTAATCTCCCCGTTTTTAACCACAGTTATAACCACCCTAATCTCCCCCTTTTTAACCACAGTAACAACCACCCCAATCTGCCCCTTTTTAACCACAGTAATAACCACCTTAAGCTGCCCCTTTTTAACCACAGTAATAACTACCCTAATCTGCCCCTTTTTAACCACAGTTATAACCACCCCAATCTCCCCCTTTTTAACCACAGTAACAACCACCCCAATCTGCCCCTTTTTACCCACAGTGATAACCACCCCAATCTCCCCCTTTTTAACCACAGTTATAACCACCCCAATCTCCCCCTTTTTAACCACAGTAATAACCACCTTAAGCTGCCCCTTTTTAACCACAGTAATAACCACCCTAATCTGCCCCTTTTTAACCACAGTAATAACCACCCCAATTTCCCCCTTTTTAACCACCATAATAACCACCCCAATCTCCCCCTTTTTAACCACAGTAATAACCACCCTAATCTGCCCCTTTTTAACCACCGTAATAACAACCCTAATCTGTCCCTTTTTACCCACAGTGATAACAACCCTAATCTGCCATTTTTTAACCACAATAATAACCACCCTAATCTGCCCCTTTTTAACCACAGTGATAACCACCCTAATCTGCCCCTTTTTAACCACCGTAATAACAACCCTAATCTGCCCCTTTTTAACCACAGTGATAACCACCCTAATCTGCCCCTTTTTAACCACAGTGATAACCACCCTAATCTGCCCCTTTTTAACCACAGTAATAACCATCCTAATCTGCCCATTTTTAACCACAGTGATAACCACCCTAATCTGCCCCTTTTTAACCACAGTGATAACCACCCTAATCTGCCCCTTTTTAACCACAGTGATAACCAGCCTAATCTGCCCCTTTTTAACCACAGTAATAACCATCCTAATCTGCCCCTATTTAACCACAGTGATAACCACCGCAATCTGCCCCCTTTTAACCACAGTAATAACCACCTTAATCTGCCCCTTTTTAACCACAGTATTAACCACCCTAATCTGCCCCTTTTTAACCACAGTGATAACCACCCTAATCTGCCCCTTTTTAACCACAGTAATAACCACCCTAATCTGCCAATTTTTAACCACAATAATAACCACCCTAATGTATCCCTTTTTAACCACAGTAATAACCACCCTAATCTGCCCCTTTTTAACCACAGTAATAACGACCTTAATCTGCCCCTTTTTAACCACAGTAATAACCACCCTAATCTGCCCCTTTTTAACCACAGTAATAACCACCCTAATCTACCCCTTTTTAACCACAGTAATAACCACCCTAATGTGCACCTTTTTAACCACAGTAATAACGACCTTAATCTGCCCCTTTTTAACCACAGTAAAAACCACCCTAATCTGCCCATTTTTAACCACAGTAATAACCACCCTAATCTGCCCCTTTTTAACCACAGTAACAACCACCCTAATCTGCCTATTTTTAACCACAGTAATAACCATACTAGTCTGCCCCTTTTTAACCACAGTATTAACCATCCTAATCTGCCCCTTCTTAACCACAGTAATAACACACCCAAATCTGCGTATTTTTAACCACAGTAATAACCATCCTAATCTGCCCCTTTTAAGCACAGTATTAACCACCCTAATCTGCCCCTTTTTAACCACAGTAATAACCATCCTAATCTCCCCCTTTTTAACCACAGTAATAACCACCCTAAGCTGCCCCTTTTTAACCACAGTAATAACCACCCTAATCTGCCCATTTTCATCCACTGTAATAACCAGAGTAATCTGCCCCTTTTAAACCACCGTAATAACCACCCTAAGTTGCCCCTTTTTAACCACCGTAATAACCATCCTAATATGCGCTATTTAAACCACCGTAATAACAACCCTAATCTGCCCCTATTTCACCTCCGTAATAACAACCCTAATCTGCCCCTTCTTGACCACCGTAATAACCACCCTAATCTGCCCCTTTTTAACCACCATAATAATAACCCTAATCTGCCCCTTTTTCACCACCGTAATAACCACCCTAATCTGCCCCTTTTCAACCACAGTAATAACCATCCTAATCTGCCCCCTTTTTAACCGCAGTAATAACCACCTTAATCTGCCCCTTTTTAACCAAAGTAATAACCACTCTAATCTGCCCCTTTTTAACCACAGTAATAACCACCCTAATCTGCCTCTTTTTAACCACAGTAATAACCACCTTAAGCTGCCCCTTTTTAACCACAGTAATAACCACCCTAATCTGCCCCTTTTGAACCACAGTAATAACCACCCTAATCTGCCTTTTTTTAACCACAGTAATAACCATCCTAGTCTGCCCCTTTTTAACCACAGTATTAACCATCCTAATCTGCCCCTTTTTAACCACAGTAATAACACACCCTACTCTGCCCCTTTTTAACAACAGTGATAACCACCCCAATCTCCCCCTTTTTAACCACAGTAATTACCACTCTAATCTGCCCCTTTTTAACCACAGTTATAACCACCCTAATCTGCCCCTTTTTAACCACAGTAATTACCTCGCTAATCTGCCCCTTTTTAACCACAGTAAAAACCACCGTAATTTGTCCCTTTTTAACCACAGTAATAACCACCTTAATCTGCCCCTTTTTAACCACAGTAATAACCACCCCAATCTCCCCCTCTTTAACCACAGTAATAACCACCCTAATCTGCCCCTTTTTACCCACAGTAATAACCACCTTAATCTCCCCGTTTTTAACCACAGTTATAACCACCCTAATCTCCCCCTTTATAACCACAGTAATAACCACCTTAAGCTGCCCTTTTTTACCCACAGTAATAACTACCCTAATCTGCCCCTTTTTAACCACAGTTATAACCACCCCAATCTCCCCCTTTTTAACCACAGTAACAACCACCCCAATCTGCCCCTTTTTACCCACAGTGATAACCACCCCAATCTCCCCCTTTTTAACCACAGTTATAACCACCCCAATCTCCCCCTTTTTAACCACAGTAATAACCACCTTAAGCTGCCCCTTTTTAACCACAGTAATAACCACCCTAATCTGCCCCTTTTTAACCACAGTAATAACCACCCCAATTTCCCCCTTTTTAACCACCATAATAACCACCCCAATCTCCCCCTTTTTAACCACAGTAATAACCACCCTAATCTGCCCCTTTTTAACCACCGTAATAACAACCCTAATCTGTCCCTTTTTACCCACAGTGATAACAACCCTAATCTGCCATTTTTTAACCACAATAATAACCACCCTAATCTGCCCCTTTTTAACCACAGTGATAACCACCCTAATCTGCCCCTTTTTAACCACCGTAATAACAACCCTAATCTGCCCCTTTTTAACCACAGTGATAACCACCCTAATCTGCCCCTTTTTAACCACAGTGATAACCACCCTAATCTGCCCCTTTTTAACCACAGTAATAACCATCCTAATCTGCCCATTTTTAACCACAGTGATAACCACCCTAATCTGCCCCTTTTTAACCACAGTGATAACCACCCTAATCTGCCCCTTTTTAACCACAGTGATAACCAGCCTAATCTGCCCCTTTTTAACCACAGTAATAACCATCCTAATCTGCCCCTATTTAACCACAGTGATAACCACCGCAATCTGCCCCCTTTTAACCACAGTAATAACCACCTTAATCTGCCCCTTTTTAACCACAGTATTAACCACCCTAATCTGCCCCTTTTTAACCACAGTGATAACCACCCTAATCTGCCCCTTTTTAACCACAGTAATAACCACCCTAATCTGCCAATTTTTAACCACAATAATAACCACCCTAATGTATCCCTTTTTAACCACAGTAATAACCACCCTAATCTGCCCCTTTTTAACCACAGTAATAACGACCTTAATCTGCCCCTTTTTAACCACAGTAATAACCACCCTAATCTGCCCCTTTTTAACCACAGTAATAACCACCCTAATCTACCCCTTTTTAACCACAGTAATAACCACCCTAATCTGCACCTTTTTAACCACAGTAGTAACCACCTTAATCTGCCCCTTTTTAACCACAGTAAAAACCACCCTAATCTGCCCATTTTTAACCACAGTAATAACCACCCTAATCTGCCCCTTTTTAACCACAGTAACAACCACCCTAATCTGCCTATTTTTAACCACAGTAATAACCATACTAGTCTGCCCCTTTTTAACCACAGTATTAACCATCCTAATCTGCCCCTTTTTAACCACAGTAATAACACACCCAAATCTGCGTATTTTTAACCACAGTAATAACCATCCTAATCTGCCCCTTTTAAGCACAGTATTAACCACCCTAATCTGCCCCTTTTTAACCACAGTAATAACCATCCTAATCTCCCCCTTTTTAACCACAGTAATAACCACCCTAATCTGCCCCTTTTTAACCACAGTAATAACCACCCTAATCTGCCCATTTTCATCCACTGTAATAACCAGAGTAATCTGCCCCTTTTAAACCATCGTAATAACCACCCTAAGTTGCCCCTTTTTAACCACCGTAATAACCATCCTAATATGCGCTATTTAAACCACCGTAATAACAACCCTAATCTGCCCCTATTTCACCTCCGTAATAACAACCCTAATCTGCCCCTGCTTGACCACCGTAATAACCACCCTAATCTGCCCCTTTTTAACCACCATAATAATAACCCTAATCTGCCCCTTTTTCACCACCGTAATAACCACCCTAATCTGCCCCTTTTCAACCACAGTAATAACCACCCTAATCTGCCCCTTTTTAACCACAGTAATAGCCACCCTAATCTGCTTCTTTTTAACCACAGTAATAACCACCTTAAGCTGCCCCTTTTTAACCACAGTAAAAACCACCGTAATCTGCCCCTTTTCATCACTCTACTCTGCCCCGTTTTAACCATAGTAATAACAACCCTAATCTGCCCCTTTTTAACCACAGTAATAACCACTTTAAGCTGCCCCTTTTTAACCACAGTAATAACCACCCTAATCTGCCCCTTTTCAACCAAAGTAATAACCACTCTAATCTGCCCCTTTTTAACCACAGTAATAACCACCCTAATCTGCCTCTTTTTAACCACAGTAATAACCACCTTAAGCTGCCTCTTTTAAACCACAGTAATAACCACCCTAATCTTCCCCTTTTTACCCACAGTGATAACCACCTAAATCTGCCCCTTTTTAACCACAGTAATAACCATCTCAAGCTGCCTCTTTTTTTTACCACAGCAATAACCACCCTAATCTGCCCCTTTTTAACCACAGTAATAACCACCCTAATCTGCTCCTTTTTAACCACAATAATAACCACCTTAATCCGCAACTTTTTAACCACCGTAATGACCACCCGAATCTGCCTCTTTTTAACCACCCTAATAACCACGCTAAACTGCTCCTTTTTAACAACCGTTTTAACCACCGTAAACTGCCCGTTTTTAACCATCCTAATAACCACTCTCAACTGCCTCTCTTAAACCACCGTAATAATGAAACTAGTCTGCCCCTTTTAAACCACCGTAATAACCATCCTAATCTCCCTTTTTTAACCACCGTAATAAGCACCCTAATCTGCCCCTTTGTAACCACCACAGTAACCATCCTAATCTGCCCCATTTTAACCACCGTATAACCACTCTACTCTGCCCCTTATTAACAACAGTAATAACCACCTTAATCTGCCCCTTTTTATCCACAGTAATAACCACTTTAAGCTGCCCGTTTTTAACCACAGTAATAACCACCCTAATCTGCCCCTTTTTAACCACAGTAATAACCACCCTAATCTGCACCTTTTTAACCACAGTAATAACCACCTTCATCTGCCCCTTTTTAACCACAGTATTAACCATGCTAATCTGCCCCTTTATAACCACAGTAATAACCACCCTAATCTGCCCCTATTTTCACCATCGTAATAAACACCGTAATCTGCACCTTTATAACCACCGTAATAACCACCCTAATCTGCCTCTTTTTAACCACAGTAATAACCACCCTAATCTGCCCATTTTTAACCACAGCAATAACCACCCTAATCTGCCCCCTTTTAACCACTGTAATAACCACCTTAATCTGCCCCTTCTTAACCACAGTAATAACCACCCTAATCTGCCCTTTTTTAACCACAGTAATAACCACCCTAATCTGCCTCTTTTTAACACAGTAATAACCACCCTAATCTGCCCCTTTTTAACCACAATAATAACCACCTTAATCCGCAACTTTTTAACCACCGTAATGACCACCCGAATCTGCCTCTTTTTAACCACCCTAATAACCACGCTAAACTGCTCCTTTTTAACAACCGTTTTAACCATCGTAAACTGCCCGTTTTTAACCATCCTAATAACCACTCTCAACTGCCTCTCTTAAACCACCGTAATAATCAAACTAATCTGCCCCTTTTAAACCACCGTAATAACCATCCTAATCTCCCTTTTTTAACCACCGTAATAAGCACCCTAATCTGCCCCTTTGTAACCACCACAGTAACCATCCTAATCTGCCCCATTTTAACCACCGTATAACCACTCTACTCTGCCCCTTATTAACAACAGTAATAACCACCTTAATCTGCCCCTTTTTATCCACAGTAATAACCACTTTAAGCTGCCCGTTTTTAACCACAGTAATAACCACCCTAATCTGCCCCTTTTTAACCACAGTAATAACCACCCTAATCTGCACCTTTTTAACCACAGTAATAACCACCTTCATCTGCCCCTTTTTAACCACAGTATTAACCATGCTAATCTGCCCCTTTATAACCACAGTAATAACCACCCTAATCTGCCCCTATTTTCACCATCGTAATAAACACGGTAATCTGCACCTTTATAACCACCGTAATAACCACCCTAATCTGCCTCTTTTTAACCACAGTAATAACCACCCTAATCTGCCCATTTTTAACCACAGCAATAACCACCCTAATCTCCCCCCTTTTAACCACTGTAATAACCACCTTAATCTGCCCCTTCTTAACCACAGTAATAACCACCCTAATCTGCCCTTTTTTAACCACAGTAATAACCACCCTAATCTGCCTCTTTTTAACACAGTAATAACCACCTTAAGCTGCGGCTTTTTAACCACAATAATAACCACCTTAATCTGCAACTTTTTAACCACCGTAATGACCACCCGAATCTGCCCCTTTTTAACCACCCTAATAACCACGCTAAACTGCTCCTTTTTAACAACCGTTTTAACCACCCTAAACTGCCCGTTTTTAACCATCCTAATAACCACTCTCAACTGCCTCTCTTAAACCACCGTAATAATCAAACTAATCTGCCCCTTTTAAACCACCGTAATAACCACCCTAAGCTGCCCCTTTTTAACCACAGTAATAACCACCCTAATCTGCCAGTAGTAATGTAGGCTGGTTGAGGGTGATTTACCTCGCTTTCATGTTCCAAAAAACCTCGCTTTCATGTTGGGTTTCGATGTGAGGTCGAGGCATAGGGGAAATACGTCACGAGATCTTAGGTTTATTATTAATTATGATTGCATTGGTTTGTTTGTCGGTAACGGCGTCATTTTGGTTCATGTCTGAAGCGTGTAAGGGTGAAATTATGAAGCCACGTCGAAGACCTTTGCGATGTTTGGATTCTTTTCAGAATATTTTTGGACGAGAAGCATTGCGTTTAATAACAAGACCCGACAGATCACATTTGGCTCGATTGGCCGAGAGGATCAGAGAAAGAAGAGAAGAAACGTGGCGTGTGTTGAATAGAGATCGCGTGGCGGCTTTTATTGAATTGGTGACCCTTGTCTGGGTCGATGAAGAAAATCGCATCCGTCACGCTTCAGAGAGAGGAACTGCGGATGAATCCCTCACGTGGACATTACTGCATCGTGTGTTGCCGTTTGCTTTACGACATTGTAATGATTTTTCAACATTGGCAAAGTGGGCAAGACCGATGTTTATGAAAGACTTTGAAAAAATGAGAACGTGTTTGGATATTAAATTTCCAGACTTGCGTGAAACATCGAGACATTGGCGTAAGGTTTGCACAATGAGTGTCATAGCAACAAGTATTGAATGACAGGGTACCCCCCTCCCCCCACGTGAAAGTATCGTGACAGTGAATTGTTGATTTGTAGTGTCATTTGATTCGTGTCTGAAGCGAGTGAAGTTCAACAATGAAGACAAAGCGAAGACCTTTACAATGTTTGGCTTCTTTTGAGAATATTTTTGGTAGAGAAGGGCTTGCTTTGATTACAAGACGAGAGAGAACTCTTCTGTACAGATTGATTGAAAGAATAAGAGAAAATTAAATGGAAACATGGAGACCATTGAATGCGGATCGCGTGGCGGCTTACTTGGTGACCCTTGTCTGGTTGGAAGAGGAGAATGGCATCCGTCACGCTTCCGATCGTGGAGTAGCCGACGAATCCCTTTCTAGAACTTTGTTTGGTCGCGTGCTCCCGTTTTGCTGCCGTCATTGTAATGACTTTTCGTCAACAGCAACGTGGGCAAGACCCATGGACAATGAGGACTTTGATGTTGGGGTCTCAATTTGAAGTTGAGGCAATAGGAAAGGAAATACGTCACGATGTTAGTCATAGCAACAATTATTGACATTTGCCCTAAGCAAATGAACAGTTTGGGTAGGGTAAACAAACCCAAAGTGTTCACATACATAGGGTAATGCCCTGTTTATTGAAAATATAAAAAATACTAATACTAATTACAAATAGAAAACATACAACTATTCCTTATATCGTGTAAAGTTAATGTTTATGAAGCAGCCTGTTAAAGTTAATGTTTATGAAGCAGCTTGATATCCATAAGGATAAGTTTCAAATAAACACTGGTTATTTTTTCAACAACAAACTCTCTCTCTCTCTGTTTTGCCACGTTGTATTGGTGCGTTTCAAACTGTCAAGGGATCAACAACTCTTTTGTTGAACACTAGTTTGTAACACTTGTATTCCGGATAAGTGTAATTATTAAAAACTGGACTAGGTATATTGAATTTCTAGCATTTTGATTGGCTGATCGGAGCTAGGCTATCAGCTCATATACCTGCTGCGGCCAAATATGGTCAATGAACACTCAACAACAAAGTGAGCTGAAAGTTTTTTCCTCGCGAGCAACCCGGCGAGAAAAATGGAAGAGAGAAATCACTTGGCAGCGAATTTAAAGTAAGCAGAAATTCCAACAGCGTCACCAACAAGCATCACCAACAGCTTCGTCTAACACAAGTCAAAATTGTTTGAAGAAACTGTGCAGAAATAGAAATTTAAGCATTAAGCGTTGTGTTTACAATTAATTTCTTTCATCGATCGTCACGTCGGTCTTTGAAATTGAACAAGCGGTAGGTTTTATCAGGAAGGCTTTCCACTTCAAAATATCAAGACAAGACATAAAATAAAACACAGTGAAATGGGGCAGGAGCGTTTAATAAAAACTATCACACATTCATGGCGAGTCGTTGAGAAGATCATGAAGCAGTCTAAACAAGTACTAGGGAAAAAATACAGCTGCAAACTACCAAGAAGGAAGGAAAGGCGAGATTTGTTCGGCTTTAACACGCAAAATTGACACTGGTTTACCTGCACTCGTTGTAGCTCTGTGTTCCAACAGGTCCAAATGCTCAGATAGAAATCGGATGCCATGTAAACGGAGTTGAATCGCTTTTCCAGTTGTTTGAATGTTGTTTTTACCATTCCGTCCGCAACCTCTAACCGAGAAAAACTCAGTGCATTTTGCGCTTTGCGTTTAACAAACTATGATGGTGAATTCTAATGTTCCTCGCTACAGTAATCTTGCTTCTGAGATGCATAGAAATTACCTCTTCAAGTTCAAATTTGTTGTCTTCAGTTCGATCAAACACGCACGTGATGGCTCCTTTGTGCAAACAGATTACAACCTTGTTCAGTTTCAACTCCAGCAGCTAACATGGTGAAATTGTACAGCTTCAATCCGCTTTGAACGATGATTACAACAATGTTTCAGGAAAAAATCAAACATGTACCATATTTCAGAGCCAAAAATTAGAAGATTTTTTTCCAAAACTTGTGCCACTTTGTTCACTTTCGAGCAGTTTTCATTGATTCATTCAGCTTTGCAATGAAGCGCTGCAACACATCGCAAGATTTTGGCGCCTTTTTCGTTCAGTCATGTGATCGATTCTTGTTCCCTTTTTATTTCTTTTCTCATTTTTCCCGTTCTTTCTTGATTTTGTTTTTTTAATAGTGGTTAAGTTTTTAATAAAACAATTATTCTACTCGGGCTTGCTGGATATCAAATGATTATAACCAACTCGGCGCTACGCGCCTCGTTGGTTATCTATCATTCGATATCCAGCGCGCCCTCGAAGAATAATTGTTAAATGTTATAGTTTTTGGCGTCACGCACAATTTGATGTGTTTTGATGACTTGAGTTTCTCTTGGTTTGTCTTGTGGTTGTTGAATTTCATCCAATACATTTTGGCGCATAACATCAAAGTTCAATTGTGTTTTTCCTTCGCTGTTTAGCCTGAAACCTCGGACTTTGCATTCGATTTTTCCATTCTTTGTTTTGTAGCCATAATTTTTCGGACCCGCTGCCACGAATTCCACAATGTAATCACCGTCGTCTAATTCGTTGGTGAACTCACCCAGGTAATCGCCGAGAACGGGTTGAGGTTGCTGGGGATCGTCGGTGTCTTCTAAGAAAACGACGGAATCCGTGTCGAAGTACAACACGCGTTTTCCAAGGAGTCGGAGGGCTTCGTCCGAAAGGCACAAAAATTGCCTATGCTTATTGGAATTTACTGCTCACACCCCGAGGGAGTCCGCAAGCATCAAAAAACAGCGATTCGACGTGCTGAAGAAGAAAACGCCTCCTAAGGGAGGCCACAAGTATTAAAGGTCCATAGCAGGCGAACGCCCAGTGCTACAACAACATCAAACGAGAGCAGGAGGCACAGTCATCATGTTGAATGAAAACTTGTTATTTTGATTGTCAGACAAGACCTGTGAGTCAAGAAGTAATGACAATTTTTTGTAAACAAATTTTGTGAAAATTTGAATTAAACACTGGTTATTTTTTCAACAACAAACTCTCTCTCTCTCTGTTTTGCCACGTTGTATTGGTGCGTTTCAAACGTTCTTATATTTGTTGTTTTTTAGTGTCACTGTTGGGTGGTTAGAGGAAGGGGGTACCCCACGACACCAGTCACCATAGCAACAGTGTAAAAAAAAATTGGAAAAGTACTGCCACGCTCCTTGGAAAGCACGGACCATATTTGGATGGTTAGAAGAAGGGGCACCCATTTGGAATACGCATGCAATGGGTGCTGGGAAAAATAGAGGAGAAAATAGGGGGTGGGGGTACCCCTCCTTCATTACAGGTCAACCAGGTATCTTGGTGGAGCTGACAGGTGTCACGCAACCAATCTTCATGAAGTGGGTGACTCACGTGATGTCTGTCACGTCATAACTTTCATGAGGGCGAGGCCTGTCACGTGGCAATAAATGAAGGGGTAGCCCCCTACCCCTCTTGTCTTTACCCAGGATCTTTTGCGAGGGCGAGTACAAAGGAAAACGATTTCACTTGGAACTCAATAATAATAATAATAATAATAATAATATCAATAATGATAATAATAATAATAATAATAGATCACGTGCCTCTGCTGACCTGTTGGGAATGTATGTTATTAAGCTTTTTTAAATTTTGACCAGCTCCCATGTGGCGGGAATGACCCTATGCTGACCGGTAGGGATTGCAGGCTCATATTTCAGGAACAGGCGACGTCCATTAAGGTTGCAGGGTCCAGTCTAAAAAAAAAGACTGCTGGCTGATAGACATTGCAGGCTCAGGCCTTAGGATAAGACCGTTGACTAGGACCAGGTCAGAAAAAAGACGGCAAACCAGCAGGCTAGGCTCTCTGGGGAATTGGGATCGTGAGCCCTGGCCCAATGGGGAGTACTGCTGGCTACTCATGCGCTATGAGTATATGGGTGAGCAACTCATCGATTAACTGGGTTACTCGCGCTCAAAATGCATTGCTCATTATGAGTTTGAGTCACTCACTCAAATTGAGTTGCACTGCAAACATATATAAATAGGCGCCAAGTGCATGGTGCTCATTTTGAGTAAAAGAGCGCCGAGTCTGCATGAGCTAGTGTATGGCACATCTTTGCCAGTATTGTCAAAAACCGTTCAGTCGAAGCTACAATAGAGACCGTCACGAGAAGCGGGGTTGTTGGAAACGTTTAGAACAACAACAAGGGGAAAGTACAACCATGGCTACTGTCTCCCCAGAGGACGTAGTGTCTGAAGTTGGGTCAGACGAAGGAAGCATAAACGAGGATTCAGAGGATAAAGAAAATGACGATGAAGACATGGAAATCGATTCCGAGGACGAAGACGACAGTGAGGTGGAATATGACATCGTTGATCCATGGGAAGATCTCCGTACCAAAGTTAAAGAGTCCCTTAGTTCACGCTTCGGAAAGCAAGTGGAGTGGCTACTGGAAAAGGGGGCATCTGAAGCCGTTGCTCAAGCCAAAGCTTTCAATGCTTTATTGCCAGTTTTCAGAGCAAAGTTACGGAGGCTGTACCTGCACTATCTCAAGTGGTTCCGTCGTCTTAAACGTGATCCCGTACACGAAGCAGTCATGAAAACCCTACGTCGTTTCATGGACGAAGAAGAAGATATGGATTATGAAGAGGCCGCAGACGCAGCCGTGGATAGGCGAAAATTTTTATTGAACAGAATTTTTCATCCACGGCCAGTCCCTAAGAACGAAGAAGAAGAGGAGGAGGAGGACGAGGAGGAGGAGAAGGAGGAGGAGGAGGAGGAGGAGGAGGAAGAAGACGAAGAAGACAAAGAAAGTTGACCATGAGACTTTGCAGTGAACCAAGTTGACCAGATGAAATTGTATTGTAACGAACGTGAATAAAAGTGATTGTCACGTGAGCTCTCCAAGGTTGCTTTTGCTACAATTATTGTCTTGAGAAATGCTTATGTTTGAGCTACTCGAAGCTAACCTGAGCTGTGTGTAGCTACAGAGGCTTGGCAGAGAGAGGTATGGGATCAACAAAGACCGGAGGTGAGGCACCTCCCTTGGTCTAGTTTCCGTCCAAATAAGGGCACCCTAGGAGGAGGGTTAGAGGTGGTTGTGTATGCTGCAAGGCATTGCAAGGTATCGCGAAAAATCGCTGGAAGAAAACGCCATAAATTTGTTCTTTAGTGACTGGTCAGTAGTCTTCCTCTGAAGCCTCAGCCCGCAAAAGCCTTAACGGGCAGGGGTCTTCTCTAATCGAGCTAGCCAGCAGTACTCCCCATTGGGCCAGGGCTCACGATCCCAATTCCCCAGAGAGCCTAGCCTGCTGGTTTGTCGTCTTTTTTCTGACCTGGTCCTAGTCAACGGTCTTATCCTAAGGCCTGAGCCTGCAATGTCTATCAGCCAGCAGTCTTTTTTCTTAGACTGGACCCTGCAACCTTAATGGACGTCGCCTTTTCCTGAAATATGAGCCTGCAATCCCTACCGGTCAGCATAGGGTCATTCCCGCCACATGGGAGCTGGTCAAAATTTAAAAAAGCTTAATAACATACATTCCCAACAGGTCAGCAGAGGCACGTGATCTATTATTATTATTATTATCATTATTGATATTATTATTATTATTATTATTGAGTTCCAAGTGAAATCGTTTTCCTTTGTACTCGCCCTCGCAAAAGATCCTGGGTAAAGACAAGAGGGGTAGGGGGCTACCCCTTCATTTATTGCCACGTGACAGGCCTCGCCCCCATGAAAGTTATGACGTGACAGACATCACGTGAGTCACCCACTTCATGAAGATTGGTTGCGTGACACCTGTCAGCTCCACCAAGATACCTGGTTGACCTGTAATGAAGGAGGGGTACCCCCACCCCCTATTTTCTCCTCTATTTTTCCCAGCACCCATTGCATGCGTATTCCAAATGGGTGCCCCTTCTTCTAACCATCCAAATATGGTCCGTGCTTTCCAAGGAGCGTGGCAGTACTTTTCCAATTTTTTTTTACACTGTTGCTATGGTGACTGGTGTCGTGGGGTACCCCCTTCCTCTAACCACCCAACAGTGACACTAAAAAACAACAAATATAAGAACGTTTGAAACGCACCAATACAACGTGGCAAAACAGAGAGAGAGAGAGTTTGTTGTTGAAAAAAATAACCAGTGTTTAATTCAAATTTTCACAAAATTTGTTTACAAAAAATTGTCATTACTTCTTGACTCACAGGTCTTGTCTGACAATCAAAATAACAAGTTTTCATTCAACATGATGACTGTGCCTCCTGCTCTCGTTTGATGTTGTTGTAGCACTGGGCGTTCGCCTGCTATGGACCTTTAATACTTGTGGCCTCCCTTAGGAGGCGTTTTCTTCTTCAGCACGTCGAATCGCTGTTTTTTGATGCTTGCGGACTCCCTCGGGGTGTGAGCAGTAAATTCCAATAAGCATAGGCAATTTTTGTGCCTTTCGGACGAAGCCCTCCGATTCCTTGGAAAACGCGTGTTGTACTTCGACACGGATTCCGTCGTTTTCTTAGAAGACACCGACGATCCCCAGCAACCTCAACCCGTTCTCGGCGATTACCTGGGTGAGTTCACCAACGAATTAGACGACGGTGATTACATTGTGGAATTCGTGGCAGCGGGTCCGAAAAATTATGGCTACAAAACAAAGAATGGAAAAATCGAATGCAAAGTCCGAGGTTTCAGGCTAAACAGCGAAGGAAAAACACAATTGAACTTTGATGTTATGCGCCAAAATGTATTGGATGAAATTCAACAACCACAAGACAAACCAAGAGAAACTCAAGTCATCAAAACACATCAAATTGTGCGTGACGCCAAAAACTATAACATTTAACAATTATTCTTCGAGGGCGCGCTGGATATCGAATGATAGATAACCAACGAGGCGCGTAGCGCCGAGTTGGTTATAATCATTTGATATCCAGCAAGCCCGAGTAGAATAATTGTTTTATTAAAAACTTAACCACTATTAAAAAAACAAAATCAAGAAAGAACGGGAAAAATGAGAAAAGAAATAAAAAGGGAACAAGAATCGATCACATGACTGAACGAAAAAGGCGCCAAAATCTTGCGATGTGTTGCAGCGCTTCATTGCAAAGCTGAATGAATCAATGAAAACTGCTCGAAAGTGAACAAAGTGGCACAAGTTTTGGAAAAAAATCTTCTAATTTTTGGCTCTGAAATATGGTACATGTTTGATTTTTTCCTGAAACATTGTTGTAATCATCGTTCAAAGCGGATTGAAGCTGTACAATTTCACCATGTTAGCTGCTGGAGTTGAAACTGAACAAGGTTGTAATCTGTTTGCACAACGGAGCCATCACGTGCGTGTTTGATCGAACTGAAGACAACAAATTTGAACTTGAAGAGGTAATTTCTATGCATCTCAGAAGCAAGATTACTGTAGCGAGGAACATTAGAATTCACCATCATAGTTTGTTAAACGCAAAGCGCAAAATGCACTGAGTTTTTCTCGGTTAGAGGTTGCGGACGGAATGGTAAAAACAACATTCAAACAACTGGAAAAGCGATTCAACTCCGTTTACATGGCATCCGATTTCTATCTGAGCATTTGGACCTGTTGGAACACAGAGCTACAACGAGTGCAGGTAAACCAGTGTCAATTTTGCGTGTTAAAGCCGAACAAATCTCGCCTTTCCTTCCTTCTTGGTAGTTTGCAGCTGTATTTTTTCCCTAGTACTTGTTTAGACTGCTTCATGATCTTCTCAACGACTCGCCATGAATGTGTGATAGTTTTTATTAAACGCTCCTGCCCCATTTCACTGTGTTTTATTTTATGTCTTGTCTTGATATTTTGAAGTGGAAAGCCTTCCTGATAAAACCTACCGCTTGTTCAATTTCAAAGACCGACGTGACGATCGATGAAAGAAATTAATTGTAAACACAACGCTTAATGCTTAAATTTCTATTTCTGCACAGTTTCTTCAAACAATTTTGACTTGTGTTAGACGAAGCTGTTGGTGATGCTTGTTGGTGACGCTGTTGGAATTTCTGCTTACTTTAAATTCGCTGCCAAGTGATTTCTCTCTTCCATTTTTCTCGCCGGGTTGCTCGCGAGGAAAAAACTTTCAGCTCACTTTGTTGTTGAGTGTTCATTGACCATATTTGGCCGCAGCAGGTATATGAGCTGATAGCCTAGCTCCGATCAGCCAATCAAAATGCTAGAAATTCAATATACCTAGTCCAGTTTTTAATAATTACACTTATCCGGAATACAAGTGTTACAAACTAGTGTTCAACAAAAGAGTTGTTGATCCCTTGACAGTTTGAAACGCACCAATACAACGTGGCAAAACAGAGAGAGAGAGAGTTTGTTGTTGAAAAAATAACCAGTGTTTATTTGAAACTTATCCTTATGGATATCAAGCTGCTTCATAAACATTAACTTTAACAGGCTGCTTCATAAACATTAACTTTACACGATATAAGGAATAGTTGTATGTTTTCTATTTGTAATTAGTATTAGTATTTTTTATATTTTCAATAAACAGGGCATTACCCTATGTATGTGAACACTTTGGGTTTGTTTACCCTACCCAAACTGTTCATTTGCTTAGGGCAAATGTCAATAATTGTTGCTATGACTAACATCGTGACGTATTTCCTTTCCTATTGCCTCAACTTCAAATTGAGACCCCAACATCAAAGTCCTCATTGTCCATGGGTCTTGCCCACGTTGCTGTTGACGAAAAGTCATTACAATGACGGCAGCAAAACGGGAGCACGCGACCAAACAAAGTTCTAGAAAGGGATTCGTCGGCTACTCCACGATCGGAAGCGTGACGGATGCCATTCTCCTCTTCCAACCAGACAAGGGTCACCAAGTAAGCCGCCACGCGATCCGCATTCAATGGTCTCCATGTTTCCATTTAATTTTCTCTTATTCTTTCAATCAATCTGTACAGAAGAGTTCTCTCTCGTCTTGTAATCAAAGCAAGCCCTTCTCTACCAAAAATATTCTCAAAAGAAGCCAAACATTGTAAAGGTCTTCGCTTTGTCTTCATTGTTGAACTTCACTCGCTTCAGACACGAATCAAATGACACTACAAATCAACAATTCACTGTCACGATACTTTCACGTGGGGGGAGGGGGGTACCCTGTCATTCAATACTTGTTGCTATGACACTCATTGTGCAAACCTTACGCCAATGTCTCGATGTTTCACGCAAGTCTGGAAATTTAATATCCAAACACGTTCTCATTTTTTCAAAGTCTTTCATAAACATCGGTCTTGCCCACTTTGCCAATGTTGAAAAATCATTACAATGTCGTAAAGCAAACGGCAACACACGATGCAGTAATGTCCACGTGAGGGATTCATCCGCAGTTCCTCTCTCTGAAGCGTGACGGATGCGATTTTCTTCATCGACCCAGACAAGGGTCACCAATTCAATAAAAGCCGCCACGCGATCTCTATTCAACACACGCCACGTTTCTTCTCTTCTTTCTCTGATCCTCTCGGCCAATCGAGCCAAATGTGATCTGTCGGGTCTTGTTATTAAACGCAATGCTTCTCGTCCAAAAATATTCTGAAAAGAATCCAAACATCGCAAAGGTCTTCGACGTGGCTTCATAATTTCACCCTTACACGCTTCAGACATGAACCAAAATGACGCCGTTACCGACAAACAAACCAATGCAATCATAATTAATAATAAACCTAAGATCTCGTGACGTATTTCCCATATGCCTCGACCTCACATCGAAACCCAACATGAAAGCGAGGTTTTTTGGAACATGAAAGCGAGGTAAATAACCCTCAACCAGCCTACATTACTACTTCTGCCTCTTTTTAACACAGTAATAACCACCTTAAGCTGACCCTTTTTAACCACAGTAATAACCACCCTAATCTGCCCCTTTTTAACCACAGTAATAACCATCCTAATCTGCCCCTTTTTAACCACAGTGATAACCACCCTAACCTGCCCCTTTTTAACCACAGTGATAACCACCGCAATCTGCCCCTTTTTAACCTCAGTAATAACCATCCTAATCTGCCCCTTTTTAACCACAGTGATAACCACCGCAATCTGCCCCCTTTTAACCACAGTAATAACCACCTTAATCTGCCCCTTTTTAACCACAGTGATAACCACCCTAATCTGCCCATTTTTAACCACAGTATTAACCACCCTAATCTGCCCCTCTTTAACCACAGTGATAATCACCCTAATCTGCCCCTTTTTAACCACAGTAATAACCACCCTAATCTGCCAATTTTTAACCACACTTATAATCACCCTAATGTACCCCTTTTTAACCACAGTAATAACCACCCTAATCTGCCCCTTTTTAACCACAGTAATAACCACCCTTATTTGTCCCTTTTTAACCACAGTGATAACCAACCTAATCTGCCCCTTTTTAACCACAGTGATAACCACCCTAATCTACCCCTTTTTAACCACAGTAATAACCACCCTAATCTGCCAATTTTTAACCACACTTATAATCACCCTAATGTACCCCTTTTTAACCACAGTAATAACCACCCTAATCTGCCCCTTTTTAACCACAGTAATAACCACCCTTATTTGTCCCTTTTTAACCACAGTGATAACCAACCTAATCTGCCCCTTTTTAACCACAGTAATAACCACCTTAATCTGCCCCTTTTTAACCACAGTAATAACCACCCTAATTTGTCCCTTTTTAACCACAGTAATAACAACCCTAATTTGCCCCCTTTTAACCACAGTGATAACCACCTTAATCTGCCCCTTTTTAACCACAGTAATAACCACCCTAATCTGCCCCTTTTTAGCCACAGTAATAACCACCCTAATCTGCCAATTTTTAACCACAGTAATAACCACCCTAATCTGCCCCTTTTTAACCACAGTAATAACCACCCTAATCTGCCCCTTTTTAACCACAGTAATAAACACCCTAATCTGCCCCTTTGTAACCACCACAGTAACCATCCTAATCTGCCCCATTTTAACCACCGTAATAACCACTCTACTCTACCCCTTAATAACAGCAGTAATAACCACCTTAATCTGCCCCTTTTTATTCACAGTAATAACCACTTTAAGCTGCCCCTTTTTAACCAGAGTAATAACCACCCTAATCTGCCCCTTTTTAACCACTGTAATAACCACCCTAATCTGCACCTTTTTAACCACAGTAATAGCCACCTTCATCTGCCCCTTTTTAACCACAGTATTAACCATGCTAATCTGCCCCTTTATAACCACAGTAATAACCACCCTAATCTGCCCCTATTTTCACCATCGTAATAAACACCCTAATCTGCACCTTTATAACCACCGTAATAACCACCCTAATCTGCCTCTTTTTAACCACAGTAATAACCACCCTAATCTGCCCATTTTTAACCACAGCAATAACCACCCTAATCTGCCCCCTTTTAACCACTGTAATGACCACCCTAATCTATCCCTTCTTAACCACAGAAATAACCACCCTAATCTGCCCCTTTTTAACCACAGTAATAACCACCCTAATCTGCCTCTTTTTAACACAGTAATAACCATCTTAAGCTGCCCCTTTTTAACCACAGTAATAACCACCCTAATCTGCCACTTTTTAACCACAGTAACAACCACCCTAATCTGCCCCTTTTTAACCACAGTAATAACCACCCTAATCTGCCCCTTTTTAACCACAGTAATAACCACCCTAATCTGCCCCTTTTTAACCACAGTAATAAACACCCTAATCTGCCCCTTTTCAACCACAGTAATAACCACCCTAATCTGCCCCTTTTTAACCACAGTAATAACCATCTCAAGCTGCCCCTTTTTAACCACAGCAATAACCACCCTAATCTGCCCCTTTTTAACCACAGTAATAACCACCCTAATCTGCCCCTTTTTAACCACAGTAATAACCACCCTAATCTGCCCCTTTTTAACCACAGTAATAACCACCCTAATCTGCCCCTTTTTAACCACAGTAATAACCACCCTAATCTGCCCCTTTTTAACCACAGTAATAAACACCCTAATCTGCCCCTTTTCAACCACAGTAATAACCACCCTAATCTGCCCCTTTTTAACCACAGTAATAAACACCCTAATCTGCCCCTTTTCAACCACAGTAATAACCACCCTAATCTGCCCCTTTTTAACCACAGTAATAACCATCTCACGCTGCCCCTTTTTAACCACAGCAATAACCACCCTAATCTGCCCCTTTTTAACTACAGTAATAACCACCCTAATCTGCCAATTTTAACCACAGTAATAACCATCTCAAGCTGCCCCTTTTTAACCACAGCAATAACCACCCTAATCTGCCCCTTTTTAGCCACAGTAATAACCACCCTAATCTGCTCCTTTTTAAGCACAGTAATAACCACCCTAATCTGCCCCTTTTTAACCACAGTCATAAACACCCTAATCCACCCCTTTTTAACCACCGTAATAACCACCCTAAGCTGCCCCTTTTTAACCACAGTAACAACCACCTTAATCTGCCAATTTTAAACCACCGTAATAACCACCCTAATCTGCCCCTTTTTAACCACAGTAATAACCATCTCAAGCTGCCCCTTTTTAACCACAGCAATAACCACCCTAATCTGCCCCTTTTTAACCACAGTAATAACCACCCTAATCTGCCCCTTTTTAACCACAGTAATAACCACCCTAATCTGCCCCTTTTTAACCACAGTAATAACCACCCTAATCTGCCCCTTTTTAACCACAGTAATAACCACCCTAATCTGCCCCTTTTTAACCACAGTAATAAACACCCTAATCTGCCCCTTTTCAACCACAGTAATAACCACCCTAATCTGCCCCTTTTTAACCACAGTAATAACCATCTCAAGCTGCCCCTTTTTAACCACAGCAATAACCACCCTAATCTGCCCCTTTTTAACCACAGTAATAACCACCCTAATCTGCCCCTTTTTAACCACAGTAATAACCACCCTAATCTGCCCCTTTTTAACCACAGTAATAACCACCCTAATCTGCCTTTTTTCAACCACAGTAATAACCACCCTAATCTGCCCCTTTTTAACCACAGTAATAACCAACCTAATCTGCCTCTTTTTAACCACAGAAATAAACACCCTAATCTGCCCCTTTTTAACCACAGTAATAACCACCCTAATCTGCCCCTTTTTAACCACAGTAATAAACACCCTAATCTGCCCCTTTTCAACCACAGTAATAACCACCCTATTCTGCCCCTTTTTAACCACAGTAATAACCATCTCAAGCTGCCCCTTTTTAACCACAGCAATAACCACCCTAAGCTGCCCCTTTTTTAACCACAGTAATAACCACCCTAATCTGCCTTTTTTCAACCACAGTAATAACCACCCTAATCTGCCCCTTTTTAACCACAGTAATAACCATCTCAAGCTGCCCCTTTTTAACCACAGCAATAACCACCCTAATCTGCCCCTTTTTAACCACAGTAATAACCACCCTAATCTGCCCCTTTTTAACCACAGTAATAACCACCCTAATCTGCCCCTTTTTAACCACAGTAATAACCACCCTAATCTTCCTTTTTTCAACCACAGTAATAACCACCCTAATCTGCCCCTTTTTAACCACAGTAATAAACACCCTAATCTGCCCCTTTTTAACCACAGTAATAACCACCCTAATCTGCCCCTTTTTAACCACAGTAATAACCACCCTAATCTGCCCCTTTTTAACCACAGTAATAAACACCCTAATCTGCCCCTTTTCAACCACAGTAATAACCACCCTAATCTGCCCCTTTTTAACCACAGTAATAACCATCTCAAGCTGCCCCTTTTTAACCACAGCAATAACCACCCTAATCTGCCCCTTTTTAACCACAGTAATAACCACCCTAATCTGCCCCTTTTTAACCACAGTAATAACCACCCTAATCTGCCCCTTTTTAACCACAGTAATAACCACCCTAATCTGCCTTTTTTCAACCACAGTAATAACCACCCTAATCTGCCCCTTTTCAACCACAGTAATAACCACCCTAATCTGCCCCTTTTCAACCACAGTAAAAAACCACCCTAATCTGCCAATTTTAACCACAGTAATAACCATCTCAAGCTGCCCCTTTTTAACCACAGCAATAACCACCCTAATCTGCCCCTTTTTAACCACAGTAATAACCACCCTAATCTGCCCCTTTTTAACCACAGTAATAACCACCCTAATCTGCCCCTTTTTAACCACAGTAATAACCACCCTAATCTGCCCCTTTTTAACCACAGTAATAAACACCCTAATCTGCCCCTTTTCAACCACAGTAATAACCACCCTATTCTGCCCCTTTTTAACCACAGTAATAACAATCTCAAGCTGCCCCTTTTTAACCACAGCAATAACCACCCTAATCTGCCCCTTTTTTAACCACAGTAATAACCACCCTAAACTGCCTTTTTTCAACCACAGTAATAACCACCCTAATCTGCCCCTTTTTAACCACAGTAATAACCATCTCAAGCTGCCCCTTTTTAACCACAGCAATAACCACCCTAATCTGCCCCTTTTTAACCACAGTAATAACCACCCTAATCTGCCCCTTTTTAACCACAGTGATAACCACCCTAATCTGCCCCTTTTTAACCACAGTAATAACCACCCTAATCTTCCTTTTTTCAACCACGGTAATAACCACCCTAATCTGCCCCTTTTTAACCACAGTAATAAACACCCTAATCTGCCCCTTTTCAACCACAGTAATAACCACCCTATTCTGCCCCTTTTTAACCACAGTAATAACCATCTCAAGCTGCCCCTTTTTAACCACAGCAATAACCACCCTAATCTGCCCCTTTTTAACCACAGTAATAACCACCCTAATCTGCCTTTTTTCAACCACAGTAATAACCACCCTAATCCGCTCCTTTTCAACCACAGAAATAACCACCCTAATCTGCCCCTTTTTAACCACAGTAATAACCACCCTAATCTGCCCCTTTTCAACCACAGTAATAACCACCCTAATCTGCCCCTTTTCAACCACAGTAAAAAACCACCCTAATCTGCCAATTTTAACCACAGTAATAACCACCCTAATCTGCCCCTTTTTAACTACAGTAATAACCACCCTAATCTGCCAATTTTAACCACAGTAATAACCATCTCAAGCTGCCCCTTTTTAACCACACCAATAACCACCCTAAGCTGCCCCTTTTTAACCACAGTAATAACCACCCTAAACTGCCCCTTTTTAACCACAGTAATAACCACCCTAATCTGCCCCTTTTTAACCACAGTAATAACCACCCTAATCTGCCCCTTTTTAACCACAGTAATAAACACCCTAATCTGCCCCTTTTCAACCACAGTAATAACCACCCTAATCTGCCCCTTTTTAACCACAGTAATAACCATCTCAAGCTGCCCCTTTTTAACCACAGCAATAACCACCCTAATCTGCCCCTTTTTAACCACAGTAATAACCACCCTAATCTGCCCCTTTTTAACCACAGTAATAACCACCCTAATCTGCCCCTTTTTAACCACAGTAATAACCACCCTAATCTGCCTTTTTTTAACCACAGTAATAACCACCCTAATCTGCCCCTTTTTAACCACAGTAATAAACACCCTAATCCGCTCCTTTTCAACCACAGTAATAACCACCCTAATCTGCCCCTTCTTAACTACAGTAATAACCACCCTAATCTGCCAATTTTAACCACAGTAATAACCATCTCAAGCTGCCCCTTTTTAACCACAGCAATAACCACCCTAATCTGCCCCTTTTTAAGCACAGTAATAACCACCCTAATCTGCCCCTTTTTAACCACAGTCATAAACACCCTAATCCACCCCTTTTTAACCACAGTAATAACCACCCTAATCTGCCCCTTTTTAACCACCGTAATAACCACTCTAAGCTGCCCCTTTTTAACCACAGTAACAACCACCCTAATCTGCCAATTTTAAACCACCGTAATAACCACCCTAATCTGCCTCTTTTTAACCACAGTATTAACCACCCAAATCTGCCTCTTTTAAACTACCGTAATAACCACCCTAATCTGCCTCTTTTTAACCACAGTAATAACCACCTTAAGCTGCCCCTTTTTAACCACAGTAATAACGAGCCAAATCCGTCTCTTTTTAACCACAGTAATGACCACCTTAATCCGCCCCTTTTTAACCACAGTAATAACCACCCTAATCTGCCAATTTTTAACCACAGTAATAACCACCCTAATCTGCCCCTTTTTAACCACAGTAATAAACACCCTAATCTGCCCCTTTTTAACCACAGTAATAACCACTCTAATCTGCATGTTTTTAACCACAGTAATAACCACCCGAATCTGCCCTTTTTAACCACAGTATTAACAATCCTAATCTTCCCCTTTATAACCACAGTAATAACAACCCTAATCTGCCCCTTTTCAACCACAGTAATAACCACTTTAATCTGCCCTTTCTTAACCACAGTATTAACCATCCTAATCTGCCCCTTTTTAACCACAGTAATAACCACCCTAATCTACCCTTATTTTCCCCACCGTCATAAACCCCCTAACCTGCCCCTTTTTAACCACCGTAATGACCACCCGAATCTGCCCCTTTTTAACCACCCTAATAACCACGCTAAACTGCTTCTTTTTAACAACCGTTTCAACCACCCTAAATTGCCCGTTTTTAAGCATCCTAATAACCACTCTCAACTGCCTCTCTTAAACCACCGTAATAATCAAACTAATCTGCCCCTTTTAAACCACCGTAATAACCATCCTAATCTCCCTTTTTTAACCACCGTAATAAGCACCCTAATCTGCCCCTTTGTAACCACCACAGTAACCATCCTAATCTGCCCCATTTTAACCACCGTAATAACCACTCTACTCTGCCCCTTATTAACAACAGTAATAACCACCCTAATCTGCACCTTTTTAACCACAGTAATAACCACCTTCATCTGCCCCTTTTTAACCACAGTATTAACCATGCTAATCTGCCCCTTTATAACCACAGTAATAACCACCCTAATCTGCCACTATTTTCACCATCGTAATAAACACCCTCATCTGCACCTTTATAACCACCGTAATAACCACCCTAATCTGCCTCTTTTTAACCACAGTAATAACCACCCTAATCTGCACCTTTTTAACCACAGTAATAACCACCTTCATCTGCCCCTTTTTAACCACAGTATTAACCATGCTAATCTGCCCTTTTTATAACCACAGTAATAACCACCCTAATCTGCCACTATTTTCACCATCGTAATAAACACCCTCATCTGCACCTTTATAACCACCGTAATAACCACCCTAATCTGCCTCTTTTTAACCACAGTAATAACCACCCTAATCTGCACCTTTTTAACCACAGTAATAACCACCTTCATCTGCCCCTTTTTAACCACAGTATTAACCATGCTAATCTGCCCCTTTATAACCACAGTAATACCCACCCTAATCTGCCCCTATTTTCACCATCGTAATAAACACCCTAATCTGCACCTTTATAACCACCGTAATAACCACCCTAATCTGCTTCTTTTTAACCACAGTAATAACCACCCTAATCTGCCCCTTTTTAACCACAGTAATAACCACCCTAATCTGCCCCTTTTTAACCACAGTAATAACCACCCTAATCTGCCCCTTTTTAACCACAGTAATAACCACCCTAATCTGCCCCTTTTTAACCACAGCAATAACCACCCTAATCTGCCCCTTTTTAACCACAGTAATAAACACCCTAATCCGCTCCTTTTCAACCACAGTAATAACCACGCTAATCTGCCTTTTTTTAACCACAGTAATAACCACCCTAATCTGCCAATTTTAACCACAGTAATAACCATTTCAAGCTGCCCCTTTTTAACCACAGCAATAACCACCCTAATCTGCCCCTTTTTAATCACAGTAATAACCACCCTAATCTGCCCCTTTTTAACCACAGTAATAACCACCCTAATCTGCCTTTTTTTAATCACAGTAATAACCACCCTAATCTGCCCCTTTTTAAGCACAGTAATAAACACCCTAATCCGCTCCTTTTCAACCACAGTAATAACCACCCTAATCTGCCTTTTTTTAACCACAGTAATAACCACCCTAATCTGCCAATTTTAACCACAGTAATAACCATCTCAAGCTGCCCCTTTTTAACTACAGCAATAACCACCCTAATCTGCCCTTTTTTAACCACAGTAATAACCACCCTAAACTGCCCCTTTTTAACCACAGTAATAACCACCCTAATCTGCCCCTTTTTAACCACAGTAATAACCACCCTAATCCACCCCTTTTTAACCACAGTAACAACCACCCTAATCTGCCCCTTTTTAACCACCGTAATAACCACCCTAAGCTGCCCCTTTTTAACCACAGTAACAACCACCCTAATCTGCCAATTTTAAACCACCGTAATAACCACCCTAATCTGCCCCTTTTTAACCACAGTATTAACCACCCAAATCTGCCTCTTTTAAACTACCGTAATAACCACCCTAATCTGCCTCTTTTTAACCACAGTAATAACCACCTTAAGCTGCCCCTTTTTAACCACAGTAATAACCAGCCAAATCCGTCTCTTTTTAACCACAGTAATAACCACCTTAATCCGCCCCTTTTTAACCACAGTAATAACCACCCTAATCTGCCAATTTTTAACCACAGTAATAACCACAGGCAGCCCAAATTGGCAGTATGTGTACTAGAAGATTTCATTGACAGTCTAAATATAATAAACGAACAAGTTGAAATGAAAACACAAATAAAGAAACTTGTAAATAAAACATTGCTTACGTTTTATTTGTTGTTGCTTGATGTGTCTTGACTGTCCTGGGAGCTATTTACACAAGTTTTAAATTTCGCTGATTAGTACCGTAAGTTCTGTCCTTTATATAGCGTAGCAAGGCTGGCGGGTGAGAAACGAAGAGACTTTTCAACGGAGTTCGACAAAAGCACTCAAAATACTCCCACCTCCACAAAATCCGAACCAGTACAGTCCCGCTTGCAACACTTTCCGAAAGTTTTCTCTTCGGAGTCAAAAGTTCACAATAAGAGGGCAAAAATCTCGCTGTTTTCGCCACAAAAGCGGCCTTTTGTCTTTCGTCTTATCCGCTCGCCGATCGCTGCCGCCACGGGTACGCGCCATCGTAACAAAATTGCTCCCGACCCCGGGTAGGCTTCGTTAATTTGACCCAGCTAAAACTGCTCCCGTGTCGGGGCCTAGAGAGTTAATTAGAGTAGCAAGAAACAAGGCAATACTGAACAATTTATAGCTCCTAAAGGAACTGTTGTTTACAAACTGTTGCTTTGCAGCCTGTTTGTTTCGACGGAGTAGCAAGCGATAGCTTACGCTAATTGAAAATAACTTAAGAAGTTAATCCACGCAATGAGGCAACAGCAGCCCGAGTTAGCTCCTAGTACAACTGTTATGTAGCGACAGTTTTCAGGGCAGCACAAGAGAAGAAAAATGAACACTAGTCTACCAACCGCGATAAAAGAGCACCGCACCAAGCAAAAATTTTTTCCTTCAAGCCGGCAAAAATTGTTTTCGCGCCCAGTTCGCGCCAACTCTGTAACCTTGACCTGTTTCACGTGCTTCGTCCGTGCGCGGACCCGTGCGCGGGGTTAAATTCTAACTTCTCTAGGCCCCGACACGGGAGCAGTTTTAGCTGGGTCAAATTAACGAAGCCTACCCGGGGTCGGGAGCAATTTTGTTACGATGGCGCGTACCCGTGGCGGCAGCGATCGGCGAGCGGATAAGACGAAAGACAAAAGGCCGCTTTTGTGGCGAAAACAGCGAGATTTTTGCCCTCTTATTGTGAACTTTTGACTCCGAAGAGAAAACTTTAGGAACATATTGCAAGCGGGACTGTAGTGGTTCGGATTTTGTGGAGGTGGGAGTATTTTGAGTGCTTTTGTCGAACTCCGTTGAAAAGTCTCTTATTTTCTCACCCGCCAGCCTTGCTACGCTATATAAAGGACAGAACATACGGTACTAATCAGCGAAATTTAAAACTTGTGTAAATAGCTCCCAGGACAGTCAAGACACATCAAGCAACAACAAATAAAACGTAACCAATGTTTTATTTACAAGCTTCTTTATTTGTGTTTTCATTTCAACTTGTTCGTTTATTATATTTAGACTGTCAATGAAATCTTCTAGTACACATACTGCCAATTTGGGCTGCCTGTGGTAATAACCACCCTAATCTGCCCCTTTTTAACCATAGTAATAACCACCCTAATCTGCCCCTTTTTAACCACAGTAATAACCACCCCAATCTGCCCCTTTTAAACCACAGTAATAACCACCTTAATCTGCCCCTTTTTTAACCACAGTAATAAACACCCTAATCTGCCCCTTTTAAACCACAGTAATAACCACCCTAATCTGCCCCTTTTTAACCACAGTAATAACCACTCTAATCTGCATGTTTTTAACCACAGTAATAACCACCCCAATCTGCCCCTTTTTAACCACAGTAATAACCACCTTAAGTTGCCCCTTTTTAACCACAGTAATAACCACCCTAATCTGCCCCTTTTTAACCACAGTAATAACCACCCTAATCTGCCTCTTTTTAACCACAGTAATAACCACCCTAATCTGCCCTTTTTAACCACAGTATTAACAATCCTAATCTGCCCCTTTATAACCACAGTAATAACAACCCTAATCTGCCCCTTTTCAACCACAGTAATAACCACTTTAATCTGCCCCTTCTTAACCACAGTATTAACCATCCTAATCTGCCCCTTTTTAACCACAGTAATAACCACCCTAATCTACCCCTATTTTCCCCACCATCATAAACACCCTAATCTGCCCCTTTTTAACCACCGTAATAACCACCCTAATCTGCCTCTTTTTAACGACAGTAATAACCATCCTAATCTGCCAATTTTAAACCACCGTAATAACCACCCTAATCTGCCTCTTTTTAACAACCGTAATAACCACCCTAATCTGCCCCTTATAAACCACCGTAATAACAAAACAAATCTCCCCCTTTTTAACCACCGCAATAACCACCCTAAACTGCCCCTTTTAAACGACCGTAGTAACCACCCTAAGCTGCCCCTTTTTAACCACAGTAATAACCACCCTAATCTGCCAATTTTAAACCACCGTAAAAACCACCCTAATCTGCCTCTTTTTAACAACAGTAATAACCACCCTAATCTACCCCTTTTTTCCCCACCGTCATAAACACCCTAATCTGCCCCTTTTTAACCACCGTAATAACCACCCTACTCTGCCTCTTTTTAACCACAGTAATAACCACCGTAATAACCACCCTAATCTGCCTCTTTTTAACAACCGTAATAACCACCCTAATCTGCCCCTAATAAACACCCGTAATAACAAAACAAATCTCCTCCTTTTTAACCACCGCAATAACCACCCTAAACTGCCCCTTTTAAACGACCGTAATTATCACCCTAAGCTGCCCCTTTTTAACCACAGTAATAACCACCCTAATTTGCCAATTTTAAACCACCGTAAAAACCACCCTAATCTGCCTCTTTTTAACCACAGTAATTACCACCCTAATCTGCCTCTTTTAAACCACCGCAATAACCACCCTAATCTGCCTCTTTTTAACCACAGTAATAACCACCTTAAGCTGCCCCTTTTTAAACACAGTAATAACCACCTTAAGTTGCCCCTTTTTAACCACAGTAATAACCACCCTAAGCCGTCCCTTTTTAACCACAGTAATAACCACCTTACTCCGCTCCTTTTTAACTACAGTAATAACCACCCTAATCTGCCCCTTTTTAACCATAGTAATAACCACCCAAGTCTGCCCCTTCTTAACCACAGTAATAACCACCCCAATCTGCCCCTTTTAAACCACAGTAATAACCACCTTAATCTGCCCCTTTTTAACCACAGTAATAAACACCCTAATCTGCCCCTTTTTAACCACAGTAATAACCATCTCAAGCTGCCCCTTTTTTTACCACAGCAATAACCACCCTAATCTGCCCCTTTTTAACCACACTAATAACCACCCTAATCTGCCCCTTTTTAACCACAATAATAACCACCTTAATCTGCAACTTTTTAACCACCGTAATGACCACCCGAATCTGCCCCTTTTAACCACCCTAATAACCATGCTAAACTGCTCCTTTTTAACAACCGTTTTAACCACCCTAAACTGCCCCTTTTTAAGCATCCTAATAACCACTCTCAACTGCCTCTCTTAAACCACCGTAATAATCAAACTAATCTGCCCCTTTTAAACCACCGTAATAACGATCCTAATCTCCCTTTTTTAACCACCCTAAAAAGCACCCTAATCTGCCCCTTTGTAACCACCACAGTAACCATCCTAATCTGCCCCATTTTAACCACCGTAATAACCACTCTACTCTGCCCCTTATTAACAACAGTAATAACCACCTTAATCTGCCCCTTTTTATCCACAGTAATAACCACTTTAAGCTGCCCCTTTTTAACCACATTAATAACCACCCTAATCTGCCCCTTTTTAACCCCAGTAATAACCACCCTAATCTGCACCTTTTTAACCACAGTAATAACCACCTTAATCTGCCCCTTTTTAAACACAGTATTAACCATGCTAATCTGCCCCTTTATAACCACAGTAATAACCACCCTAATCTGCCCCTATTTTCACCATCGTAATAAACACCCTAATCTGCATATTTATAACCACCGTAAAAACCACCCTAATCTGCCTCTTTTTAACCACAATAATAACCACCCTAATCTGCCCATTTTTAACCACAGCAAAAACCACCCTAATCTGCCCCCTTTTAACCACTGTAATAACCACCCTAATCTGCCCCTTCTTAACCACAGTAATAACCACCCTAATCTGCATCTTTTAAACCACCGTAATAACCAACCTAATCTGCCTCTTTTTAACACAGTAATAACCACCTTAAGCTGCCCCTTTTTAACCACAGTAATAACCACCCTAATCTGCCCCTTTTTAACCACAGTAATAACCACCCTAATCTGCCCCTTTTTAACCACAGTAATAACCACCCTAATCTGCCTTTTTTTAATCACAGTAATAACCACCCTAATCTGCCCCTTTTTAAGCACAGTAATAAACCCCCTAATCCGCTCCTTTTCAACCACAGTAATAACCACCCTAATCTGCCTTTTTTTAACCACAGTAATAACCACCCTAATCTGCCAATTTTAACCACAGTAATAACCATCTCAAGCTGCCCCTTTTTAACTACAGCAATAACCACCCTAATCTGCCCTTTTTTAACCACAGTAATAACCACCCTAAACTGCCCCTTTTTAACCACAGTAATAACCACCCTAATCTGCCCCTTTTTAACCACAGTAATAAACACCCTAATCCACCCCTTTTTAACCACAGTAACAACCACCCTAATCTGCCCCTTTTTAACCACCGTAATAACCACCCTAAGCTGCCCCTTTTTAACCACAGTAACAACCACCCTAATCTGCCAATTTTAAACCACCGTAATAACCACCCTAATCTGCCCCTTTTTAACCACAGTATTAACCACCCAAATCTGCCTCTTTTAAACTACCGTAATAACCACCCTAATCTGCCTCTTTTTAACCACAGTAATAACCACCTTAAGCTGCCCCTTTTTAACCACAGTAATAACCAGCCAAATCCGTCTCTTTTTAACCACAGTAATAACCACCTTAATCCGCCCCTTTTTAACCACAGTAATAACCACCCTAATCTGCCAATTTTTAACCACAGTAATAACCACAGGCAGCCCAAATTGGCAGTATGTGTACTAGAAGATTTCATTGACAGTCTAAATATAATAAACGAACAAGTTGAAATGAAAACACAAATAAAGAAACTTGTAAATAAAACATTGCTTACGTTTTATTTGTTGTTGCTTGATGTGTCTTGACTGTCCTGGGAGCTATTCACACAAGTTTTAAATTTCGCTGATTAGTACCGTAAGTTCTGTCCTTTATATAGCGTAGCAAGGCTGGCGGGTGAGAAACGAAGAGACTTTTCAACGGAGTTCGACAAAAGCACTCAAAATACTCCCACCTCCACAAAATCCGAACCAGTACAGTCCCGCTTGCAACACTTTCCGAAAGTTTTCTCTTCGGAGTCAAAAGTTCACAATAAGAGGGCAAAAATCTCGCTGTTTTCGCCACAAAAGCGGCCTTTTGTCTTTCGTCTTATCCGCTCGCCGATCGCTGCCGCCACGGGTACGCGCCATCGTAACAAAATTGCTCCCGACCCCGGGTAGGCTTCGTTAATTTGACCCAGCTAAAACTGCTCCCGTGTCGGGGCCTAGAGAGTTAATTAGAGTAGCAAGAAACAAGGCAATACTGAACAATTTATAGCTCCTAAAGGAACTGTTGTTTACAAACTGTTGCTTTGCAGCCTGTTTGTTTCGACGGAGTAGCAAGCGATAGCTTACGCTAATTGAAAATAACTTAAGAAGTTAATCCACGCAATGAGGCAACAGCAGCCCGAGTTAGCTCCTAGTACAACTGTTATGTAGCGACAGTTTTCAGGGCAGCACAAGAGAAGAAAAATGAACACTAGTCTACCAACCGCGATAAAAGAGCACCGCACCAAGCAAAAATTTTTTCCTTCAAGCCGGCAAAAATTGTTTTCGCGCCCAGTTCGCGCCAACTCTGTAACCTTGACCTGTTTCACGTGCTTCGTCCGTGCGCGGACCCGTGCGCGGGGTTAAATTCTAACTTCTCTAGGCCCCGACACGGGAGCAGTTTTAGCTGGGTCAAATTAACGAAGCCTACCCGGGGTCGGGAGCAATTTTGTTACGATGGCGCGTACCCGTGGCGGCAGCGATCGGCGAGCGGATAAGACGAAAGACAAAAGGCCGCTTTTGTGGCGAAAACAGCGAGATTTTTGCCCTCTTATTGTGAACTTTTGACTCCGAAGAGAAAACTTTAGGAACATATTGCAAGCGGGACTGTAGTGGTTCGGATTTTGTGGAGGTGGGAGTATTTTGAGTGCTTTTGTCGAACTCCGTTGAAAAGTCTCTTCGTTTCTCACCCGCCAGCCTTGCTACGCTATATAAAGGACAGAACATACGGTACTAATCAGCGAAATTTAAAACTTGTGTAAATAGCTCCCAGGACAGTCAAGACACATCAAGCAACAACAAATAAAACGTAACCAATGTTTTATTTACAAGCTTCTTTATTTGTGTTTTCATTTCAACTTGTTCGTTTATTATATTTAGACTGTCAATGAAATCTTCTAGTACACATACTGCCAATTTGGGCTGCCTGTGGTAATAACCACCCTAATCTGCCCCTTTTTAACCATAGTAATAACCACCCTAATCTGCCCCTTTTTAACCACAGTAATAACCACCCCAATCTGCCCCTTTTAAACCACAGTAATAACCACCTTAATCTGCCCCTTTTTTAACTACAGTAATAAACACCCTAATCTGCCCCTTTTAAACCACAGTAATAACCACCCTAATCTGCCCCTTTTTAACCACAGTAATAACCACTCTAATCTGCATGTTTTTAACCACAGTAATAACCACCCCAATCTGCCCCTTTTTAACCACAGTAATAACCACCTTAAGTTGCCCCTTTTTAACCACAGTAATAACCACCCTAATCTGCCCCTTTTTAACCACAGTAATAACCACCCTAATCTGCCTCTTTTTAACCACAGTAATAACCACCCTAATCTGCCCTTTTTAACCACAGTATTAACAATCCTAATCTGCCCCTTTATAACCACAGTAATAACAACCCTAATCTGCCCCTTTTCAACCACAGTAATAACCACTTTAATCTGCCCCTTCTTAACCACAGTATTAACCATCCTAATCTGCCCCTTTTTAACCACAGTAATAACCACCCTAATCTACCCCTATTTTCCCCACCATCATAAACACCCTAATCTGCCCCTTTTTACCCACCGTAATAACCACCCTAATCTGCCTCTTTTTAACGACAGTAATAACCATCCTAATCTGCCAATTTTAAACCACCGTAATAACCACCCTAATCTGCCTCTTTTTAACAACCGTAATAACCACCCTAATCTGCCCCTGATAAACCACCGTAATAACAAAACAAATCTCCCCCTTTTTAACCACCGCAATAACCACCCTAAACTGCCCCTTTTAAACGACCGTAGTAACCACCCTAAGCTGCCCCTTTTTAACCACAGTAATAACCACCCTAATCTGCCAATTTTAAACCACCGTAAAAACCACCCTAATCTGCCTCTTTTTAACAACAGTAATAACCACCCTAATCTACCCCTTTTTTCCCCACCGTCATAAACATCCTAATCTGCCCCTTTTTAACCACCGTAATAACCACCCTACTCTGCCTCTTTTTAACCACAGTAATAACCACCGTAATCTGCCAATTTTAAACCACCGTAATAACCACCCTAATCTGCCTCTTTTTAACAACCGTAATAACCACCCTAATCTGCCCCTAATAAACACCCGTAATAACAAAACAAATCTCCCCCTTTTTAACCACCGCAATAACCACCCTAAACTGCCCCTTTTAAACGACCGTAATTATCACCCTAAGCTGCCCCTTTTTAACAACAGTAATAACCACCCTAATTTGCCAATTTTAAACCACCGTAAAAACCACCCTAATCTGCCTCTTTTTAACCACAGTAATAACCACCCTAATCTGCCTCTTTTAAACCACCGCAATAACCACCCTAATCTGCCTCTTTTTAACCACAGTAATAACCACCTTAAGCTGCCCCATTTTAACCACAGTAATAACCACCTTAAGTTGCCCCTTTTTAACCACAGTAATAACCACCCTAATCTGCCCCTTTTTAACCACAGTAATAACCACCCTAATCTGCCCCTTTTTAACCACAGCAATAACCACCCTAATCTGCCCCTTTTTAACCACAGTAATAAACACCCTGATCTGCCCCTTTTCAACCACAGTAATAACCACCCTAATCTGCCCCTTTTTAACCACAGTAATAACCATCTCAAGCTGCCCCTTTTTAACCACAGCAATAACCACCCTAATCTGCCCCTTTTTAACCACAGTAATAACCACCCTAATCTGCCCCTTTTTAACCATAGTAATAACCACCCTAATCTGCCTCTTTTTAACGACAGCAATAACCATCCTAATCTGCCAATTTTAAACCACCGTAATAACCACCCTAATCTGCCTCTTTTTAACAACCGTAATAACCACCCTAATCTGCCCCTAATAAACCACCGTAATAACAAAACAAATCTCCCCCTTTTTAACCACCGCAATAACCACCCTAAACTGCCCCTTTTAAACGACCGTAGTAACCACCCTAAGCTGCCCCTTTTAACCACAGTAATAACCATCCTAATTTGCCAATTTTAAACCACCGTAAAAACCACCCTAATCTGCCTCTTTTTAACAACAGTAATAACCACCCTTTTTTCCCCACCGTCATAAACACCCTAATCTGCCCCTTTTTAACCACCGTAATAACCACCCTAATCTGCCTCTTTTTAACCACAGTAATAACCACCCTAGTCTGCCAATTTTACACCACCGTAATAACCACCCTAATCTGCCTCTTTTTAACAACCGTAATAACCACCCTAATCTGCCCCTTATAAGCCACCGTAATAACAAAACAAATCTGCCCCTTTTTAACCACCGTAATAACCACCCTAATCTGCCCCTTTTAAACCACCGTAATAACCACCCTAAGCTGCCCCTTTTTAACCACAATAATAACCACCCTAATCTGCGTCTTTTAAACCACCGTGATAACCACCCTAATCTGCCTCTTTATCACCACAGTAATAACCACCTTAAGCTGCCCCTTTTTAACCACAGTAATAAGCACCCTATTCTGTCCCTTTTTAACCACAGTAGTAACCACCTTAATCCGCCCCTTTTTAACCACAGTAATAACCACCCTAATCTGCCCCTTTTTAACCACAGTAATAACCATCCTAATGTGCCCCTTTTTAACCATAGTAATAACCACCCTAATCTGCCCCTTTTTAACCACAGTAATAACCACCCCAATCTGCCCCTTTAAAACCACAGTAATAACCACCTTAATCTGCCCCTTTTTAAGCACAGTAATAAACACCCTAATCTGCCCCTTTTCAACCACAGTAATAACCACCCTAATCTGCCCTTTTTAACCACAGTAATAACCATCTCAAGCTGCCCCTTTTTAACCACAGCAATAACCACCCTAATCTGCCCCTTTTTAACCACAGTAATAACCACCCTAATCTGCCCCTTTTAAACCACCGTAATAACCACCCTAAGCTGCCCCTTTTTAACCACAGTAATAACCACCCTAATCTGCCAATTTTAAACCACCATAATAACCACCCTAATCTGCCTCTTTTTAACCACAGTAATAACCACCCTAATCTGCCTCTTTTAAACCACCGTTATAACCACCCTAATCTGCCTCTTTTTAACCACAGTAATAACCACCTTAAGCTGCCCCTTTTTAACCACAGTAATAAGCACCCTATTCTGTCCCTTTTTAACCACAGTAATAACCACCTTAATCCGCCCCTTTTTAAGCACAGTAATAACCACCCTAATCTGCCCCTTTTTAACCACAATAATAACCACCTTAATCTGCAACTTTTTAACCACCGTAATGACCACCCGAATCTGCCCCTTTTTAACCACCCTAATAACCATGCTGAACTGCTCCTTTTTAACAACCGTTTTAACCACCCTAAACTGCCCCTTTTTAAGCATCCTAATAACCACTCTCAACTGCCTCTCTTAAACCACCGTAATAATCAAACTAATCTGCCCCTTTTAAACCACCGTAATAACGATCCTAATCTCCCTTTTTTAACCACCCTAAAAAGCACCCTAATCTGCCCCTTTGTAACCACCACAGTAACCATCCTAATCTGCCCCATTTTAACCACCGTAATAACCACTCTACTCTGCCCCTTATTAACAACAGTAATAACCACCTTAATCTGCCCCTTTTTATCCACAGTAATAACCACTTTAAGCTGCCCCTTTTTAACCACATTAATAACCACCCTAATCTGCCCCTTTTTAACCGCAGTAATAACCACCCTAATCTGCACCTTTTTAACCACAGTAATAACCACCTTCATCTGCAACTTTTTAAACACAGTATTAACCATGCTAATCTGCCCCTTTATAACCACAGTAATAACCACCCTAATCTGCCCCTATTTTCACCATCGTAATAAACACCCTAATCTGCACCTTTATAACCACCGTAAAAACCACCCTAATCTGCCTCTTTTTAACCACAATAATAACCACCCTAATCTGCCCATTTTTAACCACAGCAAAAACCACCCTAATCTGCCCCCTTTTAACCACTGTAATAACCACCCTAATCTGCCCCTTCTTAACCACAGTAATAACCACCCTAATCTGCATCTTTTAAACCACCGTAATAACCAACCTAATCTGCCTCTTTTTAACACAGTAATAACCACCTTAAGCTGCCCCTTTTTAACCACAGTAATAACCACCCTAATCTGCCCCTTTTTAACCACAGTAATAACCACCCTAATCTGCCCCTTTTTAACCACAGTAATAACCACCCTAATCTACCCCTATTTTCCCCACCATCATAAACACCCTAATCTGCCCCTTTTTAACCACCGTAATAACCACCCTAATCTGCCTCTTTTTAACGACAGTAATAACCATCCTAATCTGCCAATTTTAAACCACCGTAATAACCACCCTAATCTGCCTCTTTTTAACAACCGTAATAACCACCCTAATCTGCCCCTGATAAACCACCGTAATAACAAAACAAATCTCCCCCTTTTTAACCACCGCAATAACCACCCTAAACTGCCCCTTTTAAACGACCGTAGTAACCACCCTAAGCTGCCCCTTTTTAACCACAGTAATAACCACCCTAATCTGCCAATTTTAAACCACCGTAAAAACCACCCTAATCTGCCTCTTTTTAACAACAGTAATAACCACCCTAATCTACCCCTTTTTTCCCCACCGTCATAAACACCCTAATCTGCCCCTTTTTAACCACCGTAATAACCACCCTACTCTGCCTCTTTTTAACCACAGTAATAACCACCGTAATCTGCCAATTTTAAACCACCGTAATAACCACCCTAATCTGCCTCTTTTTAACAACCGTAATAACCACCCTAATCTGCCCCTAATAAACACCCGTAATAACAAAACAAATCTCCCCCTTTTTAACCACCGCAATAACCACCCTAAACTGCCCCTTTTAAACGACCGTAATTATCACCCTAAGCTGCCCCTTTTTAACAACAGTAATAACCACCCTAATTTGCCAATTTTAAACCACCGTAAAAACCACCCTAAACTGCCTCTTTTTAACCACAGTAATAACCACCCTAATCTGCCTCTTTTAAACCACCGCAATAACCACCCTAATCTGCCTCTTTTTAACCACAGTAATAACCACCTTAAGCTGCCCCTTTTTAACCACAGTAATAACCACCTTAAGTTGCCCCTTTTTAACCACAGTAATAACCACCCTAATCTGCCCCTTTTTAACCACAGTAATAACCACCCTAATCTGCCCCTTTTTAACCACAGCAATAACCACCCTAATCTGCCCCTTTTTAACCACAGTAATAAACACCCTGATCTGCCCCTTTTCAACCACAGTAATAACCACCCTAATCTGCCCCTTTTTAACCACAGTAATAACCATCTCAAGCTGCCCCTTTTTAACCACAGCAATAACCACCCTAATCTGCCCCTTTTTAACCACAGTAATAACCACCCTAATCTGCCCCTTTTTAACCATAGTAATAACCACCCTAATCTGCCTCTTTTTAACGACAGCAATAACCATCCTTAAATCTGCCAATTTTAAACCACCGTAATAACCACCCTAATCTGCCTCTTTTTAACAACCGTAATAACCACCCTAATCTGCCCCTAATAAACCACCGTAATAACAAAACAAATCTCCCCCTTTTTAACCACCGCAATAACCACCCTAAACTGCCCCTTTTAAACGACCGTAGTAACCACCCTAAGCTGCCCCTTTTTAACCACAGTAATAACCATCCTAATTTGCCAATTTTAAACCACCGTAAAAACCACCCTAATCTGCCTCTTTTTAACAACAGTAATAACCACCCTTTTTTCCCCACCGTCATAAACACCCTAATCTGCCCCTTTTTAACCACCGTAATAACCACCCTAATCTGCCTCTTTTTAACCACAGTAATAACCACCCTAGTCTGCCAATTTTACACCACCGTAATAACCACCCTAATCTGCCTCTTTTTAACAACCGTAATAACCACCCTAATCTGCCCCTTTTTAACCACAGTAATAACCACCCCAATCTGCCCCTTTAAAACCACAGTAATAACCACCTTAATCTGCCCCTTTTTAAGCACAGTAATAAACACCCTAATCTGCCCCTTTTCAACCACAGTAATAACCACCCTAATCTGCCCTTTTTAACCACAGTAATAACCATCTCAAGCTGCCCCTTTTTAACCACAGCAATAACCACCCTAATCTGCCCCTTTTTAACCACAGTAATAACCACCCTAATCTGCCCCTTTTAAACCACCGTAATAACCACCCTAAGCTGCCCCTTTTTAACCACAGTAATAACCACCCTAATCTGCCAATTTTAAACCACCATAATAACCACCCTAATCTGCCTCTTTTTAACCACAGTAATAACCACCCTAATCTGCCTCTTTTAAACCACCGTTATAACCACCCTAATCTGCCTCTTTTTAACCACAGTAATAACCACCTTAAGCTGCCCCTTTTTAACCACAGTAATAAGCACCCTATTCTGTCCCTTTTTAACCACAGTAATAACCACCTTAATCCGCCCCTTTTTAAGCACAGTAATAACCACCCTAATCTGCCCCTTTTTAACCACAATAATAACCACCTTAATCTGCAACTTTTTAACCACCGTAATGACCACCCGAATCTGCCCCTTTTTAACCACCCTAATAACCATGCTGAACTGCTCCTTTTTAACAACCGTTTTAACCACCCTAAACTGCCCCTTTTTAAGCATCCTAATAACCACTCTCAACTGCCTCTCTTAAACCACCGTAATAATCAAACTAATCTGCCCCTTTTAAACCACCGTAATAACGATCCTAATCTCCCTTTTTTAACCACCCTAAAAAGCACCCTAATCTGCCCCTTTGTAACCACCACAGTAACCATCCTAATCTGCCCCATTTTAACCACCGTAATAACCACTCTACTCTGCCCCTTATTAACAACAGTAATAACCACCTTAATCTGCCCCTTTTTATCCACAGTAATAACCACTTTAAGCTGCCCCTTTTTAACCACATTAATAACCACCCTAATCTGCCCCTTTTTAACCGCAGTAATAACCACCCTAATCTGCACCTTTTTAACCACAGTAATAACCACCTTCATCTGCAACTTTTTAAACACAGTATTAACCATGCTAATCTGCCCCTTTATAACCACAGTAATAACCACCCTAATCTGCCCCTATTTTCACCATCGTAATAAACACCCTAATCTGCACCTTTATAACCACCGTAAAAACCACCCTAATCTGCCTCTTTTTAACCACAATAATAACCACCCTAATCTGCCCATTTTTAACCACAGCAAAAACCACCCTAATCTGCCCCCTTTTAACCACTGTAATAACCACCCTAATCTGCCCCTTCTTAACCACAGTAATAACCACCCTAATCTGCATCTTTTAAACCACCGTAATAACCAACCTAATCTGCCTCTTTTTAACACAGTAATAACCACCTTAAGCTGCCCCTTTTTAACCACAGTAATAACCACCCTAATCTGCCCCTTTTTAACCACAGTAATAACCACCCTAATCTGCCCCTTTTTAACCACAGTAATAACCACCCTAATCTGCCCCTTTTTAACCACAGCAATAACCACCCTAATCTGCCCCATTTTAACCACAGTAATAAACACCCTGATCTGCCCCTTTTCAACCACAGTAATAACCACCCTAATCTGCCCCTTTTTAACCACAGTAATAACCATCTCAAGCTGCCCCTTTTTAACCACAGCAATAACCACCCTAATCTGCCCCTTTTTAACCACAGTAATAACCACCCTAATCTGCCCCTTTTTAACCATAGTAATAAACACCCTAATCTGCCCCTTTTTAACCACAGTAATAACCACCCTAATCTGTCTTTTTTTAACCACAGTAATAACCACCCTAATCCGCCCCTTTTTAACCACAGTAATAAACACCCTAATCCGCTCCTTTTCAACCACAGTAATAACCACCCTAATCTGCCTTTTTTTAACCACAGTAATAACCATCTCAAGCTGCCCCTTTTTAACCACAGTAATAACCACCCTAATCTGCCCCTTTTTAACCGCAGTAATAACCACCCTATTCTGCCCCTTTTTAACCACAGTAATAAACACCCTAATCCACCCCTTTTTAACCACAGTAATAACCACCCTAATCTGCCCCTTTTTAACCACCGTAATAACCACCCTAAGCTGCCCCTTATTAACCACAGTAACAACCACCCTAATCTACCAATTTTAAACCACCCTAATAACCACCCTAATCTGCCTCTTTTTAACCACAGTATTAACCACCCTAATCTGCCTCTTTTAAACTACCGTAATAACCACCCTAATCTGCCTCTTTTTAACCACAGTAATAACCGCCTTAAGCTGCCCCTTTTTAACCACAGTAATAACCAGCCAAATCCGTTTCTTTTTAACCACAGTAATAACAACCTTAATCCGCCCCTTTTTAACCACAGTAATAACCACCCTAATCTGCCCCTTTTCAACCACAGCAACAACCACCCTAATCTGCCCCTTTTTAACCACAGTAATAAACACCCTAATCTGCCCTTTTTCAACCACAGTAATAACCACCCTAATCTGCCCCTTTTTAACCACAGTAATAACCATCTCAAGGTGCCCCTTTTTAACCACAGCAACAACCACCCTAATCTGCCCCTTTTTAACCACAGTAATAACCACCCTAATCTGCCCCTTTTTAACCACAGTAATAACCACCCTAATTTTCCCCTTTTTTAACCACAGTAATAACCACCCTAATCTGCCTTTTTTTAACCACAGTAATAACCACCCTAATCTGCCCCTTCTTAACCACAGTAATAACCACCCCAATCTGCCCCTTTTAAACCACAGTAATAACCACCTTAATCTGTCCCTTTTTAACCACAGTAATAAACACCCTAATCTGCCCCTTTTCAACCACAGTAATAACCACCCTAATCTGCCCCTTTTTAACCACAGTAATAACAAAACAAATCTCCCCCTTTTTAACCACCGCAATAACCACCCTAAACTGCCCCTTTTAAACGACCGTAATTATCACCCTAAGCTGCCCCTTTTTAACCACAGTAATAACCACCCTAATCTGCCAATTTTAAACCACCGTAAAAACCACCCTAATCTGCCTCTTTTTAACAACCGTAATAACCACCCTAATCTGCCCCTGATAAACCACCGTAATAACAAAACAAATCTCCCCCTTTTTAACCACCGCAATAACCACCCTAAACTGCCCCTTTTAAACGACCGTAATTATCACCCTAAGCTGCCCCTTTTTAACCACAGTAATAACCACCCTAATCTGCCAATTTTAAACCACCGTAAAAACCACCCTAATCTGCCTCTTTTTAACCACAGTAATAACCACCCTAATCTGCCTCTTTTAAACCACCGTAATAACCACCCTAATCTGCCTCTTTTTAACCACAGTAATAACCACCTTAAGCTGCCCCTTTTTAACCACAGTAATAACAACCCTAATCAGTGCCTTTTTAACCACAGTAATAACCACCTTAATCCGCTCCTTTTTAACTACAGTAATAACCACCCTAATCTGTCCCTTTTTAACCACAGTAATAACCATCCTATTGTGCCCCTTTTTAACCATAGTAATAACCACCCAAGTCTGCCCCTTCTTAACCACAGTAATAACCACCCCAATCTGCCCCTTTTAAACCACAGTAATAACCACCTTAATCTGTCCCTTTTTAACCACAGTAATAAACACCCTAATCTGCCCCTTTTCAACCACAGTAATAACCACCCTAATCTGCCCCTTTTTAACCACAGTAATAACCATCTCAAGCTGCCCCTTTTTTTACCACAGCAATAACCACCCTAATCTGCCCCTTTTTAACCACAGTAATAACCACCCTAATCTGCCCCTTTTTAACCACAATAATAACCGCCTTAATCTGCAACTTTTTAACCACCGTAATGACCACCCGAATCTGCCCCTTTTTAAGCACCCTAACAACTACGCTAAACTGCTCCTTTTTAACAACCGTTTTAACCACCCTAAACTGCCCCTTTTTAACCATCCTAATAACCACTCTTAACTGCCTCTCTTAAACCACCGTAATAATCAAACTAATCTGCCCCTTTTTTAAATACCGTAGTAACCATAATAATCTCTCTTTTTTAACCACCGTAATAAGCACCCTAATCTGCCCCTTTGTAACCACCACAGTAACCATCCTAATCTGCCCCATTTTAACCACCGTAATAACCACTCTACTCTGCCCCTTATTAACAACAGTGATAACCACCTTAATCTGCCCCTTTTTATCCACAGTAATAAATACTTTAAGCTGCCCCTTTTTAACCACAGTAATAACCACCCTAATCTGCCCCTTTTTAACCACAGTAATAACCACCTTCATCTGCCCCTTTTTAACCACAGTATTAACCATGCTAATCTGCCCCTTTATAACCACAGTAATAACCACCCTAATCTACCCTATTTTCACCATCGTAATAAACACCCTAATCTGCACCTTTATAACCACCGTAATAACCATCCTAATCTGCCTCTTTTTAACCACAGTAATAACCACCCTAATCTGCCCATTTTTAACCACAGCAATAACCACCCTAATCTGCCCCTTTTTAACCAGAGTAATAACCACCCTAATCTGCATCTTTTTAACACAGTAATAACCACCTTAAGCTGCCCCTTTTTAACCACAGTAATAACCACCCTAATCTGCCCCTTTTTAACCACAGTAATAACCACCCTAATCTGCCCCTTTTTAACCACAGTAATAACCACTTCAATCTGCCCCTTTTTAACCACAGTAATAACCACCCTAATCTGCCCCTTTTTAACCACAGTAATAAACACCCTAATCTGCCCCTTTTCAATCACAGTAATAACCACCCTAATCTGCCCCTTTTTAACCACAGTAATAACCAGCCTAATCTGCCTCCTTTTTAACCACAGTAATAACCACCCTAACCTGCCCCTTTTTAACCACAGTAATAACCAGCCTAATCTGCCTCCTTTTTAACCACAGTAATAACCACCATAATCTGCCCCTTTTTAACCACAGTAATAACCACCCTAATCTGCCTCTTTTTAACCACTGTAATAACCACCCTAATCTGCCCCTTTTTAACCACAGCAATAACCACCTTAATCTGCCCTTTTTTAACCACAGTAATAACCACCCTAATCTGCCCCTTTTTAACCACAATAAAAACCACCCTAATCTGCTTCTTTTTGACCACAGTAATAACCAACCTAATCTGCGCCTTTTTAACCACATTAATAACCACCCTAATCTGCCCCTTTTTAACCACAGTAATAACCACCTTAAGCTGCCTCTTTTTAACCACCGTAATAACCACCCTAATCTGCCCCTTTTTAACCACAGTAATAACCATCCTAATCTGCCCCTTTTTAACCACAGTAATAACCACCCTAATCTGCCCCTTTTTAACTACAATAATAACTACCTTAAGCTGCCCCTTTTTAACCACAGTAATAACCATCCTAATCTGCCCCTTTTTAACCACAGTACTAACCACCCTAATCTGCCCCTTTTTAACCACAGTAATAACCACCCTAATCTGCCCCTTTTCAACCACAGTAATAACCACCCTAATCTGCCCCTTTATAACCACAGTAATAACCACCCTAATCTGCCCCTATTTTCACCATCGTAATACTAACCCTAATCTGCCCCTTTATAACCACCGTAATAACCACCCTAATCTGCCTCTTTTTAACCACTGTAATAACCACCCTAATCTGCCCCTTTTTAACCACAGTATTAACCACCCTAATCTGCATCTTTTAAACCACCGTAATAACCACCCTAATCTGCGACTTTTTAACCACAGTAATAACCACCTTAAGCTGCCCCTTTTTAACGACAGTAATAACCACCCTTATCTGCCCCTTTTTAACCACAGAAATAACCACCCTAATCTGCCCCTTTTCAACCACAGTAATAACCACTCTAATCTGCCCCTTTTTAACCACAGTAATAACCACCCTAATCTGCCCTTTCTAAACCACACGAATAACCACGCTAGTCTGCCCCTATTTTCTCCACCGTCATAAACACCCTAATATGCCCCTTTATAGCCACCGTAATAACCACCCTAATCTGCCTCTTTTTAACCACAGTAATAACCACCCTAGTCTGCCAATTTTACACCACCGTAATAACCACCCTAATCTGCCTCTTTTTAACAACCGTAATAACCACCCTAATCTGCCCCTTATAAGCCATCGTAATAACAAAACAAATCTGCCCCTTTTTAACCACCGTAATAACCACCCTAATCTGCCCCTTTCAAACCACCGTAATAACCACCCTAAGCTGCCCCTTTTTAACCACAATAATAACCACCCTAATCTGCGTCTTTTAAACCACCGTGATAACCACCCTAATCTGCCTCTTTATCACCACAGTAATAACCACCTTAAGCTGCCCCTTTTTAACCACAGTAATAAGCACCCTATTCTGTCCCTTTTTAACCACAGTAGTAACCACCTTAATCCGCCCCTTTTTAACCACAGTAATAACCACCCTAATCTGCCCCTTTTTAACCACAGTAATAACCATCCTAATGTGCCCCTTTTTAACCATAGTAATAACCACCCTAATCTGCCCCTTTTTAACCACAGTAATAACCACCCCAATCTGCCCCTTTAAAACCACAGTAATAACCACCTTAATCTGCCCCTTTTAAAGCACAGTAATAAACACCCTAATCTGCCCCTTTTCAACCACAGTAATAACCACCCTAATCTGCCCTTTTTAACCACAGTAATAACCATCTCAAGCTGCCCCTTTTTAACCACAGCAATAACCACCCTAATCTGCCCCTTTTTAACCACAGTAATAACCACCCTAATCTGCCCCTTTTAAACCACCGTAATAACCACCCTAAGCTGCCCCTTTTTAACCACAGTAATAACCACCCTAATCTGCCAATTTTAAACCACCATAATAACCACCCTAATCTGCCTCTTTTTAACCACAGTAATAACCACCCTAATCTGCCTCTTTTAAACCACCGTTATAACCACCCTAATCTGCCTCTTTTTAACCACAGTAATAACCACCTTAAGCTGCCCCTTTTTAACCACAGTAATAAGCACCCTATTCTGTCCCTTTTTAACCACAGTAATAACCACCTTAATCCGCCCCTTTTTAAGCACAGTAATAACCACCCTAATCTGCCCCTTTTTAACCACAGTAATAAACACGCCAATCTGCCCTTTTAAAACCACAGTAATAACCACCTTAATCTGCCCCTTTTTAACCACAGTAATAAACACCCTAATCTGCCCCTTTTCATCCACAGTAATAACCACCCTAATCTGCTCCTTTTTAACCACAGTAATAACAATCTCAATCTGCCCCTTTTTAACCACAGCAATAACTACCCTAATCTGCCCCTTCTTAACCACAGTAATAACCACCCTAATCTGCCCCGTTTTAACCACAATAACAACCACCCTAATCTGCCCCTTCTTAACCACAGTAATAACCACCCTAATCTGCCTCTTTTTAACAACCGTAATAACCACCCTAATCTGCCCCTTTTTAACCACAGTAATAACCACCCTAATCTGCCCCTTTTCAACCACAGTAAGAACCACCCTAATCTGCCCCTTTTTAACCACAGTGATAACCACCCCAATCTGCCCCTTTTTAACCACAGTAATAACCACCCTAATCTGCCCCTCTTAACCACAGTAATAACCACCCAAATCTGCCCCTTTTTAACCATAGTAATAACCACCCTAATCTGCCCCTTTTTAACCACAGTAATAACCACCCTAATCTGCCCCTTTTTAACCACAGTAATAACCACCCTAATCTGCCCCTTTTTAACCACAGTAATAACTACCCCAATCTGCCCCTTTTTAACCACAGTAATAACCACTTCAATCTGCCCCTTTTTAACCAAAGTAATGACCACTTCAATCTGCCCCTTTTTTACCACAGTAGTAACCACCCTACTCTGCCCCTTTTTAACCACAGTAATAACCACCTTAAGCTGCCCCTTTTTAACCATAGTAATAACCACCCTAATCTGCCCCTTTTTAACCACAGTAATAACCACCCTAATGTGCTCCTTTTTAACCACAGTAATAACCACCCTAAGCTGCCACTTCTTAACCACAGTATTAACCATCCTAATCTGCCCCTTCTTAACCACAGTAATAACCACCCTAATCTGCCCCTATTTTCCCCACCGTCATAAACACCCTAATCTGCCCCTTTTTAACCACCGTAATAACCACCCTAATGTGCCTCTCTTTAACCACAGTAATAACCACCCTAGTCTGCCAATTTTAAACCACCGTAATAACCACCCTAATCTGCCTCTCTTTAACCACAGTAATAACCACCCTAATCTGCCCCTTATAAACCACCGTAATAACAAAGCAAATCTGCCCCTTTTTAACCACCGTAATAACCACTCTAAGCTGCCCCTTTTTAAGCAGCGTAATAACCATCCTAATCTGGCCCCTTTTAAAATACCGTAATAACCACCCTAATTTGCCCCTTTTTAGCCATCGTAATAACCATAATAATCTGCCCCTTTTTAACCACAGTAATAACCACCCTAATCTGCCTTTTTTTAACCACAGTAATAACCACCCTAATCTCCCCCTTTTTAACCACAGTAATAAACACCCTAAACCGCTCCTTTTCAACCACAGTAATAACCACCCAAATCTGCCTTTTTTTTAACCACAGTAATAACCACCCTAATCTGCCAATTTTAACCACAGTAATAACCATCTCAAGCTGCCCCTTTTTAACCACAGCAATAACCACCCTAATCTGCCCCTTTTTAACCACAGTATTAGCCACCCTAATCTGCCCCTTCTTAACCACAGTAATAAACACCCTAATCCTCCCCTTTTTAACCACAGTAATAACCACCCTAAGCTGCCCCTTTTTAACCACAGTAACAACCACCCTAATCTGCCAATTTTAAACCACCGTAATAACCACCCTAATCTGCCTCTTTTTAACCACGGTATTAACCACCCTAATCTGCCTCTTTTTAACAACCGTAATAACCACCCTAATCTGCCCCTGATAAACCACCGTAATAACAAAACAAATCTCCCCCTATTTAACCACCGCAATAACCACCCTAATCTGCCAATTTTAAACCACCGTAAAAACCACCCTAATCTGCCTCTTTTTAACAACAGTAATAACAACCCTAATCTACCGTTTTTTTCTCCACCGTCATAAACACCCTAATCTGCCAATTTTAAACCACCGTAATAACCACCCTAATCTGCCTCTTTTTAACAACCGTAATAACCACCCTAATCTGCCCCTGATAAACCACCGTAATAACAAAACAAATCTCCCCCTTTTTAACCACCGCAATAACCACCCTAAACTGCCCCTTTTAAACGACCGTAATTATCACCCTAAGCTGCCCCTTTTTAACCACAGTAATAACCACCCTAATCTGCCAATTTTAAACCACCGTAAAAACCACCCTAATCTGCCTCTTTTTAACCACAGTAATAACCACCCTAATCTGCCTCTTTTAAACCACCGTAATAACCACCCTAATCTGCCTCTTTTTAACCACAGTAATAACCACCTTAAGCTGCCCCTTTTTAACCACAGTAATAAGAACCCTAATCAGTGCCTTTTTAACCACAGTAATAACCACCTTAATCCGCTCCTTTTTAAGTACAGTAATAACCACCCTAATCTGTCCCTTTTTAACCACAGTAATAACCATCCTATTGTGCCCCTTTTTAACCATAGTAATAACCACCCAAGTCTGCCCCTTATTAACCACAGTAATAACCACCCCAATCTGCCCCTTTTAAACCACAGTAATAACCACCTTAATCTGTCCCTTTTTAACCACAGTAATAAACACCCTAATCTGCCCCTTTTCAACCACAGTAATAACCACCCTAATCTGCCCCTTTTTAACCACAGTAATAACAAAACAAATCTCCCCCTTTTTAACCACCGCAATAACCACCCTAAACTGCCCCTTTTAAACGACCGTAATTATCACCCTAAGCTGCCCCTTTTTAACCACAGTAATAACCACCCTAATCTGCCAATTTTAAACCACCGTAAAAACCACCCTAATCTGCCTCTTTTTAACCACAGTAATAACCACCCTAATCTGCCTCTTTTAAACCACCGTAATAACCACCCTAATCTGCCTCTTTTTAACCACAGTAATAACCACCTTAAGCTGCCCCTTTTTAACCACTGTAATAACAACCCTAATCAGTGCCTTTTTAACCACAGTAATAACCACCTTAATCCGCTCCTTTTTAAGTACAGTAATAACCACCCTAATCTGTCCCTTTTTAACCACAGTAATAACCATCCTATTGTGCCCCTTTTTAACCATAGTAATAACCACCCAAGTCTGCCCCTTCTTAACCACAGTAATAACCACCCCAATCTGCCCCTTTTAAACCACAGTAATAACCACCTTAATCTGTCCCTTTTTAACCACAGTAATAAACACCCTAATCTGCCCCTTTTCAACCACAGTAATAACCACCCTAATCTGCCCCTTTTTAACCACAGTAATAACCATCTCAAGCTGCCCCTTTTTTTACCACAGCAATAACCACCCTAATCTGCCCCTTTTTAACCACAGTAATAACCACCCTAATCTGCCCCTTTTTAACCACAATAATAACCGCCTTAATCTGCAACTTTTTAACCACCGTAATGACCACCCGAATCTGCCCCTTTTTAAGCACCCTAACAACTACGCTAAACTGCTCCTTTTTAACAACCGTTTTAACCACCCTAAACTGCCCCTTTTTAACCATCCTAATAACCACTCTTAACTGCCTCTCTTAAACCACCGTAATAATCAAACTAATCTGCCCCTTTTTTAAATACCGTAGTAACCATAATAATCTCTCTTTTTTAACCACCGTAATAAGCACCCTAATCTGCCCCTTTGTAACCACCACAGTAACCATCCTAATCTGCCCCATTTTAACCACCGTAATAACCACTCTACTCTGCCCCTTATTAACAACAGTGATAACCACCTTAATCTGCCCCTTTTTATCCACAGTAATAAATACTTTAAGCTGCCCCTTTTTAACCACAGTAATAACCACCCTAATCTGCCCCTTTTTAACCACAGTAATAACCACCTTCATCTGCCCCTTTTTAACCACAGTATTAACCATGCTAATCTGCCCCTTTATAACCACAGTAATAACCACCCTAATCTGCCCCTATTTTCACCATCGTAATAAACACCCTAATCTGCACCTTTATAACCACCGTAATAACCATCCTAATCTGCCTCTTTTTAACCACAGTAATAACCACCCTAATCTGCCCATTTTTAACCACAGCAATAACCACCCTAATCTGCCCCTTTTTAACCAGAGTAATAACCACCCTAATCTGCATCTTTTTAACACAGTAATAACCACCTTAAGCTGCCCCTTTTTAACCACAGTAATAACCACCCTAATCTGCCCCTTTTTAACCACAGTAATAACCACTTCAATCTGCCCCTTTTTAACCACAGTAATAACCACCCTAATCTGCCCCTTTTTAACCACAGTAATAAACACCCTAATCTGCCCCTTTTCAATCACAGTAATAACCACCCTAATCTGCCCCTTTTTAACCACAGTAATAACCAGCCTAATCTGCCTCCTTTTTAACCACAGTAATAACCACCCTAACCTGCCCCTTTTTAACCACAGTAATAACCAGCCTAATCTGCCTCCTTTTTAACCACAGTAATAACCACCATAATCTGCCCCTTTTTAACCACAGTAATAACCACCCTAATCTGCCTCTTTTTAACCACTGTAATAACCACCCTAATCTGCCCCTTTTTAACCACAGCAATAACCACCTTAATCTGCCCTTTTTTAACCACAGTAATAACCACCCTAATCTGCCCCTTTTTAACCACAATAAAAACCACCCTAATCTGCTTCTTTTTGACCACAGTAATAACCAACCTAATCTGCGCCTTTTTAACCACATTAATAACCACCCTAATCTGCCCCTTTTTAACCACAGTAATAACCACCTTAAGCTGCCTCTTTTTAACCACCGTAATAACCACCCTAATCTGCCCCTTTTTAACCACAGTAATAACCATCCTAATCTGCCCCTTTTTAACCACAGTAATAACCACCCTAATGTGCCCCTTTTTAACTACAATAATAACTACCTTAAGCTGCCCCTTTTTAACCACAGTAATAACCATCCTAATCTGCCCCTTTTTAACCACAGTAATAACCACCCTAATCTGCCCCTTTTTAACCACAGTAATAACCACCCTAATCTGCCCCTTTTCAACCACAGTAATAACCACCCTAATCTGCCCCTTTATAACCACAGTAATAACCACCCTAATCTGCCCCTATTTTCACCATCGTAATACTAACCCTAATCTGCCCCTTTATAACCACCGTAATAACCACCCTAATCTGCCTCTTTTTAACCACTGTAATAACCACCCTAATCTGCCCCTTTTTAACCACAGTATTAACCACCCTAATCTGCATCTTTTAAACCACCGTAATAACCACCCTAATCTGCGACTTTTTAACCACAGTAATAACCACCTTAAGCTGCCCCTTTTTAACGACAGTAATAACCACCCTTATCTGCCCCTTTTTAACCACAGAAATAACCACCCTAATCTGCCCCTTTTCAACCACAGTAATAACCACTCTAATCTGCCCCTTTTTAACCACAGTAATAACCACCCTAATCTGCCCTTTCTAAACCACAGGAATAACCACGCTAGTCTGCCCCTATTTTCCCCACCGTCATAAACACCCTAATATGCCCCTTTATAGCCACCGTAATAACCACCCTAATCTGCCTCTTTTTAACCACAGTAATAACCACCCTAGTCTGCCAATTTTACACCACCGTAATAACCACCCTAATCTGCCTCTTTTTAACAACCGTAATAACCACCCTAATCTGCCCCTTATAAGCCACCGTAATAACAAAACAAATCTGCCCCTTTTTAACCACCGTAATAACCACCCTAATCTGCCCCTTTTAAACCACCGTAATAACCACCCTAAGCTGCCCCTTTTTAACCACAATAATAACCACCCTAATCTGCGTCTTTTAAACCACCGTGATAACCACCCTAATCTGCCTCTTTATCACCACAGTAATAACCACCTTAAGCTGCCCCTTTTTAACCACAGTAATAAGCACCCTATTCTGTCCCTTTTTAACCACAGTAGTAACCACCTTAATCCGCCCCTTTTTAACCACAGTAATAACCACCCTAATCTGCCCCTTTTTAACCACAGTAATAACCATCCTAATCTGCCCCTTTTTAACCACAGTAATAACCACCCTAATCTGCCCCTTTTTAACTACAATAATAACTACCTTAAGCTGCCCCTTTTTAACCACAGTAATAACCATCCTAATCTGCCCCTTTTTAACCACAGTAATAACCACCCTAATCTGCCCCTTTTTAACCACAGTAATAACCACCCTAATCTGCCCCTTTTCAACCACAGTAATAACCACCCTAATCTGCCCCTTTATAACCACAGTAATAACCACCCTAATCTGCCCCTATTTTCACCATCGTAATACTAACCCTAATCTGCCCCTTTATAACCACCGTAATAACCACCCTAATCTGCCTCTTTTTAACCACTGTAATAACCACCCTAATCTGCCCCTTTTTAACCACAGTATTAACCACCCTAATCTGCATCTTTTAAACCACCGTAATAACCACCCTAATCTGCGACTTTTTAACCACAGTAATAACCACCTTAAGCTGCCCCTTTTTAACGACAGTAATAACCACCCTTATCTGCCCCTTTTTAACCACAGAAATAACCACCCTAATCTGCCCCTTTTCAACCACAGTAATAACCACTCTAATCTGCCCCTTTTTAACCACAGTAATAACCACCCTAATCTGCCCTTTCTAAACCACAGGAATAACCACGCTAGTCTGCCCCTATTTTCCCCACCGTCATAAACACCCTAATATGCCCCTTTATAGCCACCGTAATAACCACCCTAATCTGCCTCTTTTTAACCACAGTAATAACCACCCTAGTCTGCCAATTTTACACCACCGTAATAACCACCCTAATCTGCCTCTTTTTAACAACCGTAATAACCACCCTAATCTGCCCCTTATAAGCCACCGTAATAACAAAACAAATCTGCCCCTTTTTAACCACCGTAATAACCACCCTAATCTGCCCCTTTTAAACCACCGTAATAACCACCCTAAGCTGCCCCTTTTTAACCACAATAATAACCACCCTAATCTGCGTCTTTTAAACCACCGTGATAACCACCCTAATCTGCCTCTTTATCACCACAGTAATAACCACCTTAAGCTGCCCCTTTTTAACCACAGTAATAAGCACCCTATTCTGTCCCTTTTTAACCACAGTAGTAACCACCTTAATCCGCCCCTTTTTAACCACAGTAATAACCACCCTAATCTGCCCCTTTTTAACCACAGTAATAACCATCCTAATGTGCCCCTTTTTAACCATAGTAATAACCACCCTAATCTGCCCCTTTTTAACCACAGTAATAACCACCCCAATCTGCCCCTTTAAAACCACAGTAATAACCACCTTAATCTGCCCCTTTTAAAGCACAGTAATAAACACCCTAATCTGCCCCTTTTCAACCACAGTAATAACCACCCTAATCTGCCCTTTTTAACCACAGTAATAACCATCTCAAGCTGCCCCTTTTTAACCACAGCAATAACCACCCTAATCTGCCCCTTTTTAACCACAGTAATAACCACCCTAATCTGCCCCTTTTAAACCACCGTAATAACCACCCTAAGCTGCCCTATTTTAACCACAGTAATAACCACCCTAATCTGCCAATTTTAAACCACCATAATAACCACCCTAATCTGCCTCTTTTTAACCACAGTAATAACCACCCTAATCTGCCTCTTTTAAACCACCGTTATAACCACCCTAATCTGCCTCTTTTTAACCACAGTAATAACCACCTTAAGCTGCCCCTTTTTAACCACAGTAATAAGCACCCTATTCTGTCCCTTTTTAACCACAGTAATAACCACCTTAATCCGCCCCTTTTTAAGCACAGTAATAACCACCCTAATCTGCCCCTTTTTAACCACAGTAATAAACACGCCAATCTGCCCTTTTAAAACCACAGTAATAACCACCTTAATCTGCCCCTTTTTAACCACAGTAATAAACACCCTAATCTGCCCCTTTTCATCCACAGTAATAACCACCCTAATCTGCTCCTTTTTAACCACAGTAATAACAATCTCAATCTGCCCCTTTTTAACCACAGCAATAACTACCCTAATCTGCCCCTTCTTAACCACAGTAATAACCACCCTAATCTGCCCCGTTTTAACCACAATAACAACCACCCTAATCTGCCCCTTCTTAACCACAGTAATAACCACCCTAATCTGCCCCTTTTTAACAACCGTAATAACCACCCTAATCTGCCCCTTTTTAACCACAGTAATAACCACCCTAATCTGCCCCTTTTCAACCACAGTAAGAACCACCCTAATCTGCCCCTTTTTAACCACAGTGATAACCAGCCCAATCTGCCCCTTTTTAACCACAGTAATAACCACCCTAATCTGCCCCTCTTAACCACAGTAATAACCACCCAAATCTGCCCCTTTTTAACCATAGTAATAACCACCCTAATCTGCCCCTTTTTAACCACAGTAATAACCACCCTAATCTGCCCCTTTTTAACCACAGTAATAACCACCCTAATCTGCCCCTTTTTAACCACAGTAATAACTACCCAAATCTGCCCCTTTTTAACCACAGTAATAACCACTTCAATCTGCCCCTTTTTAACCAAAGTAATGACCACTTCAATCTGCCCCTTTTTTACCACAGTAGTATCCACCCTACTCTGCCCCTTTTTAACCACAGTAATAACCACCTTAAGCTGCCCCTTTTTAACCATAGTAATAACCACCCTAATTTGCCCCTTTTTAACCACAGTAATAACCACCCTAATCTGCCCCTGTTTAACCACAGTAATAACCACCCTAATGTGCTCCTTTTTAACCACAGTAATAACCACCCTAAGCTGCCACTTCTTAACCACAGTATTAACCATCCTAATCTGCCCCTTCTTAACCACAGTAATAACCACCCTAATCTGCCCCTATTTTCCCCACCGTCATAAACACCCTAATCTGCCCCTTTTTAACCACCGTAATAACCACCCTAATGTGCCTCTCTTTAACCACAGTAATAACCACCCTAGTCTGCCAATTTTAAACCACCGTAATAACCACCCTAATCTGCCTCTCTTTAACCACAGTAATAACCACCCTAATCTGCCCCTTATAAACCACCGTAATAACAAAGCAAATCTGCCCCTTTTTAACCACCGTAATAACCACTCTAAGCTGCCCCTTTTTAAGCAGCGTAATAACCATCCTAATCTGGCCCCTTTTAAAATACCGTAATAACCACCCTAATTTGCCCCTTTTTAGCCATCGTAATAACCATAATAATCTGCCCCTTTTTAACCACAGTAATAACCATCCTAATCTGCTGCTTTTAAACCACCGTAATAACCACCCTAATCTGCCCCTTGTTAACCACCGTAATAACCCCCCTAATCTGCCCCTTTTTAACCACCGTAATAACCATCCTAATCTGTCCCTTTTTAACCACCGTAATAACCCCCCTAATCTGCCCCTTTTTAACCACCGTAATAACCATCCTAATCTGCCTCTTTTAAATCACCGTAATAACCACCCTAGTCTGCCCCTTTTTAACCACCGTAACAACCACCCAAATCTGCCCGTTTTTAACAACCGTAATAACCACTCTAATCTGCCCCTTTTTGACCAACGTAATAAGCACCTTAATCTGCCCCTTTTATCCACCGTAATAACCACCCGAATCTGCCCCTTTTTAACCACCCTAATAACCACGCTAAACTGCTCTTTTTTAACAACCGTTTTAACCACCCTAAACTGCCCCTTTTTAACCATCCTAATAACCACTCTCAACTGCCTCTTTTAAACCACCGTAATAATCAAACTAATCTGCCCCTTTTAAACCACCGTAATAAACATCCTAATTTCCCTTTTTTAACCACCGCAATAAGCACCCTAATCTGCCCCTTTGTAACCACCACAGTAACCATCCTAATCTGCCCCTTTTTAACCACCGTAATAACCACCCTAATCTGCCTCTTTTTAATCACAACAATAACCATCGTAATCTGCCCCTTTTTAACCACCGTAATGACCACCCTTATCTGTCCCTTTTTAAAAACCGTAATAACAACCCAAACCTGCGACTTTTTAACAACCGTATTAAGCACCCTTAACTGCTCCTTTTTAACTACCGTAATAACCATCCAAAAGTGGCCCTTTTTAACCATCTTAATAACCACCCTCAACTGCCTCTTTCAAACCACCGTAATAACCACCTCATCAGTCCCTTTTTAACCACCGTAATAACCACCCTAATTTGCCCCTTTTTAACCACCGTAATAACCACCCTTATTTGCCCCCTTTTTAACCACCGTAATAACCAACCTAATCTGCCCCGTTTTAACCTTCTTAATACCAGCCGTACTCTGCTCCTTTTAAATCACCGTAGTAACCACCGTATTCTGTCCCTTTTAAAAACCGTAATAAGAGCCCAAACCTGCAACTTTTTAATAACCGTATTAAGCACCCTTAACTGCCACTTTTTAACCACCGTAATAACCATCGAAAAGTGGCCCATTTTAACCATCCTAATAACCACCCTCAACTGCCTCTTTCAAACCACCGTAATAACCACCCTCATCAGTCCCTTTTTAACCACCGTAATAACCACCCTAATTTGCCCCTTTTTAACCACCGTAATAACCACCTTTATTTGCCCCCTTTTTAACCACCGTAATAACCAACCTAATCTGCCCCGTTTTAAACTTCTTAATACCAACCGTACTCTGCTCCTTTTAAATCACCGTAGTAACCACCCTAATCTGTCCCTTTTTAAAAACCGTAATAACCACCAGAATCTACCCTTTCTTAACCTTCTTAGTAAGCACACTAATCTGCTCCTCTTAAATCCCCGTAATAACCACCTCAATCTGCGACTTTTTAAAAACGGTTTTATCCATCTCTAATCTGCCCCTTTTTATCCACCGTAATAACCACCTTAATCTGCCCCTTTTTAACCACCTTAATAACTACTCTAACTGTATCTTTTAAACCACCGTGATAACTACCTTAATCTGCTCTTTTTTGACTACAGTATTAACCACCCTAAACTGCCCCTTTTTAACCACTGTAATAACCACCGATATCTGCATTCTTCGAATTCCTTTGAGTTCGGATTTCTTGCAGATCATAGGGAGAAAGCAAATTGACGGTCGTATTCAAAAGTTTGGGCTCCTAATTTAAAGGTCTATCTGCAATCGAATCTAACTCAAATTTGGCCTAATTTTTCTTCGAAGACTATTCTTTTGAGGGCCAAGATTTTTGTGTGTGAGTGAATACGGCAAATATGATTTTTTTGGCGAAATGTTCGACTGGTAGTGTAATTTGTGGATCGCCTAGTTGCATGCCTTGTTCTCTTTCTCTACTTTTGAGCGAGTCTGACCGTTATTAAAACATCGCTTTCACGAGCCTTTAATCACCAAAATAAACACAGAAACACAAATCAAAACACCATGGCAGCAATTTTGTGAGTTTTTAATTCATTTTCCTCAGTTTTAAAACTCCTAAACTTCAGTTTTAGTTTTTCTAATTTGATAAACCAACACAGCCATTACAAACGCACAGCCCACCACACAAACAGAGGATGGTAAGCCTGTGATCCAACAATCCATAAGGCATTTGGTTTACAGGCAGTCGAGGATTGGAATCCTGAAAACATTTACTTAAATAGTAAATCAGGTTGTGTTTATTGTTGGTGAACAAAGTTTTCATGGCACTTAAACTTGTTTGGAGGAAATCTGCATTCACAAATTTAAAGAATTCCAGCCCATCACTTTCCAGAATAATCACCTTAAACAAATGAGTAAGGAACTGTGTCCGTAGCCTAGGTGACATTGCAGCTTTAAAATTGGCGATGAAATCTTGTACTAAATCCCCAACATTGGATGGCAGTGGTCTTGCATCTTTGGATGGGGAGCAACTGAAAATGGGTGAAAGTGGGTTTTCCTGTACAGTATCTGCAGCCTTGCTAGGAGTGCTTGTATGGTCTACTCCATAATCAAATGCAAACGAGTTTGTAAAATAATCTTTTTGCAGTGCCTCTTCTGCCTCAGATAATGTCTTGTACTTCACAGACCGTAAATGTTTCGTCACCCTTGTTCTACAAGATGAACCTTAAAGGACAATAAAAAAGACATGTGAAATACATAGGAAACTTCACAGCCACAATGAAATGTGTAAAGGAGCGATTTCAGCCAATTCACACATCTCTGAACGTTCAAGGACATGGCACATTTTATGAAAACAAAGTACCTATTCATATAATTTCAATAACAGTTAAATCAAGCGAACGGGTATCCTACAATTTAGTTACAATTTGATGAAATTTGGTCAAACCTGTCCTTGATGAATTACAGGCCTTGTTAACTGGCACAAGCATCCCAAAACTCTGGGTCCCTATGCATCGGCCATTTGTTACATCCACCATCATCCCAAAAGAGGCAAATGTACTGAACCAATGCAGATGTTTCAGCCTCAGACCACTCTCGTTTTCCCGAGGACTTCTTTAACACATTGCCTACTTGAAAGAAGCTTTTTCTTGATGATCCTTCGGTCGAAGGCGTTTATTTTCCGGCTTCCCCGGCGTGTTGCCTTCTACAACAATGGGCCTTTTAGCGGCCATATTGTCAAACACTTAACCATGTATAAACGGCTGTAGCTCAAGAAACATTGGAGAGCGTTGGGGAGCGTTTATATTAAGCTGTAGAGGAAAGATCAAAGAAGTCATTTAGACCTTTTCCCGTGTTCAATCTGACAGGAAGGGCAAATTCTAGGTTCGAGAAAAAGGGTCTCAAATTACACGGTGAATAAGCGTGGATGTGTTGAGCGTTTAAAAAAACGTCGACATGCGATCAATTTGATTTGAAAACACTTTGATACTTTCTAAGAGTACCTATCAACATATTTTAATAAGAAAAGGGACAATAAACAGCCTAAGTTGAGTGGAAAATGGATTCAAATACTCACCGATTTACGAAGCTTCCCCCGCCATATTGGAAAATACCAATACCAAAATGCAATGCGATCCGAGTGCGCACACCACCTGGAATTGAACGGGAAATAGCTCATGCAGGGAGGATCATGTGACGGGGAGGTGCAAATGGGGACATAAATTGCCTCCACTCCCTCCCCCGCCCCAAAAAAAAAGAGAAAAACCTTGGGCTTGGAGCGAAGCCCCAAAAAATCCCCTGGACCAAAATGGAACCCAAAAAAATCCCAACTGAATTTTGGAGCCTTACAAGTACCCAGAAGGGATTCAATGACAATAACGAGGAACAACAGTACTTGTCGTGCTTGTTTGTTCATTTATCATACTATCGCAATAATACTTTCCCAGATCAAATAGTGATTCGCACAAACCTCCTGAAAAAATCCTTCGCACCTCCCCGTCACTTAAAATCCGGAGTTCCCCTAAGAATAAGGTTGCATTACAAGTGGGGAGGAGTAGGTCTTGAGGTGAGCAAGGGGCACGAGACCGAGGGCACGAGAGTTTGACTAAAATGACTAAAATGAAGCAAAGGTTAAGCATTTTTCAACTCTAACTTCTCTCATTCTTATTTGAAACCAGCAGCAACGTAGAGCCTTCCGCAAAACCTCATTTCGACTAATCTGATCATATATGCTTACACCACTTATTTTGCTCTTTTAATCTCAGTCAGTGTTTTAAAAAACGAGAACTAAAGAAGAGGAGAGTGCTTGAGAGTCACCAAGACATTGCCTCTTTAACTCCTGGCTCCTGTCAAATCCCGGCCGGAAACTGTCCCTCTTGTTCGGCAAAACTTTAATAAATTACTTTTCTTCTTGACGGCAGAATATGAAGACTACTTCATGCTTGAGTTTCCGACGCGCTCCGCTCAAAACTTTGCTAACTGCACTCTCGATATTGATGAAATAACTGAATTTACCGCCTGTGCGTGGTTCAAAACTAAAGAACAGGGAAATATCTTCCAATATTCTAACAAGAGTCGAAATGAAAAAGTCATAGATGTGTTCGTTACAGTGGATGGAATTTGGAATTTACAGTCAACGGTGGAGCCAGACAGTAAGTAAATAAATAATAGTGCTTGGGAAGGAACAAGACGTTCAGTCCAAACAAATTCATGATCTTGCAACGTCCAGGGTTTGTAGTTATACGCTTGTATGTGTATCTCGCTCTTGGTCAGGAAGCTCATTTCACAGAGCGCCCAATTCATATGTATTCGTGCAACGTTGTTTCACAAGTCAGGGTCCCAAAGGGGCTCCAGGGCTCCGGGCTAAAAAATGCAGGTCTGTAGGGCTCCAAGACAAAAAAAATTGGGGCTCTAAGGCTCCATGGCTGTGCGCTAGGGCTCCATTTAGCCAGAATTATTATTTTTGTGAGGGCTTCAAGTACAGAAAGGCTTTGGGCTAAGGGCTCCACGGCAAAAATTTCGGGGCTCAAGGGTTCCAATGGACCTCCCTTTGAGACCTTGACAAGTTGGGTTATTTTTAAGGAAAAAATAAACTTTTCTAACTACTTTAGCTGTGTCAGTTATCCTCCGTAACCTTCAGCTGATCTTTTGTCTTCGGAAGCCTTTGTGTTATCTTTGGAAATCTTCGGAAGTCTTTAGTTAATTTTTGGAAATCATTTGGCAGACTTCGGGTCATCTTCAGAAATCTTCGGAACACAACGGTCATCTGAGAATAACCCAACTTGAGAAAAGGTCGTTTCACAGACGTAGTCTGGACGTTTTACGCTCCGTGTAATAGGCTCCTGTCTTGGAAAAAAAAAGGACTACTAATTCAACGAACCATATGCATTAGTGAAAACAAAAAGATGCTGAAGGGTTACTGCGATGGACGAGCATTTTACCCAGGAGGAGTAGCAATACTCCTACTTACCGTCTTAGTGCAGAAACTGGGTTAAGCTTTGACCCATACCCTTGCCTCGAGAGCTATACATCGTCCGGATGGCATAAATTTCAAGACAGTCTTACGTTAGTTATTACTAAATGCAGACACAGTAGACTTGTATTATTACTTATATGATTAACAAAATAAAATAATATAAATAAAACACGCACTATAGAGCGATTTTACAAAAATTGGGCGTCGAAGGTTATTTATCTGCGTCTGCTTTGGTTTTGAATTACTACGCCTTGTGATAGCTTAAATAAGGTGATAGGTAAAAAATGGGACAAACTTCGACGTTTGGCTTGAGAGATAAAGTCACTGTATTGCGAATACCAATATTTGCAAACAGTCTTTTGAATTTATAATAGTATTTTGCCTTCGTAAGGGGTCATTTGACCGTTCTTCGGGTCATCCTAAATTAATACCAATGTTTTACTTAGGCTTGCTTCAAATTTACACCTAACGGATGGTCAATGGAACCATATCTGCCTTGTTTGGCACAGCAAGAATCAACTGAACTGGACGGAACTGTATTCCAATGGCGAACCTAGCTACACTGTGGAAGGCATTGGATCCAATGTTATCAAAGCCGAGGGCGTCTTCATTGTGGGTCAAGATCTGAATGAAGATAATGGAGGTTTCACCGAAAGCCGCGCATTTGTAGGGATGATAACACAGGTCAACCTTTGGTCGACTAAGTTCGATGATTATGTCCTGTTTACTATGTCCCGCGATTGTTGTCCTACAATGGGAAGTAGAGTAAAGTGGAGGCGATTTGAAAATGCTTTTCATGGAAGCGTGCAACTAATAAACGGGTCCGAATGCAGCGTGCCTGGTAAGTATTATTTCTCCATTCGTTCCCCCGGGGGGAGGGGGTACTCCCATATATAAGCTATATAGGTATGTGCCGCGGAATATGGTATGTTTTTTGAGGTTCTGAATCCTTAAATGAGGAATTGTGATCCCGGTATGATCTTTAGATAGGGTACCTTTTTGGTGTTAACTAAAATTGAAATGCGTAAACCATGGTTATGATGGCGTCTTATTAAACTGGGTTTGGTCCAGTATTCTATGCTTGATGTTAAACTTCCCATGTTACAGAAAAGAAATAAAAACGATCAGTTCACACAATTGTTAGTGATCGCTTATCCATTGAATTGGGTGTCATTTTATCGGGTTTGAACTTAGCAATTTTCGATTTTTTATCCTTAAATGGGGACAGGGTTTAAGAATCTTTTCGGCACACACCTATCCTAACTTCGGGGCTCACGAGAGTACCCGAACCCCCGGTTCGTTCCTAGAGACTACGCTTGTGTCATGTAATTGGAATTAAATTAAACTTGTATTCAGAATCAAAGTTCTTTCCTGTGGCACAGTTTGTTGTTTACTCTTAAGTTGTTTTCTAGGTAAAAATGATTAAAAATTTGTCCGTTATTTGTAATCTGGCACTTTTAGTTACTAGAAGACAAAGAGAGAAAACCTGAGCGCAAAATTCAGGTTTTTCTCACGTAATGTAGGAATAATGTAATAAGGTCGGTTCATAATGTTAAGGACTGGCTCGCTTCGATTAGCTTTGCTATATGCTGGTCAGTGCAATATGTACTCTATTTACTGAAATAAAATTGTTGTTATCGTGACAAAAAAAGGACGGGGTTGATCAGGTTGATACATTACTTCATGATACACAATCGCCATCTAATCAGAGTGCGAGATATATTAACTAACATATATTTTTAACAAATGAGACGTTTTTAGGTTGTTTATTTAAACCGCACTCATTTTTTCACATTATTTTATAGTTAAAGGAATCTATTTTCACATGGAGAATTTACAGGAAAAGTGTACAACGCTATCATGAAAGTAATCAAGTTTCCAAAAAATTTCAATAAATAGGATCATTTGCTGTCAAAGAAAACTTGTTGAGCTATATTTAGATCCGTGAGTCAGTAATTACCAGTAAGGTTTTTCTTGCGTCCGTTCATGTTATCGTGGAGGTTTCTGATTGGTTTAGGAAGACACGTAGGTGAAGCGTCGTAAGGCATTTTAATAACAACATTAGTTCTATTAGTTCTATATAAGTCGCGCCTCGCCTCACCCTCCCAAAAAGGCTAGAATCTTGGGTAATTAAATCAAATAAAAAGTCAGTTTCCAGCAGAACACGGTCACCGTGTACCTGAGCCTTCAGGGGAATTGACACAGCTCTGTTAAAAGCCGGATAAAAGCTCTAATTGTCCGAGGTAAATTTACGGTCAGTGTCAGGTAAAGAAGATTTTGTTTTGAGTTAGCGAATAGTCTAAGTTCACCAGGTTTATTTCATACTATCGTACAACAGTCCTCGCTGGGGAGCAAAATACTATAAATACTATAAACTTAAGCTTTCATAAAGAGATTTAATTATATCCACACAGCTAACATCAAATAATAAAGACTAAATGAATGCAAAAAAGGCCGTCGAACGATGGTGTTTGTTTTTCTGTATTTTGCAGATTTTACTGTCCTGTCTCGCGGCGATCAAAGATGCAAGGAGAATCACGTGATTCAATCACCATTCTGTACTGGACCAATGAGAGCGTTGTTTGACCGAGTGAACTCCGCCTCAGTAAAAATATGGCGATGCTATCACGCATGCTCGCTCGAGATTTCCACTGACAATGGCGGCTATATTTTTAACCAAACGTCTGGAAAAGGCAATTGCGTGGAAAATGCCCACTACGAACTCCTAACAATAACTTACGGAAATAAGCCTTAAATGCTGGAAAACGCCCACTACGAACTTCCAACAATAACTTAGAGAAATAAAACCTTAAATGCTGAGATTTTTCTTGTGCGATTAAGATAAACTGATTTTAATTTTAAAACCTGCTCAGTATTAATTTAGTGAATTTAGGAGCAAGCATTTCCCGTGACTTTGAATGTGCTATGTTTGTTGGTGTTTAATTTCGTGGATGAAAAAGGCTACCCCTGCTCTTCACGTTTTGTTTCTTTGTGCTAACTATTAACCAAGAAAGTTGCCGTGTTTATATATTGTAGTATAAAAGAAATTACATGTACATGGTACAGTGGAATTAAGACATCCCTAATTTCAGCTTTCAGTACTTAAAACTTAAAAGCGAGCTAGGTGACCCCCACTTTTTATCATCGAATTGTAATTAGCTTGTTAAGATACAACTTTTTGGAAAGTTTCCAAAAACATTGTCGGAAGGCGCTTAGAGCCACCTTAAAATTTCGAAAAATTAAGGTGGCTCTGAAATTAGGGGTGTCTTTAACAGGTTATACTGTTACTATGGTAACATGTTACATCACGACATGACTATGACTTGTTTACCATTGACGTGGCATTTGTTTGATACCATAATTGTAGCATTAACTGATTAAAGATTGGTAATATCGATCCATCAAAGTATAAGTGCTGGAAATTACTGGAAAATATTGCGAGCCACCGGGCCCGTATCGTTATCGAAGACTGTCTAGATTCCCCAAAGGACTAGATTTGTTACGTGAACCACCCTTCCCCGGACATAGTTGCGTTTGAATGTGTGGTGGTGAAAGATCATTTGCTTTTCGTCTTAAAGTTTTTCAACTCGCGTTCGCCGCGAACCGAACTTAGACCTGAACAATCAGGAAGTGATTATGAGTCATATAATTATTATAATTAGTCATATACTTAGAGTAGCGAAGGATGAAGATTTTACGTTTCCACTAAAAATGAGGAGATAAAGAATAACAGGTAAAAAGAATGAATAAGTGACGTTCCTTTTGAACTCAACAATCTTCCTGCTGTTGGAAACTCAGACAAACATGGCTCGTTAAATTCTTCCGCAGACAAGGATGATTCATCTATAAAGATAGGAGATAAAAAACGGTTACAACACTGTTGACCGCTGCCTCCAATTTCCATAGCCTAACACGGCCAGATGTTATTTATTAGCGACTCCTCTTAGAAAGGCAACTATTTGTTGCGTTGCTTAGATTTTGGGATTTTGGAAAAGGTGCATTTTAATTGCGAGATTTTGCAAAGCTTTCGTTGAGGCAAAAAAAAAAAACACCCGCAACAGATTTCATCTGTTGTTAAAAAAAAGGATGTCAGTGGTTGAGAAGAAGACGACATTTCCGAAAAAGAAGTAGGTAAACAAGGAATTTGTTTATTGAACGATATGAAGCTAAGACCTGAGGAGTTGGAAAAGTGTAATACAAGTGCTCAAACACAACAGGAGGACCATTCATTCCTCCAAAAACGTTAGTTGAAATTATACAACATAAACTTGAACTTATATACGTTTCATGTGGTGAACTAATGTACTTAATATTTTATTAATACGGTAAACTACACGAATCAAATGACTGCGGCAACCAACTAATTTTCGTGGTTTGGCGATCACACAAAGCTCTGAGATTGAGCGGTTCCCTGATTTATGTGTACGTGCATCTGGGTTGAGAGAGACAATCTGGAGCAATCTTCTTGAAGCCAGAAAGCAGGTTCGAGCCACCTCCAGGCGGAGAGGGGGGAGGGGTGGAGGGAGAAATGGTACTCAGGTATGTTAGTCACGGGGAGGGGCGAATCAGGCCAAATTTTCATACCAAAAAAGTCCCATTAGACTAATTAAAAGTGGATCAAAAACAAGTCCAACGCCCCAGAAAGTATTTACCTTGATCCCTGCTTCCTTGACAGAAAGGATTGTAGTCATCAAACAGAATTGCAAACTCGAGTAAAGATTGCCGGGCGTCACTAGCACAGTTGTTTGTTATTAGATCTCTGAGGCATAGCTTGGCATCCCTGAATTTACTGACATAAAGTAAGAAATAAGAATATTAAAAATATAATATCTCATTACATTAACAATACAATGTTTATAATAGACATAGGGAGAAAAATTAAAGTTTCTTGAGTGTGGTCTTTCAGAGGTGGCTCATTTTATTTAATTTGTGGACACTGACAACAATAATCGGGAACAAACCCGCAAAATGGCAAACGTCATCTTGAACTCCCTTCATGACTATGACAAACAAAGGTATGTTTCCCAGCATTTCATCTTAGTGCTTACCTGCAAAGACTTGCATCCGAAACATTTGCTGTAAAGGTATCATTGAACTCTTTCATGCATTTTGCTTCCTTCTCGGAGAATCCCGGATCACATGGTAAGTGCTCATAGTTTGAGGAGACTTTTGGTGCCTCTAACATGCCGCGGCAGTAGAATTCCTCAGGGTGGGTTTGGTTTCTTGACTGTTCTAACTGTACCTCTATAACGGAATCGGCGATGATGCCATATGACTCAAGGCACGAACGCAGCACGCACACAATACAGTCTTGCATGTGGATGTACTTAACACTTAAAGAAATTAAAATAAATGAGCAGTTAAAGAATTATTTAATTCCCTCGATTATTGCATACTATCACGATTTGTCGCTACGTGTGATCATGACATTAAAATGTCTCTTGTGGTTTTTCATTTTAATTACCCTTAGTTTGTGAACTACGAATTAGAGATAGTTTGACTAGTTTATCAGGTTATGCTGGACGATACTCTGAGATGGTTCTCTTCTAAATCTGTGGAGACGATCGACAGAAAGCAAAGCAACTAAGCTGTACTTTTTTGTGGTGCTGTTTACTAAGCTGTACATGCAAAATTGTGTAAATTTTCGGAGGTGAAGTTTTCATCCATTGAAAATCATTCCACAAACCTACAGTTTCCCTGTGGGTCCGCCTGTAAACTTTTAATGAAAAGCGTAATGCACTGTCGAGTCCTGTTCAACTGTCTGACTACCGAGCACTGACCAATGGCATCTAGTTCCTCTTCGTTCCCGTCCGGTATAGAGTATCCTCCCTCCTCTTTTTCACCTGTAATTAAACATTGTAGGAAATGGTACAAAATATGTTGGAATACCAAAAGCTGGCGATCCTGGTTTTTACGATAAAACGTAATAAATGGGAAAATCGATTGGTCGACAGCTCTGGGAAAAGGTACGCCTTAGAACTCCGAAAAGAAAATTCCCCGGGGGTGTGTTGTTCAATAGTCCCTTCACTGAGAGCTTTTCTAATGTGAATGACAACGTAATCGAAAATCGAACGCAGATGGGAAACAATTACGGGTATTAACGAAGAAATTGACCGAAATGGCCAGATGTCCGATTACTGCAATCCAAATGACTGCAAAAAAAAGGCCGTGAAGGCCTGGTACTGATTTTAAGGAAATTTAATAAATTAAAAGGAATGCAAATTTTCATGATTTTATCGAGGAAAGTCTCAATCAGAAAAACTAAAATAGCCTGTTCCAGTTAACTTACCACCGAAATTTTAGCTAAACCAGGTAAATGTAAACGAACCTTGTTAGCAAAGCGCAAGAAAGAAAACTTATTAGGGCCCATCACTGGCTTTTTCAGTCATGCTTTTTCATCGAGCTCTCTGTAGCAGGAAGAAAACAATTATAGCTCTCACCTCCTTCACCAGAGGAAATATTACAGAAGGGATTATAACCATCAAAAGCAGATTGTAACAGTTCCCTTGCATCTGCGTCAAATGTACAATGTTGCGTTACTGCATCTTTTAAGCAAGACTTGGCATTCGAGAATTCCCTGTGTAGAATGAACAGAAGTAAATAAGAAATATAAGCTAAAAAAATTGCTGGTTAATGGCAGGTGACAAATTGAACTTATCTCTTGAGCTCGAGGGAAGGTGACGTCTATTGGTCACTGCTAGTGTCACATGGTGTTAATAATTAATAATGATAATAATAATAGTAATAATAATAATAATAGGTACTTGTGGGGCATTTAAAAAATCTCAATGCTCTTACAATAATTATTAAAATTAATTATGTATAGTATTTACTTCTAAAAAGAAATGTTTTTAAATGAGTCTTAAAAATAAAAACAAGATTTATAAGAAGTTTAAGAAAAGTACGTAGTTTTAAAAAAGGAAAGAATAACTATCATGTCGACTGCAGGGCCGTAACCAGACCAAAACAATGTCTACCTCATTGCATTGTTTTTATTCGTCTTCATGTTATTGCACGTAGCAGACTAACTAAGGCCTGAATGTCATGATCGATGTTAGCACCAAATTTTCAGTGATGAAGCCAACACAAACCAAATGGATAATTGACCCCGACGATCATACGAAGAATAAAGTAAAGCAGAGACGATAAAGAAAGATCTTGAATTGGCTGGAGTCGACAAAGCAATTACCATGAAAATTGACGAAGTTTTAAGGGAAAATGGGTAACAGTGTACATGTAATAAACATGCATTGTATTTAAGCATACTTGCAGAGCGTTTTATCTGCTCGATTGCTCCTAAACTTGGTTTGAAAAGTGTCTCCACACACACGTGACTCATCGTAATATGTTTCGTTGCATGGAATTTCTTTTTTCTGTTCGTCTGTTAGAACTGGTGGTGAAAACAATCCATCTTTGCAGTAAAAGTCTTCGGATCTTAGTTGTTTGGCTGCCTTGCTTAAAAACGCTTCAATGTCTTTGGGTGGCACGTGGTTCTTTACGCACTCTCTGACATAATCCTTTGTACATTCCACCATCTTATTATAAATGACTCTGAAAAGTAAATTGGAAATAATCGAAGCTGTTAGATGTCAGGGAAAATGTAGGAAAGGGCAGACTGAAGGGGTATTAATGGTAGCTGATAAACAGCCCAAACTAGTTATAACTATGCTCAGTGGATAATCTTTTAGTATAAGGAAACTGGGCGATCTGAGACTAAGATCTGGTCATAACTAAAGAAATGGAAACTCTAAAAAGTATTAGATAAAATGGTAGGACATTCAAATGACTAAAGAAATGAGATTTAGTTACATACAGGTGATGAAAATTAGTACATATAGTTGGTGACGGGGTAGAGTGGTAAACCCAAAATTGACAAGCTCTGTAAATGGGTCGGTGAAAGATGATTTACCAGCTAATTTCGTTTTTAGTATTCAAGTCTGCGTACTAATTTTAGTCTCTTTTACCATAACGGAGCTTTATTCTTGGAGGTGAGCATCGATTTTAGTATTTCAAGCCCTCGGACTGATCTTGGCAAAAGGTATTAGGCACGGTTTTAAACGTGTCAGTGGTATTCACAAGGGGTTAGGGACACTAACCTGAACAAGATCGAGCACATGAAATTCACTATTCGGCGTTTCCTTGTTGTGAACATAATGCTGATAGATTTAGATCCGGGCATTTTTTGTTGGTTTGTTCCAAGATGCAGTCCTTTGCGACTGCCACACACTTTAGTACTAAACTGAATACGTAAATATATCTTTAAAAAACACTCAGTTGAACTTACTTGCAATCCACCGATTTATCTGTCTGCAAATTTGTTATGAATGCTGTTGTGCATTCTCGCGCCTTGTCTATGTAGACTTGAAAAGGGCAGCTTCCAACCATTTGCAATCCACTACATCTCTCTATCATTAAACCTGACAAGTACATCATCGTAAAAACTCAGTTCTTGTAAGAAGGACTAGGTTGAAAACTAGAAAAATGTAATACAACTTTCTATTTTAGTTGTTATCCTCTTGGAATTCAACCACCGATTCGATAACGAGGTCCACACGCTAGATGTCCCTAACATCAACACAAGGACTTCAACCGTGGATTTAAAATTTAACACACAGCAGAAATCTTCGGTGGAGTTTTGCAACAGATTTAAAAACAAATAGTGTCATTCAAGCAACATATTCAAAAGCCTTCCTATGAAGGGTCACAAATTGGGCTTTCAACCACAGCCGACCTCAAAAGTTTTGTACACCGTACATTTTCATAACGCGAAGCTAAGCCGCTATCTCGACGCTATCATTCGTACGTTATAACACCTTATTGTCTTTGAATTGAAAGAAACTAATTTTCCTTAGAAATAACGATTTCTCGACGAAATATTTGGGCAGTCAAACGCGTTCCCTTACAACAAACAAACAGCTGTGAAACTTTATCGAGAAAGTTCTTTACAACAGTATACTTACGCATAAATCTGTACTGAGCCCTGCGTCAAACTTACCTACGAATAAATATAAAACTCTTCCCTTGAAAAACTTTAGCATGGCTGTTGAAATGGTTGATGTTGGGAGAAAAAGCTTAAACTGCCGTCCACGTTTTCCATTTCAGTAAGATGTCGTGAGTTATTATGTACAAACAACACATTAACATTGCAGCTCATCAAGATTTAGAATTTTGATGAGCGTGATCGATGATCCATTGCAGAGTTCATTGTCCGTGATCAAGAGGTATGACACTAGCACGTCATGTATAATTTTGCGTATTTTTTCTTTTCTCCCATTTGGTTTATTTAACAACCTTCCTAAACTCCAAGTTAAGTCAAACAACAAACTTGGAACCAGAAATTGTTGAAATTAAAATTGTTTGACTTTCATGCCCACTGTTTCACTCGATATCAAGACCTATGGTTTGATATCACCATGGCATGTTCTTTAACGACTGCTTGCGTCATGCAGTCGCTAAGTACTACAGTTAAAGCCCCCGGGGCGATAGATCTTGTCTATTTTGATGTGAAATTTAGTATGTTTTGTTTAAATTGGGTAAATAAGTTCTCCTGTTTTGCCTTTCAAAACGGAAAGATTTTAGATGTTAGGCCTGCATATGTTTCTTTTTATATATGTTGCTCTACAGGTTTTTATGTTTCTTTATACTTCCTTTATATATTTTCACTTTCGTGTGGAACAGGGTAGGGGTTTAGTGCTTTCACCATAACAAAAAAACCGTGTCACCCTCCCCTCCCTCCCTCTCCTCCCCTCCTTCTCCCAGGACACTGGCCTTACTGGAGTGAAAACAACTCTATCAAGGGAAACACACAGATTTAATTTAACAGGGTTCAAGCGAAATTTCAAGAAGTAGAAATGAGTTCTTCTATTTGCGACATATGGATCGGTAAGATAACTGGAACAATAATAGGCTACCTCTGTTAAAGGCTATATTCCATTTGTTTTGCAATTTAATAATCAACCAAAAAAAAACGGCCAAAGATAAAAGCAGACAAAAATATAATTAGTCCGGGAGCAAATATCACAGAATAAGGTCCCGTGGGAAAGGTCCCTCGGCCTGCGGCCTCGAGCCGTACTCAAGACCAAGGGCGCAATTTTTCCCTATACCGACCTCCCGGCCGGTTATTAACATATGTTTATTTATAATCTATTTGTTTTCCCTTTTTTAAAAATCAACAACAACAAAAAAACGATCAAAGATAAAAGAAGACAAAAAAAATGGTTTTTCAAGTATTAATTTGAAACTTTAAATTTAATTTTACATTAATTAATGCTATGTTAGTGTCTCAACTTGTGCAATGCTAACGCATTGCCATAATCTTTTATGAAACATAACCTCATATAAACGTATTGCAAAATCAAACGAGAATTCAACCAAGAACTGACAAATGCCGGGTCCCATTATCAATCCAAATCCGGTGTTTTACAGTCCAGTCCATTTTATACTTTAATTCGACCAATTCCCCTCACTGCCGTCGTCAAGTTAACCACACCAACAGCTACACTTAGCAATCGTGAAAAAACCTTTGAATTCTTGGGAGCACGGTTGGCAACTGGCTGTTTGGGCCTGGACGCCTGGTTTGTCTCATTTGTTGATCTCTTCGAAGCTTGGAAGTCGACTTGGGGCTCAAGGTCATGGCAAAACGGGTTAAAACGGTCCTCTGTGGGCACTGGTACCGAGGTTTTGCAATAGCGATTAAAAACAGACTGAGTACAGCTCCTGGCATGGGAGAACGCCCTAGTAGACAAAGTAATTTTGATTACTGCACTTGCCTTAACTTCATTGTCTTAAGGACGGCGCCTCCTTTTGTTACTGCGCATACGTTTTGCGCATCTCGTGATATTCAAGTTTCTTATAAGTAATTTGCCCACTAATACAACAATATTTTTAAGCGGTTTATGACTATGTGGAAAAAGCAGATATTAGCATGGGCTATCAGAATCCAAAAAGAAAATTGGGTAACCAATTAAGCATTTTTCAGAGATAATTGATCTTAAATTTGGAAAGAAATTCCCATACATTCTTTGTATTTCAGGGCGCTTTTTTCGAATTGTGTTACTTAATTATCTCTGAAAAATGCGTGGTTACCCACATTTTTCTTTTTGGATTCCAATATCCCTTGCTAAGATCTACTTTCTCCCCATAGTCCTAACCTTTGCAAATATACATCTGTATTAGGAGGCACCGTCCTTAATTAGTTTCTTAATTGCCATTATTTGCAAGCAACTATTGGTTTTATCCTTCTCTATCTTTCTGCATTTTTGATAGAAAGAACTTGAAGATCCCAGGGTGCATTTAGATCCCACGCTAAACCTACAAAATTCGAAATTGTGAGCAAAAAAGGTAGAACAGACAGCCGGTTTTGAATCTCTTACATGGAGGCCGAGATCTTCAACGTAGTCTTCGTTCATGCAACCTGGTTTTATACCAGCTTTGAACAGAATCGAAGAACGGTGAGTGTGAGCCTATGACAGTATGCTAAGCAGTGTGCTGTGTTCACAGCTTAGAAAGCCCGTCGTATTGGTTCTTGTAATCCCCAATAACTCGCCCGTACCTCCATAAATTGTGTTTCTCTGGGTGGGTTTTTACTGGCCTTTACGTTCAGTTTGTTTGTAATCTGATAAGCAAAAATAAAATTAAAAAAAAAAAACAGAAAAGCTGCAATTAAAGTTCATTCGCGTAGCTGACATACCAGTTATGAAGTTGACTTACTGGCACAGTTTGGGATCGTTTCTATTGGCGTTAAAAATCTCACGAAAACCCCTGGTACACTTGTGTCCCTCAGTAAACAGGTCATCGGTGCACGGTATCAGCCCCCTCAAATGTGGATCCAAAGCGCTTATGTTCACGGGCTTTTTGGAGCAGTACCACTGAGATGAGCCCATGGATCTTTGGACCAGTAGTGTTATGTTGATAAAGCGGTCAAGTTGAGCTTCGCTGTAATGTCCCTCGAGACATTCTCGCGTCATTTTCACGAAGCAGTCTTCCATTCGGGAATAGCACGTTCTGACAAGAGAAGGTTATCATATTTATTTCTGTATTTGACTAAATAAAGAAATATAGAAATTTTACGGAGTTTTGGAGTTTCAGATGAGTCTAAATGCTAGCAAAAAGCTGGCAAATTGGGCCAGATCGCAGTTGTAACTACTTTTTCCTAACTGTAAAGATTCCTTCTAGTTCAGGAGGTAAAGCTGTAGGAGCCAAAGCCAAGATCTTGGCGCCACCGCCCAATATAGCAATCTGATCGGCCAATCGGCTGAAAACCATATCATTTACGTCCGTACATGTTTACAGAGTTTATCCAACGGGATTTTTTGAGGGATTTTTTTGGGTCGAAAATGCCCCCTTGCTTACCGGCAATCCGCGTTCATATCCTTTGCCAGGTCAATGTAGAATTTCTTCTCACAGCTGCCCACAGCTTCCGCTACATAATCAGTGTAGTTACAAGCGCCAAAGTTCTTGGTAGACGTGCAAATTAAATTCCCTATTTTAAAGTAAACAATAACAAGTCAACAGGTTCGTGGTCTTTTTTTGTAGTTAAAGTACAGCTAATACCTGAATTAATAGTTTTTACAAAATACAATTCCCGTGTTTTCTACGTTTTCTCTTTTCTCGTTTTTTTCTTTTCTACGTTTTCTCTTTTTTGAGGTGAAAACAGAACGAGTATAGTATTCTTTTCAGAAGAATGAAAGCTTCCACAATATTTCCGTGAATTCGTGTGAAATAAAAGGCCGAATTAGTATTAAGCAAGTACGTAAAAAATCCGTTCTGGCAGAACCAAACTGCTCTAAAAATAGCACTTACCAACAAGCTCACCGCTGCTTTAAAAATTCTCACGGGTTCCTGAATACGTTTTAATTTTCTGCGGCATGAATATATCCGATATACTTCTTTTAAATTTATCGCCTTTTTTTTTTGTGCCGTTATCCAATTCATCATTTTTATATTTGTAAAAAATAAATACTGCAGGGTTTTGACAGTTCTTATTCTTCAAAATTATCTTTACAAATAAAGCAGCCGCGTTTAATGACCTTTATCAATGACTTCAACGAAAGAAAACAACATACATGCATTTGAAAAACAAAAACAAAAAACAATTCCAAACCACTAGTTTCTTAAAGTTTATACTTACAACAAAATAAACATTGGTTTGAAAAAGCTGATGATACATGTATTTACCATGAAAAACATTGATATCTCAGATTGGTGGGTCATTTTACCATGTACTGTGCAGTACAAGTTATCAACTGGGTCTTAACGCGTGTTGTTTTTTTAGTGGCCACACGACCGTTCAGTTACATTTAATACACTGTACCATTCAATCAGTTGTAATTTAAATTCAACAGATCAAGACATGTCATCTTACCAGCTATGATACACGTCAATAAAGGCAAGGAATTTAGCAAATTCATGTTACCAGCTTCCTCAAAGGGTTAGGCGTATCTAAAATGCCATATTGCTGTTCAATTTTGCCACTTTATATATGTTTTTGACTTGATATATATTTCATCAAAGATTTCATCGTGCTTTCCATTATTAATGATTTTTTTTGCTACTGAAAATGGTTCGATTGTTAAGACTTAAAGGAGCCTTAGGTAGTGACATTTCTGAGTGGATACCTCTAACTAATAATCACTTATTGCTAAATGAAATAATGGTTTGGGTTTAAATTGTTCTCGTCTCTTCTCGGTTTGGATTGCTCATTATAATAGCAGCTACGATCTTCGCCTTTGATGAGTGATTCAAAGTCAGTATGGATTTGAATCCCACGTTAAGTAAAGGGGCCAAGATTCAAACATTGAGTCGAGTTTGTAAAGTAGTTTTTTTTTTAATGTGACCATTTAAATAACAGATACTAAGCAGCATTTTTCTGTGGTGCAGTTTATTTTGCTGTACAAGATGGATCAGTCTAACTTTGATTCCTGGGATAAAGCCCAAGTGTGAAAACAGAATTACTGCGCAAATGAAAAAATTATCGAGCAACGCTTTCCTAAGGTGCTTTTTATTATGGTACACGAGGAGGTTCTAACTTTTAAATCTGTGGGTGAAATTGTGGGTGAAAGTCTGGCCATTCAGCCACTCAAAAGAAAGCTACTGAGCAGTACTTTCCTAATGAGGTGTTGTTTATTATGCTGCAATAGTTGTGTCTGACTTTTAATTTGATAGTTTAAATCCTAAAGTGTGAACACTCAAAAGGAAGCTATTCGGAGCGGTACTATTTACATTATGCTATACAAGTAGGCTCTAACTTTTTGGCCTATATCCTAAAGTGCCAGGCTCTATAGTTATTGAAAGTGGTTCAACGGTATTGAGTTAACTTTTTATCGACTCCGTGGATGAGTTTAGCCACTCTTCCATGGCTGAGGGTGAGGAGGAAATAAGAAGAGTCAGCAGTGAGATTATATCAATTAAAGAATCCCTAACGTCCTCATCACTGATTAGAGTATAGCAATGCATATGTATAAAACATCGCTGTTGAGATTTCGATTGGACACTGGTGCGAAAATAAGGCGTTTATCATTCCAAATTATAGATCATTTAAAAACATCTATCAGGAAGAAAGCATCATTCTTAAGCCTACGCACTTGACACTGTTTAAAGTTTGATCACTTGCCCGCCTTGGGGCTACGAATGACTGTAAGGCAAACACTTTTAAAATCGGCAAAACTCAGACCAAGAACAAGAAAACAAGCAGCACTACGGAAAATATCTGCCCAGGGACTTTTATTTCAATTGTCACACTGTTTGGATTTCAGTCAAAGATTCATACTTATAAGCCACGTTCAAGATTCATAAGTATGAATCTTTGACTGAAATCCAAACAGTGTGACAATTGAAAGATTCATACTTATAAGCCACGTTCAAAAAGACACAACCAGTTTATAGCTTTTATTTGAATGGACTCATCTCAGGCTTTCGTCCACAGACATAGAAGTTAGAATCGTGCACAACTGACAGTAGAAAAAAAGCACCTCAGTCAAGTACTGCTCGATTCACACACATACAGGCAACCAGTGATCTTGTACTCAAAATTTATGTACTCAACCAAGTTACAGTGCATGATTCAAATAAAGTTTGATTCAGGGAATAAAGGAATGAAAACAACTGAATTGCTAAGATGATGTTCCAAATAGCTTCCAGATAAACGGTAATATATAGATTTAGCCAAGCCTCAAAGTAGAGCTCCACATTTTTTTCCGCTGATACTTATGAATTTATGAAAATGCTCTCATTGAAGTCGTTGAATTAAAAAGTATATATATATTTTGCCCTCTAAGAATTGAACCCCGGACCACGCACTACACAGATACGCACGATGACCATTAGGCTCCGCTAACTACATCTGAAAATTTCGTGATAGTTTGTAATACTTATCCGGCTGTTTATCGTTCGCAGCTCGATCAAGATAAACACACGGGTGTTTTTGTTTAGAAAATGTGTTCAGACCGCCGCAAAAACCATGGTTGTGGACAGAAAGGAGCAGAAGGCACTAGCTCTGCTACTTTGGCGTAGGGACCGTAGCCAAATGCTGTAATTTAAGCGATGCGCCGACCACGTTCGCTGCAGAACACAACAAAAATGAGGTTCTCGACGCCAAATTTCGTAACTTCAACTTTTCGCCTTCCATGCACCAAAAAGACAACTGAGTATTCTTTTGAACTCTCTCTTTCCATTTATTTCCATTTCCATTTTTTTTTTCAAGTATAAAACTTCAGTACTGTCGAACAATCGTTTTGGGAAAGCTTTTTAAAGAAACCTCTTTTCAAAAGTGAAGATGGTCGTGCCATTTTTCGCCAAGAAAAACGCTGGTTGCCCAAAAGCATCGCGCAGTTTCCCGCCAAGAAAAGATGGCATTCTCCTCCCCCCGTCGGGTTGCCTTGGGACTCCCCTCCCCCTCCCCCAGAGTCTGTATAGGCGTACAGGAGTACGCTGACGTCAGAACCAAAACTTTTCGCACCGATAGGTTACCAAATTTGAATACCTATGGTGCTCCGCTTTGGGGGCCTTTGGCCGCCAAGGAGCTCCGCTGTCACCTTTGCATCCGTTCAACATGTACAGCATATTTTAAAAACAATTAACACCAACGTTTCATCGTGACTCATCATGTCTCACATGCCACACATTGGCCGAAACATCGCTGACACTGATCAGGCCAAAACATCATGATTTCAAAATGTTGGCCGTCACACTAATAATATGCTTGTAGCGCCTTAATGAATATAAAGGTTTTAATCATCTGGCAACCAGGCAAAAAGCCTGTAAACATCTGGAGATCATTAAACGAAAAAATGTAACAAAACCAAATTTTGAAGATCAAAGTTTTAAGTTTGTTGCCGCATACGAGCGAATTTTCAAGTTTATTTTAAGTTCCTCGTACATGAGGGGAAAAAGTTTCTCTTTGAGGAGTAAACATGGACAATTAAAACTTCTCGAGCAAAGGATTAAACTTAACTAGCTACAGTGACAGGTTTTTCTTGCCGACTCCGACACAGCCTTTGGAACATGGGCAATTTTTCCCTGACAAGTCTTTACACGCTTTTTTTAAACAAAAGCACCTGTCAAGGAAAAACTTGCCAGATGTTGTCATACCCCGAGAAGAGGAATTAAAAAATGTCAAATAACATAAAAAGTCGCTATACATGTTCATAACTGGTTACGTTTAAAATATCAGAACATCATGACAACTAGTTTAAAATTATGCTTGTAACTTTTGTACAGCTAGTCGTTAGACTCTCCAAAATTAAACGTATGATACAGCCTGTACTGATATAGTAAACCGTATTTTTTTTTCGATAAAAATTAGTCAAATTTGTTTAGTTTGCGCGGTAAACGTTGGAAAGATGAAAAATTATATGCATAGGCTGTAAACATGTTCCTTTGAGGGGAACAGAGTTGCAAGAAAAACAGGCGAACTGATTTTGCTTGCGCGCTATTTCTTACTTAAGCTAAGAACCTGCTCACAGGCTTTGTCATATGCATCAATCGCGGTTTTGTGATGTGAATACCATAGCTAAGTAAGCTCAGTGTTCGCTTGCTTGTTCTTGTCAAAATAACTTTTCACATTCACCGATTTCTCTTGATCTCTATCTCTCTGGGTTATACCGGTCTGCGATATCCGCTTCCGTGAGCCAGGAAAACATATTCGTTTTATCGCAGTACGGAAATTTCGCATCTTTATCGAGTAGACGAATGGGTTTACGGCGCTACTAGCAAACGCCACCGAAGCACACCAAACCCAAATCTGAATAATTTGAATTTCTGCGCAATGATCTTTAGCAAAAAAGTTTACTATTGTAATCACAATGTTTGGAGTCCAGAATAGAACGAAAAATAAAATAACAATTGCCATCGTTCGTGCAGCCTTTGCGTGATTTTGTGGATACAGATTTTGTTCCAAGGCACACGCAGCTGTCCTTTGTTGATCTATTCTCCTTCGCTGCTGTTTAATGGCCTTGAAAATGTGGAAATAACAGAATGTTATCACACAAAGTGGAATTGCTATTCCAATCACTGAATGGACGATCCAGAGAGTTTCTGTCTCATCTGGTTTGTGAATAAAAGTTCGTGTGCAGACAAATAAAACAGAGAAGGTCCAAATGAAACCAACAACAACAACAAGACAACGCCTAGTGGTTATCACCTGTGCGTAATATAAGGGATGAATTACGGCTATATATCTCTCCACGCTCATGGCAGCGAGATTGAATGTAGTTGTTATAACAGTGTGTATCCAGAGATATTCCTCCGCGATATTCAATGGATGTTCGTGATCCATGATGTTTAAAACCACAATAACAGTGTATATAGGATTCATTGTAATGCCAATGGTGAAATCAGCCGCGGCTAGTGAAGCAATAAAGATATTTGATGCAACGCGAAGTAGTGGCGTCCGAAAGATGACCACAAGGACAAGGAAATTTCCACAAACCGTTACAAACCCCGATAGGCTGTTAAAAATCGATAGAAATATCATCGAGGGGGTCGAAAATTCCCCGGAGCAAGTAGCATTCGCCATTTTGAGACACTAACAGCATTAACTCCAATAAACTCCTACCGGTGATGAGCTTCAGTAAGACTATTGAATAGCATGTATAATCGTGTGCAAATTTCACCGATTTGTCATTGCTGATGAGTGACAAAAATATAGATAAAACTGTTGAATGTTAATATTATTCATGCACCTGTAATATTATCTTCAATTTGTTTAAAAAATGATTTAACAATGGCCACGGGTTGCCTGAAAGTTTTGACAGCCCGTCTTGATTGTTTTACTTCAGTGAAATGGTTCTCTTAGTCCAGAGATATGAGCGACATAAATCACGTTCGACTCCCTACGACTCCTTCAGATTAGAGTTCCATTTTCACTGGTTTTTCTCACCATACGATGAAATTTATTTCTATCATTATTCGCATAGCATTATTTGTATTATTCTCAGTTTTATTAACTTAACCTGTCTTTGGGCAAATAAAGAATGACTTATCTTGTCTGTGTATAAGTTTTTCATAAGAACATTTGTCTTGACAACTGTCTGTACGCCCATTAACAACTGAAGATAATTAAATCATTTAACGTTCAAATTTCTAGGTAAGATTTAAGAATCAGAATCGGTATAAAGAGATCGATCGCAAAGGGCAGTATCATCTTGGATTTTGGCGTGTCGCTTTGTTCAATGTACTTGTAAACAAGTCAGAGAAGCAAAAGAAAAGTTTATGTGGCTTTGCAAATGAGTATATTACCCTGCTAGTCCACCGCGGTCAAATGTCTGAGGCATTTTTTTCGTTAAAATTCGAAAGATTTAGTCACAATGTAGTCGAAACATGAGCAAGGATATAAAAGTAGTGCGTGAGTGTAAATGTATTTTCATCTGCCTAAAATAGACCAGTTCTTTGATTTCTAAATGTTCCGCACCTCAACAAAATTAATTTTACAAATTGCGCCGACAAGTCCGTTTCCCATTTTCAAACAGAATTTTTTTAGTAAGGTTCGAAACATTTTTTGTAAATCTACAGTATCAAATTTTAAACAGTGAAAATAATTCCCTCATCTTTAAAGAACTCTTCTTATTTTTCTCGTTTGACCTCGGTGAACCCTGCTAATCTTCTGCCTCGTTTTTACTCTAAATAAACCTTTAGGGCTATAGTTAAGGTATAAACTACAGACACTTAATCTTATTAGCTATCCGCTTTCTTTAAAGGCAGCTGTAAAAACATTGAAACGTCTTAATTAAATTAAACGAAACCAAATTACAACTTTGCACTCAAGAGACTCAAATACTGTAAAAGTGCATGTCCTCTCTCTGCCAAGTTCGGAATCGCAATTGTCTGGCTGATAGTCATATCTTTTCAGATATAAGATTCATATAGCTACCTTCGATATTACTTTATCGGAGACTTGTTCTCGCTGTCAGTGTAAAATGAGAATTTTTAATTAACTAAGAGAATAAACGGTTTAAAGGCGACAAAATTAACCCAGTGGATTAATTTTTTACACAGTCGTAGCTTGTTTGGACTTAAAACTTAACAAGAAAAGCCTTAGGGGGCATTATACCCCGCCGTTGGTTCTCCCTGCCCTCAGGATGCAAAATATATTACGGTCAAGGTACGACCCAAGTGGTGTAGTGGAAGTTTGTGACGAATATTTGTTTGGCCGAGCGAAAACTGGGAGTCTGGGAAAAACACGAAAAGCTCCAGGGGCATTAGACCCCGCCGTTGTTCTCTCTCCCTTAGGGGTGCAACATATATTACGGCTACGTAAAATATAAGCCCAAGTACTGTAAATTTTTTCAGTTGGTGATTTATCGTACCTTTTCCGTGTTTGCTATGATAATATAAACCAAAACATGACCTGCCTTTTCTTCGGTCAACCACCCTGTTTTAGCGTGCGTGAAGAAGAGCGTAATAAAATATTTTGACCATAGCGTGACTCAGTCTGACCCAAATAGTTATTGCGCCATTAAAATGCAAATGAATGCCAGCTCGATACGTTGGCTTTCAAAGCTCGACAGCACCTTCGTCCTTGCTCTCATCGAATAGAATAGAATAGAATAGAAGCATTGGGAGGGGGGTAACTCCTTTGAATTCATTGTACTTTTCTACACTACTGATTTCTCTGAAGATTTTGGCGAAGTAAACCAAAACTGCCGAAAAATGCTTGCATTTAACTGTTGAATATTTAAATTGGTTTTTGGTAGGCTCGGGTTCGATTGGCGAAAATATCAAGATCGAATCGGTGGCTTTGAAAGCTCGTTAACATCTTCGTTCTTGCTCTTATCGAAGGGATTTTCGTGCCATTCAATCGCCAGTGATTTTCCACACCAACTTTCCAGAAAATTTTGTCGAATAAACGCTAAACGAACGAATATTACCGGCAAGCATTATTTTGCCGAGCGGAAGTCTGGGTAAGTGGCTACCAAAAAAACGGGTATCACTATACCCCGTCCTGACGGCGGGGTAAAAAAGCTCCAGAGGCATTAGACCCCGCCGTTGCTCTACTTCCCCTCAGGGTGCAAAATATATTTCGGTCACTCAAGATATACGAGCCCAAGTGGTGTAGCGGACGTTTGCAACGAATATTTGTTTGGCGGAGCGAAAACTGGCCGAAGTCTGGGGCTAGTGACCGACAAAACATAGAAAGAAGAAGAACACACAAAAAGAAAATGGGTATGACTAGACCCCGTCCTGACGGCGTGGTAAAAAAAAAATAAATAAATAAACGGGTATTTCTAGACCCCGTCCTGACGATGGGGTAATAAGTGTTTACCTAAATTGAGGTGAATGCCAGTGGATATTCGCGGGAGGTGACGGCCTTTGCTTCGCTCAGAGATGGATAGCAAATTCAATTTCAGCTTTGAGTAGCCATCCCCACTATATGTTTGTGTGGCACATCATTATTTAAATCAGTTCCAAGACTTTTGGACATCAGAGACAGAAAACGTATGTTCTTTGTTGAATTTTAAAACAGCTGAAACTAAAGAAAAATTATTTATAAGCGTCAAAAGAAAAAAAATTGAGACCATCCTTACATGTTTCCGTGAAATACACTTATTAACCTTAATTAACCCTAAACAATATAAATATTAACTCGATTAGGCTACGTTAAAACTGCAGCACATTACCTTACAATGTATTACCAACAACGCTTTACTTATGGTGTTTGACAAAACATCACTTAGCAAGGCTACGTCACATTACATGCTTTACAATTTCTTTCCGCTTTTGCATACATAATTTATGTGTTATCTTTTGAACTATTACGAGAGAAAATAATTTCATTTCTTCCGGAACTCTTTCATTATTTAAAGTGGCCGCGATGTACTTTTCTAAGTCGATTTTATCTTTTACAAACGACAAGAAATCTGCGAAATAGTGTTTGCAAGTGTTCAGTACATTGAGATACGTAAAATATTTACGTAAAATAATAAGATGGTTGAAGGTAAACAAGTCGAAGGAAAGCGAGTGATTCCGAACATAGCTTCCAATTCGGATAGAGGTAGATTCGTGTTACATGGGATTGAGTACCAGTCCTGAAATAGAATCCAAAAAATGGTAGCTTGGGGGCAGTTAATAAACAAATGCCATGTGGTTTGACTCTCTGAGGGGCAGAAAGGGCTGTATAGAGAGGCAACTTTCTTCATTGCCTTTCTGCCCGTCAAAGAGTCAGACTAAAAAAGTGGTATGCGTCCGATGGGTGCTTTTGCAAGAATCACCTTCAATTATAAGATTTAGTCAACATTTCATGGTTAATTCTCATCTAAAAACGGCGCGGCCATACAGGAGCAAAATTCTGGCTTATAGACCTGAGTGGTGGTTAAACTATTTTCCACATTCCGTGAGGTATATACGTACAAGTATATACAATTTGTACATAATGAGCTTCACCCACGACCGAAACTGTTAGAATAGCAGAAACTCGACAACGCAAAGTGTTTTTGTTTGCAAGTTGCGTTAACGAGCAGTGATCAGTAGTCACTGTCGTTATCGCATCAATGGAAACTTAAAAGATGTTCAAATTTTGTTTAAACGGCTATTCTAGTGCAGCGAAACTATTAACAACTTGGGGGTTACTTTCTAAGGAAACTGTGGTGCTGCGTCGGTGGGTAAGTGAAACACAAACCTTTGGATTTATCAACTGAGTTGGTGAAGGTAAATTGGCCAAGGCCTACTCTGGGACCTTAAGTCGCCGTAACTGTGGGCGACTAAAGGCGACTTTAGGCGACTTAAGCAAAATTCGCCAAAGCATTATGGCGATTTTAAGCGATTTTAGGCGACTTAAGGCAATTTTGGGCGACTTAAGGCATTCCTCCGTGATTTTTACTTTTCGTTGTAATGTACAGTGCAACAAAGAACAAAGAAATCAGATAAAAATCATGAAGCAATGAATTACGCATTACTTTGAATATATTAGCATTTACTTGCCAACTGTGAATTTGTAACGCAACCTTTTCCGTCGGTTCATACGTCCTTTTTAGCGTTAAATCTAAAAGTGTTCCAGTGAATCAATGTCAATAAGACTCGACACTAAAATTGGTCACATCGTCAAGCACGTGTGCTTAATGTTTTAAAAAAATCCATCGAGCCGTTCTTAAGATTTTCGCAAAAGCCCTCAAATTAAAAAATTACCACAAAATTATTACACGAGTGATCTTAGAAAAACAATTCGTTCTCGAGTTCGCGAACACTAGTTCCAACAAAACTTTCTAGGCGTAAAATAGTAAGTAAAAGACACATTTTGAAAGTATTTTCGAGCCATTTCATCAAAGCATTGATTGTTTTTCGGTGCATTTACTATTGCTATGCAAAAACTAAGGTTGAAAATGTTTTTGCGATTTACTTCGAAATAAACATACAGATTTTTTTTGTTCTTGTATATTTTGTTTGCCATACACCACAGTTTAAGATGCTGGTGTTTGCTTTTCAAAGCGAAGTCTGGATCGCGGAAAATTTCAATTTTAGTGTTTTCGAGGTTTTTTGTTTATCGTTGTCATGGAAATATCGATTTTCACAAAATGTTAACCGCGCTAAACTTCAATCCAAAACCAAAAAGTACTGCAAATTTCACGTTGATCCGACAAGATAAAGACTGTCTAAGAGCCGATTTTAAAAGTGAGATATGGTCCCAAAAAAACTGTATCGAAACACCTTAAGTACAAAAAAAGTTGCTCGGGTTCTATAGCTGAAAATCCGAAAAGTACCAGCGTGGTTCCTAAGTTAATGAATGCTCTTCAGCGGTGATGACTTAATTTTTTATCAAGTTTGTGGATTAAATTGTTACAGAAATATAACCGTAACGTAAGTTCAAATTAAAGTTAACTATCATCTTGTACTTATGTGCTGCCGTGTTTTTTGTTCAGTGTTTTGATATATATTTTTTCTTTTCTGAATCAGGGGTTTGGCCACTTTTGGATGTGGGGGTGAGGTGGGGGGACGGGGAAGAGGTAAAATAAGTCTGCAGTTAGATCCATATCAATTTTAATCCTTGAAGTCCTCATATGTTTAGAATACATGGATTGCACAATTATATACGATCTTGCGAAAATAAGCCGCGTTATTATTCCAAGCTAAATTACGGATCCATTTAAAAAACATATATGCAAAAAGCACCATTTTGAAGCCTACGCACCCCACACTATTTAAATTTTGATCACTTGTCGCCTTTGGGTGAATTACGAATTCAAAACTCTCTTAAATCGATAAAACTCAAAACAAGAACAAAAAAACAGAATGTAACAGGATTTCAATTCCAAACACTATCTGCGGCACTATTTGACAGTGTTCTCTGGATCGTCCAACGTACCCCGTTCAGCCAATTTAACTTTAAACCTGTTCGGTACCTTGGGGTAATTTTCATCGTTGAAAATCTAAATGCAAGTATGTCGTATAAGCAGATACCGCAAAGTTTTTTATGCCAGAATACAAGAGGTAAATAACAAACCAAACAAATAGCAGCTGATATACTTTATTTTTTGTTATGTGAGCTCTAGCAGCAATCTTCTAAATTTTATTTTCAAAGATACCAAAAAAAAACAAGCAGCTGTACTGAAAAATTCTTCTCAGAGCTTTTATTTCAACTTGACACTGTCTAGGTTTCATCCAAAGACTCTGGCAAACGTTAAGAGCCACGTCCAAAAGACACAAGCTGTTTAACTTTCATTTGAATGGTCTTACGTTAGGATTTCATCCACAGGCAAAGTTAGAATCAGGAGGCACATCAGAATAAGTAGCACCACAGCCAAGCACTGGTGGGTTGACGCGCTAAGTCAGCCATCTCGTCAGTGTCAAGGAAAAGCTTGCCCAATTTTGTCATACCCAAGAGAAAATAAAAAAATGTTATATAAAATAAAACTTGCCATGCGTGTTCATAACATTACCGATCACACTTAAAATATTAGGATACCATGGCCACTCGTTAAACTGTGCCTCTAACTTTTGTACAGCTATTGGTAATAGATCCTCCAAAAAGTATGATAATAATAATGATCCAACCTATAGAATATCGTTAACTGTTGTGTCTATAAAAAGGACACAACTTTGTTTATTTGGCGCGGTATTCTTGAATAAATGAACGACTTATGTATATCCTTTGCGAGAGACATGGCGCGAGAAAAACAGGCGAACCGATTTTGCTTGCAATCTGTTTCTCACTGGCTTTGTATGCATCAATCGTAGCTCAAAGATATCAATGAGCTAAGTAAGCTGTTCTTCGCTGGCTTTTTCTTGTCAAAATAACTTTCCACGTTCACTTATTTCTCTTGATCTGAAACCCTCGGAGATAAACCGATTGGCGATATACGCTTCCGTGAGCCAGGAAAACATATTCGTTTTATCGCAGTACGGAAATCTTGCATCCTTATTGAGTAGACGAATGGGTTAACCGCGCTACTAGCAAACGCCACCGAAGCACACCAAACCCAAATCTGAAAAATTTGAATTTCTGCGCAATGATCTTTAGCAAAAAAGTTTACTATTGTAATCACAATGTTTGGAGTCCAGAATAGAACGAAAAATAAAATAACAATTGCCATCGTTCGTGCAGCCTTTGCGTGATTTTGTGGGTATGGAGTTTGTTCGAAGGCGCACACAGCTGTCCTTTGTTGATCTGTTCTCCTTCGCTGCTGTTTAATAGCCTTGAAAATGTGGAAATAACAAAATGTTATCACACAAAGTGGAAATGCTATTCCAATCACTGAATGGACGATCCAGAGAGTTTCTGTTTCGTCTGGTTTGTGAACAAAAACTCGTGTGCAGACAAATAAGACAGAGAAGGTCCAAATGAAACCAACAACTGTAAGACATCGCCTAGTGGTTATCACCTGTGCGTAATACAAAGGATGAATTACGGCGATGTATCTCTCCACGCTCATGGCAGCGAGATTGAATGTAGTTGTTATAACAGTGTGTATCCAGAGATATTCCTCCGCGATATTCAATGGATGTTCGTAATCCATGACGTTTAAAACCACAATAACAGTGTATATAGGATTCATTATAATTCCAATGGTGAAATCAGCCGCGGCGAGTGAAGCAATAAACACGTTTGAGGCAACGCGAAGTAGTGGCGTCCGAAAGATGGCCACGAGGACAAGGAAATTTCCACAAACCGTTATAATGCCCGATAGGCTGTTAAAAATCGATAGAAATATCATCGAGGCGGTCGAAAATTCCCCGGAGCAATCAGCATTCGCCATTTTGAAGCAATAACAGCTGCAATAACTAACTCTGTATAACTTCTCCTGTCCGACTGAAGAACATAATCGTGTGCAAATTTCACCGATTTTTCATTCTGGTTGAGTGCCAAAAATATAAATTAAACAAGATTTCACACTGGTGAATATAAATATTCCTGATACACCTGCGGTATAATCAATTAATTCCAAAACCAATTTTAAAATGGCCTCAGGTTGCCTGAACGTTTTAACAGTTCCTCTCGATTGTTCTAATTTAGTGAATTGGTTCTCTGCCAGAGATATGAGCGATATAAACGACATTCAACTCCTTTCGACTCCCTCAGATCCCACTTATATCGCTGGTTTCTCTTGCTACACGATAAACTTTAATATCCCCATTATTTGAGTGGCATTATTTAAATTATTTCCCTTTTTATTAACTTTACCTTCGTTTGGGCAAATAGAGTCTGACTTGTCTTGTCTGTGCCTAAGTTTTCATAAGAATATTTGTCTTGACAACTGTCTATGCACATCGATTAACAAAGATAAACCGTTAAAGGTTCAAATTTCTTGGTGCGATGTAAGAATCAGAATCTGAATCAGAATACAAAGGTCGATCGCAAATGGCAGTTGCATATTGAATTTTGCATGCCACTTTCTTCGATGTATTTGTAAAAATGTCAGAGAAGCAAAAGACAAGTTTTCGTGACTTTGCAAATGAGTATCACCCTGCTAGACTTCGGCCTGATTTTCACCTTTAAACAAAAAGGTAAAACTACATACACTTATCTTATTAACGATCCGCTTACTCTAACAGGCAGCTGTAAAAACATTGAAACGTATTGATTAAACGAAACAAAACTACAACTTTGCACTCAAGAGACTCAAATACTGTAAAAGTGATCTTTCTCTGCTAAGTTTGAAATTGTGAGGCTGATAGTCATATCTTTTCAGATGTAGGATTCATAAAGCTACCTTCGGTGTCACTTTAACGGCTGAATGCTAATAAAAGCATTGAAACGCCTCAATTGAACGAGACCAAATTACAACTTTGCACTCAAGAGACGTAAATACTGTAAAAGTTACCTTTCTTTGCCAAGTTTGAAATTGCATAGCCGATAGTCATATCTTTTGAGATGTAAGATTCATGAAGCTGCCTTTGGTATCACTTTATCGGTTGAATGCTGAATAAAAAGATTTCGTTTTGGACTTTTGAGTGTCAGAGTAAATGTGGAAAATCTTAATTAACTCAGAAGATAAACGTTTTAAAGAAGACAAAATTAATGCAGTGAACAAACAAAAATGGTCCCCCTCTATACAGTCGTAAAGCTTATTGAATTTAAAATTTAACAAGTGTTGACCGAAAAGGAGGTGACTAGAGTGGTGGATATTAGCGGGCGAGAGGCATCAAAATTAACACAATGAATAAACAAAAAATGTTCCCTATATAGATTTGTAGGTGTTTGGATTTAAAATTTAATCAGTGTTCACGGAAATGAAAGTGAATAATGATCGGTATTGGCGAGAGTTGACAGCTGTTGCTTCCCTCAGAGGTGGAAATTTGATCGCCGGTTTGGGTAGCCTGCATCCACAAACACTATTCTTTTGTGTGGGATATCATAGATTATTTAACTTAGTTCCAAGACTTTTGGAAATCAGAGGCAGAAAACGTTTGTTCTCTGTTGAATTTTAAAACAACTGTAACTAGCGAACAATTATTTATAAGTATCCAAGAGCATCTCTACAGGTTTCAATTCTTACACCTACAAATTAAAGTCTGGACTCGTTTTTTTACAAAAAATTATTAAAAGGAGCAACAATGGCTTTGGGGTTTGTAAAGATTATCCCATCTGAGTGATTTTGACAGAGCTTTGACAATTTTTAAACAAGAAAAAACAACATGCCGACAAAAACTATAATCAAAACTCAGCAAATTTGCATTTTCCGGACATGCTGTTTGATTTTATCGTAGAACTTTTAAAAACGCACATTAAGTTTAACGTATCATATTATGCTTTAGCTAGTGCGAAATAAGCGTGAATTACGGAGAGTTTAAATTTAACTGATTAACTTCATTGTTAAGGCTTCCTTGTCGATTATCAACCCCAAATAAAGGCCAAGAAAGAAATTCAGCCTGATCTGAATTAAATGGTAAGTGTTCCTCGTGTTTGATTTAATCATTCTTCCGTTCCCGCATAAAATAAATTAACGCCAGTTAGACAGGTTTCCGTGCGCTATTCCATACACAGCTTGGTCAAAAATTAATATGCCTTTGATCGATGCTTTTGCAAAAATCACCTTCAGTTATTAGAAGTATCCCAACATTTCAGGGTTAAATCTCATCCAAAAACGTCGCAAACAAAGTAGAGCAAAAGTTAGGTTAATAGACGTGAGTGGTGGTAACTGTTTTTTACATACCGTGAGTATATACGCATGATTTATAGTTAAATTGTACATAATGTGCTTTACCCACGACCTAAAGTTACAAATTAAGATTTTCTCTCGCCAGTAACTCAACGAAGCACTTTTGCTTGCAAGTTGCGGTTTAAGAGACTACGTCATCTATTAGTTTAAGTATCACTTTCAAAAACCACATTCGCATCAATGGAAACTTAAAAGATGTTCCCGTTTTGTTTAAAAAGGCAAAAGAAACTTAAGTGAGGTTTGCTACGGATGGGCAGGATGAGAACGGATTCCAACTTGAAAAATTCCGGCCTACCTATTTTAAGCTCTTCCTTCCTAAAGTTATGAAGCAGTCCAAGTCATGAAGCTGTCCTTTCATATAGCTTTGCACTTTCATGTTGCTTTACAATTATTGTATTTTGCAAAATTACATTTCCACAGCACCCTTGGAAATGACAACGTCTAATTCTAACAGTAATCGGGTAATTTCCTCTTATGGAATCAATGTATAACAAGTCATGCAGTTCATGAGCATAAAGGGAATGATCACCAATTGTAACCTACCTTGATGTTGAAACATCTTTTCCCAGTTACAGTACGTCTAAAAGAAATGTATGGAGACCATTGAGGGACGTACATGCTGGTCAGTGGGACGGGTAGGGAATCTTTGGTTAGCGCTGTTGCCTGTTTAATTAGGCCTCGCACAGGAAATAGTTGTTCCTCCTATTGAGCGCTTGCTAACCGTTTAGTTGCTTATGACAATAACGATCGGAGTTGCCCTTCGTCACTGTGAATCTTATTCTACTCCTGATCATGATCCCAGCCAAATAAACGAGGCCAAAATCACAGCAGATGCAACTGACATGGAGAATGGAAGACGTGTGAAACCGCTTGCGCTCAACGGCCTCCCTGACGATCTTCGCGCCCTGCTGATGACATAGCTGACCAGCACACACTCCTTCTATGTCCGCTTATCTCGAGCTACTTACTTTAACCCCCAGGCTTTAACCCAAAGCATCGCCTGTTGGACGCTCTAGACGCGGAGTGGTAGGCGAGTGGTACGCGTTAATCCACCGGGGTTTTTAAATTGAAACTCTAGGGATGCAAGGTTTAAATGGTAGTTAATAATATAATCTTTATTTTCTTATTCTGTTTTTGCCACTTTATTCAGAAGCCAATGAAAAAGACGCTCCTTCTCACGGTATCACGCTGTTTCCGCTGCATCTGTATTCTTACAATCTGGGCAAGCGGTATCGATGTCGCTCACGGCTGTAGCAGAACTGACTCAGTTGAGGGTTATAGATTGAACGGACACGTTATTACATCTCAGGCACAGATGAACATTTGGAGTTGCTTTCAAGCTTGTAAGAGGACACTTGGCTGTCAAAGTATAAATTACAAAGTAGAAACATACACCTGCGACATCAATAACCGAACGAAGAAAGGAAGGCCATACAAGTTTGTCGCCATGAAAGGAAGCGTGTATCTGGAGAACCCGTTTAGAGGTAGGCGGAAAAGAATATGAAGAATTCGATATGATGACGGTTTATGTCAATATGAATTAATGTGAATTTATATTACGTAGAGTATTGAATCCAACCATTCAAAAGTCAGGGAAAGTCTTTACATTCGTTTTAAATAATGGTTTTAAATGGCACAAAAGCATATAAACGAAATATTACTGTCATTACAAGCTGTGGAGAATTCATTTGAGACAAGTTTGATTTACGAGCCATTTTATTTCAGAAATAAGAGCTTTTAAATCAATAAATTCGAAACTTCAAGTTAGAGATTTTAATCTAGCAAACAAATATATTATTCCGCCTGCGAATTGTTTAAATTATATCAGTTGTACCGTTTTCAATTAGTTGTTATCAAATAAAAGCAATTTGGCTAGCTACTGTCACAATTTAATTTTGCATGCTGTCATTTAGAATAAAACATAAACAGTGGTGTTTTATTCTTAATTCTTAATTTTTATTCTTAATCAAGCTACGATGGCCTAAGAACAAAAGTTTTTATGCTGTTTTTACATGTTTCTAAGTCGAAGGTCCTTCCGTTTACAATTAATGCTCTTAACGTGCTCATTGTTTTCATCCGTGGGGAAAATGTATTTGACAGTAAATTAGCAATTGAAATGTGCAGGAGGCATGGTGTCAGAACTCTGTATAAGACGTCACGAAAGGAAAGGGGAAATAAGCTGATCGCTGATTGGGTACAAAAGAGGCAATGCCTCAAAATTTGTGCTCAATCAGAAGCAAGAACGCAAATGGGCTCTTGAACTACTTGTCCGTTAAAGGTATCCTCCCAGGGGCTGTTCCCGCCCGTCTTGTAAACTTTCGCTCCCACCAGGCTTCCGCTTGCACCGATTTTCGCCCGTTTTATCTGCCCCTCACCTCGACTATCTGCCCCTGGGACTCCGAGGACGTTTGATCACGTTCTTAATTCTAGGTCACTCTTTTAGCTCCATTAGGTGTTGTAAAGGATCTCCCCGGTTTGTCATGCAAAGATATAAGCGAGTCACAGGAGAATGTGGTGAGTGGAAAGTACTGGATTGATCCCAGCGGCTCTAATGATCCATTTACAGTCATGTGTGACATGGAAACAGATGGAGGTGAGATAACAGTAGGAGGCAACGGGAATGTTGACGTTCCCAGTGTCATGGACGGCAACCTGAGGTGTAGTTTCTTTCTACTTTATTTTTTTCTTGTTGTTGGCGACCCTCTGTTTCAAACCGTAGAATAGTGAAGCTCTTTTTTGACGTTTTTGGCTTGACGTCAGAATACACGACGCCTTACATGATTGGCTAAGAAAACAGTAAAACAGGGACCCGGGGGGGTACTTCCTAGTAATAGGCAAATGGGGATGTGACGCTGCATAGGATAGCATTTTGACGACTGGATTGACTATAATGGGGTTGCATTTTCAATAGGAGTTGATAGAGTTACTAAAATGGGGTCGCACATTTGCGGGATTTCAGGGGTAAGTAAATTCCGGCAAGTAGGGATTTAGGGTATATTTGCCCAAAATTGACTAACATGGGTTCTATAATTGGCTACATAATAGACTCAAATGGGGTAGGGGTTGAAGAGGCCAGCGGCACAAAACCAGCAAAAATTGGCCCAAGTACCCCCTCCCCCCCCGGGAACAGGGGCAAACAAAGAACAGAGACAACAACGCTAGCCCTAAAACAATAGAGCTGTGTGCTAACAAGGTCCAATGAAGAGGTTCCAAGGAGCTGCGTGGTACCTGGAATACGCTAAAAAGAGAACAGTTATTATTGTTTTTATGATAAATCTTACCTAAAGTTGGGCTTTTCTTATTTTAAATTATATCAAATAAATACACAAAGCGAAGAGTCAAGGAGGTGCATGCGCAGTCGGGTTGAGTACTGCTCATAGAAAACGAGGACGAGTAACGTAATCAGTTGTTTTAACGGACATGCAAATGATTTTACTTTTAAAAAACAGTGATATTTAGGTCGTATTTACCAGAACAATCATTAAAGTTTTGACTTTCCAAGTGATAGTGTGCAATCGTTTTCTATTAGCAAACAGAAATCGGCGAATCACTCAATCAGAATCGCGTATTCGAGATAGGACTCAGTAAATGTTCCCGGTAAAATAGTGCTGTCAAATTGTGCTTCAAAATCAGAGCATCATTTCTTAAATTTAAAATATATTCCATCTTTGGTAGGGGGTAATTTTTTATTACACTTTTAAGAACATTAGACAATTTCCAGTGATTAATTTTGTTTCTAAGCCACTAAAATGATGTCTGATCTTTTTCCTTAGGGGGATGGACTTTGATTGCACAAACTGTATTTCGAAACTCCACGTCTTTTTCACCGATGGTTAGAGAGAAAAACTTCAGAATGATCCAGAACTACAGCAGCGGGATAGTACGTGTTGATGTGACTGCAATATGGCAGCTAAAACAGCTCATAAACTTCACGCAGTTGCGATACTTTTGCCATAAAAAGTCAACAGGGAGGATCTTTCACATCATGACAAAGCGTGATTCACACGGTGAAAGAGCTCTGCGGTATCTTACTGAAGATCCTTCTGTTCAACCAAGAGCATGTGGCTCGTTTGAAACCCTGCCAGACGATAATTCGTTTCTAGCTGCTAATTGCGCCAAATGGGGTAACGATGGGGTGAACAGTGAATGCAATAAGTGGGGTTATTACAAAAACAAAGGAAACTATCGGATTTATAATGATCCGATCATCTGGGAAGGTAAATATTATATTAACTTGAAGCCGTCCATCCTGGCTTGTGACGATTCTAGAGATATGCCCCACCCCTTGTCTCCAGGGGACAAATGGCAGATGTATGTTCGATGAGAACTTTGTAAAGAAACCACCGCACCTTTTGAAGTGGGCTTCCCTCTAAAGTGAACACATATCTCTTCCTTTTCACCAGAGGCTCCTTCAGTAAAAAAGGCAGGGAAAGAAGAACAACGTTCATCGCGCGATTGTCCTTTTTTCCCTCTCTACAGCCTACGCTAGATTATTTCTAGAAAATTTTAGAATTTCAAAAAAGCTTCTCTCCGGTAGGGAAGAGAGCACGTATCAGAGAAAGAAATGTAAAAAAAGCAACATACCAATGTCGGATAGACCTTCTGTCGCGTTACATTTCATCCTATTTTGAATTAAAAAAAGACTCTACTCTAAAATGTTGACTACACCTCTCAATGTTGCCGTGTAAAGTGGCCTGTAGAATATTTGTCACTAAATTTACTTCACCTGAAGGGTTTAATTGATTGTGAATTCACATCTAGCTTTTAATCAAAAGCGATTTGCACCCGTTGCCACTTGCATGATCGCGTTGCCGGACACAAGCAAAAATCGTCGTCCATATACAAGCATTATAAAAACGAACACAATACCAAAATGCCTGAACACTTTTTAGATCAGTTTCATGTCAGTCGCGAAGTGTGACAACAGTTTGACTACCTCTTCAAAGAAATGCTCTTTATTCGCATGCTACAACCAAATTTAAACGTCCAAACTGACTCTGTCCGCGCGAAAGTGTTTGTTTAAGTATTGCTGTAGAGCTTTTGTTAGTATGCTAATTCTTTAGAGACTTGTTTCTTAATTTGGCATCGCATAATTTTTTTCTTAGTCTTCATAATGGTGTCATGGAGACACCGAAACGTCGGCTTTTTACATTTATTTTTTTGCAACTAGCTTTAAGTTTTTCAATCCTCGTGAATCGAACCTGAGGTTCGGTTCACGATGCTTTCCTAAAAAAAGATGCATCCTCAAAATTTTGCTGGAAAAAATCGTTTTGTTGATTAAAGGCTAATTTATACGCTGCGATTTGTCGGGCCGATTTGTTGGCCACGACAAATCAGGGAGCGAATCGGCACGTGTGAATGGCGATCCGATGCGCGCGCGACTCCGATCCAACAAGTCGGCCGATTCAGAAAAATCTGTGACTTCTTCACAGATTTTCGCGTGTCGGGCCCGATTTTAAGAACGAAAATGCAACCTGCAAAAGAATTGGCGCAAAACAAATTATATCGGCGGTATTTTAGCTGAAAACAAACTAACTAGTTATCACGTACCATTTTGTTTTCCAAAATGTTTTATAAAAAAAGTTTTGACTATAAAAAATGCATGTGCACTGCTTGCACTGTCCATAAACCGATTCGCTTCCCGATTTATCGTGGCCGACAAATCGGCCCGACAAATCGCAGCGTGTAAATTAGCCTTAAGATACACTTAAAGATAAAAGGGCTTTGTGAATTCGGCCCCTGACCTAATTGGTAATTTACCGAAACGCAAGAAATCGCGAAAAATAGCACACTTCCAGAAGTTAAATCATGTAAAGAACGCTATATTTTACTGAATAAGTTTATTTTACGTTTTAATTTTGTCTGTACATATTTTGAACTTTAACTTTTTTCAACTGGTTAAGTTTTATTATCTCTTAAAAATATTGACAAGAAAAGGAGGACAGGTGGTGGAACCCTTGAAGAAAACAAGCGGGAAATGGGAGAAATATTGCGAAACATTACGTCAAATTTTTCTATAGCAAAAGTGCAAAGGCGCAAGAGCCCCCAAGGCAGGGCTCGGAGCTGAGAGGCATGGGAGCGGAAAGGGGGAGGTTCAAATCCACTGTCACCAGCCCCCCCCCTCCCCCCTAGCCCCAAAAATTGCCGAATTGGCAACTGTTCATTTTAGTAACGATAGGAAATGGAAATGAAGCCGAGAGTGGATAAAAGATGAAAGACGTCTTGCGTTACATAGTCTGAAGTCTTTGACGCCTGATTCTCGCTGTAGTTCCGCTGTCTTCTGCATCTTCGGAAAGGGTATAAAGCCCCATCATCCGGCATGTGTCGCAAGAAGAGTCGGCTTTCCCAAAATGAACATGGCGATTTGTTGGAGCGTCTATTATGGTGTTTCTTCTCATCTTAACAACTGTATGCGTTGTAAGAAGCTCCATAGATTCTCTGTGGCCTCTTTGGGCTGCACGCTGTAGAGCGGTGAACTCAAATCTGTCGGCCACTGTGACGTCACTTCCGTGTGTCAACAACGCTTCGATGGTTTCCTTGTGGTTGTTATGCGCCGCCCGATGTAATGGCGTGAGTCCCCAGAAATCTTTAGCGTGCACGTCTCCGCCGTGTTTTGCTATCAACACACAAGTGTCTGTGTGTCCATTCTGTGCTGCAAGATGTAGAGCTGTATGTCCTTCATTCATTGCATCATTCACGCTGCAACCATTTTCGATCAAGACACGACAAGTATCTACAAAGCCACCGTATGCACTGAGGATCAAAGCGTTTGAGTTCTCTTTATTTATCGCCTTCAGATCGCTTCCGTGCCGAAGGAGGCATTCTACGACTTGGGTGTGGCCATTTTGGGCAGCACGATGTAGAGGAGTATGTCCCCATTGATCTTTAGCGTGAATGTTGCTTGCTCCGTTTACAACCAAGGCTTGAACTGTGTCTCTATGGCCATACTTAGCGGCACAATGCAAGGGAGTTGATCCTGATTGGTCCACTACGTGTGTATTTGCACGATTTGCCAACAGAATTTCAACTGTACTTGTATGTCCGTTTTGCGAAGCTCGATGTAAACAAGTGTTTCCCCATTTGTCAGAGCGGTGAATATCACCTCCTTTTAGAATCAAATGTCCCACGACTGCCGTATGACCGTTTTCGGATGCTCTGTGCAAAGCTGAATAGTTCCAGTGATCTAGAGCATGAAGATCAGCACCTTGTTTCAGAAGCAACTCGACCGTTTCTTTGTGTCCATTCGCGGAAGCTAAATGCAGCGAGGTGTGACCATGGAAGGAACAGTTTTCATTCGGATCCCCTTCACCGTCAAATTTCAATGGAGCTGCTGCGGATCTTAAGCCTGGAGATGACAAAACTAAGACGTGTGTCTTAGCCTTTATGTCGCTGCCCTCGCGGAGTAAAAGTTCTGCAGTGTCTGTGTGCCCATTCTGTGAAGCTCGGTGCAGTGGAGTGAAGCCTTGAAAATCAATCGCATGAACACTAATTCCACTTCTAATCAGCAGCTTGGCTGTGTCCGTATGTCCCTTCTCCGCAGCTCTATGAAGGGCTGTATATCCCCAAAGATCCTTCGCTTGGATATCACTGTCATTTAACAACAGCACTCGAGCAGTAGTGGTATGGCCGTTGCTAGCGCATCGATGAAGTGGTGTGAACATCCATTTGTCTTCAAACCTGACATTAGCGCCATGATCGACAAGAAATGTCACTGTTTCCACATGGCCATTCTCAGCTGCTCGATGTAAAGGTGTGTAACCCCAAATGTCCTTACAGTTCGAATCGCTTCCACTTGCAACCAAGCATTGGACTGTCTCCTTGTGGCCATTCTTTGAAGCTCGGTGCAGCGCCGTAAGGCCCCATTTGTCTTTCAAGGACGCATCACTGCCACTGTCGAGAAGCAGCTTGACAACATGTGGATGACCCCTTTCAGATGCGAAGTGAAGACTGCTGTTTCCAGTGGTCTTGTGACAAGCATGCAAATTAGCACCAATTTTGACGAGATACTTACAGCACTTTAAGTGACCATTATTGGAAGCAATCATCAGCGAAGTCAATCCTTTGTGATTCTTACCATTAAAGTTGACTCTTGCGTGCAACAGTATCTTTACAGTTCTGTGTAGGCCAATTTGGCAGGCGCGATGCAATGGTGTGTTACCAGTGTTGTCAACAGCATTAATATCAGCACCTTCCTCGATAAGAAACTTGGTGAACTCAACATTTCCCTTCACAGAAGAAAAATGAAGGGCAGTCTTTCCGTTTTTGTGCCTGGCATTGACCTTTGCACCATGGCTTATCAGTAAACTCCCGGCATCTTTGTTATCGTGGTATGCGGCGATCATCAAAGGTGTGGTGTCATCCTTGGCCTGAGAATTCACTCTAGCACCTTGTTTGATGAGCTCCTGACCCACTTCAATGCAGTTTGTCTGAGCCGTGAAATGTAATGGCGTAAAGCCGTGGGCGTCTTTTGCGTTGACATCGGCTTCCTTGTCGAGGAGAATCCTCGCTAGATGAGCTTTTCCAGAGAATACAGAATAATGCATCGAGGTGTATCCGTGTTGGTCCTTTCCTTCAATGTCACTCCCTCTTTCCACCAACTCTTCAATAGTGTTTGGATGTCCATTTAGAACTGCTAAATGAAGTGGTGAACATCCATCGGTTGTTCTTGTTTCCAGATCACTACCTCTGTGTAAAAGCTCCCTTAAAGCGATGGCACTTCCATGGGAAGCAGCAAAATGTAAGGCTGTTTGCCCCATTACGGTTTTTTCCTTCACTTTTGCCCCTCGTTTAACAAGAAGATTAATTGCGTTCTTGTCGTCATTAATAGAAGCTAAAATCAAAGGTGTCATTCCTTTTTCACTGCGGGCGTTCACATCTGCGCCAAGACGAACCAAAGCACGAATACCGTCAATATGACCAGAGGAGCATGCCATTAAAAGTGGAGTTTGCTTACCAGCTGAAAATACATCCACATCATAGTCACTTTCGTTAACAAGCCGTTTAATAGCTAAACCATCTCCCAAAGCCGCTGCTACGTGTAGGGGTGTCAATGATTTGATCGTTCCTTTCTCTTCTGGTGGACACCTCTGAAGTTTGTTAATCTTGAGTTGCTTTAGTTCCTTGATGACGTCTTCAATGGAATCAAGGCTTGCGACATTTCTTGGAGATCGTGGGCTTGAAGATAATACTCTGTTGTCCCTTGTACGATAACCATGGATTAAATCAGCAAAGTTTGCTTCGAAAGGAAGAGAAAACTCGCTTTCAGATGTCGTGCTTATCCCCATGAGAGAGCTGAGGCTTGTCCCCCGTCCACGATTATCTTCACGATTGTCAAAGTTATCCATCATCTACAAATTAAAAAGAAGCATTCTTTTGGTTGAAAACTACAAAAGACGCCACAAAATATTAACTGAAAGAAATAGGTCATGCTCATATGACGGTTCGTTTGACTATCTTCTGAGAGTTAATTGTAGGCATTTGAAGGAAGTCAAAGATACAGGATGAAATTATTACGGCGGAAAGCAAGATCTTCTCTCTTTTAACAGTTATGTCGGGCGACCCCAGTCAACTTGCACCACCAAAACGGATCGCAATAAGAATTCTAACTCGCCCGAGAAGCAGACCGGAGAACACCTATTTTGGACCACTTGTTTTTGAGCGCCTTGCGTCGCTGGATTGCACACTTAAATCCTGCACTAGCTGTAGTTGATGGTGCAGTAGACAGTGGCTGGTACATCGCATTTTCTGAAATATGGCCAGGAGTTTGCTTTAGTTTGCTTTATTATCTCCATTATCGCCAAAAGTTATGAAAGCAAAGGACTATATATAAGAGAGGCCGAATAACAGGTTAAAACTCGAAGCTCCGTCAGAATGGTCGAATTCTGGACCGCTTGTCACAAATTCAAATTTGATACACTGTAACCCACTTCCATTATTGATTGTAATCCTGTACTTTATCTCAAAACTACTTGTACTGTTTTGCTCAGTAAGAACTTTTTAACCAATTTAGTTGTATATTTGGTGGGATTTAGTAACACAACAGAAAAACTAGGCAAGCAAGATATCTGTATTTTGGTGGGAAATTGTCGGCCTTTATCATAATAATAATCTGAAAGAACCAAAAGTGTTCGTAAATTATAGTGGGACGAATTTGGGGCATAGAACAGGATCACGTTATATTTACAATATTAAAACAACAACAGTTCCCCCTGTATATATACACCTAATTGAAAAAACGTTGTCGTGTGAAAAGCATATACTATGAACGATACGACCCAATGGTTTTCTGGGAAGGGGGAAAACGTGCTTCTATTCTCAGGCATCATGGAGATAACATTAACGCAGTATACCCAAATCTATTCCAAAATCTTCAAATCTTCTTGGGAATGAAAATATTTTGAATATCAACGTATGACAATACGTGGAACTGGGAAGCAAGCTTGTTACTGCTGTCTTCCGCAGTATACCCAAATCTATTCCAAAATCTTCTTGGGAATGAAAATATTTTGAATATCAACGTATGACAATACGTGGAACTGGGAAGCAAGCTTGTTACTGCTGTCTTCCCAGAATTCCATCGTGTCGCATCGTTCATGGTTTATGCTTTGTACCCGACAACGTTTTATCAATCAGGTAAATACCTTAATTCATCGAAAGATGGCCAGGTTGTAAATAGTCTTTTAAAACAGTTTTAACGTTGACTTAAGTTTATTAAACAAGAAATCTGCTTTTCTGAACGTCTGCAATACTCACAATGGAATCACTGCGACGTGGCTTATTTTCAATTGTTTTTTCTTTTGTGATTGTTTTTCTTAAACACTCTTTACAAGAAACTCGTTGTTGCACGGACATATCACTTGTTTGCTTAAAGGTCACGCAACCCGCTTTCTAGAAAATTCCGTGTCTTTTGCTTTTAATCCCGAGGTTTTTTACGGCTCCTCGTGGTACCAGCGGGCTGCGATCCTCTCGTAAAATAAATGAGTTCACTACATCATCAGAAGGGTAGTGGTGAAAAAGATGTATTTGATACCCTGAGTAATATCATAACAACAAACATGTTGTCTAGTGAATCCTTTGTGCCCAACCAGACGCCTGTTTAACAACGAAAGATCATAGTCGAATTCACTGACAGCGATCATGATCAGTGTTTGCTATTTAAGCTCATCGTTCAGCTGCTTTGACACGCCAACTTAAGGCAGACAATACCGTATCACAATAACTGCTCCGCTGTACTACTCTTTACGTGCTTCATCGCAAGTACAACCAGAACGTATTATTTACACAGAAATTAATTTTGAAAGACCTTGAAATAGATCTGAACTTCGTTTTTCTCCACAAATAAGTTGTAGTTTTTCTAGCTTCTGCATCTCCAGGTATCAAGCGGATTGTTCTTAAAGAACGATGTGCAGGAAAGTACAAAGGCTCCTCTGTGATTTATAAGCATCGTCCTAATATCCGATTGGCAGTACTGTGAGAGTCAATTTCATTTGTTCGTTTATAGGCACAATCCTACCAACTACAATCTACGGCTCTAGAATATTACGTCTCATTATGCACTGACACTAAACTTAATAAAACATTTGCAGGCATTTTAAGTGCAATCAGACATACGCAACTTACCTTACAAAAGCAAGTTCTTTAACTTTTGGTCTTGACGCAAAGTCTGTAAGACGCCATATTTACCGCTTCATTTGTTGATATCGAAAAATAACATACTCAAAGTAGTGAAAATAAGCCGTCATCATTCAGCGGGCGAGGTTTGGATACGAAACAAATGTCTCATGTCTTTTTAAGCTGCAATTATTTCATAATGGAGCAAAAATCCTAGCAACAAGAAGCGCACTTTAGTCAGATGACATGTGAATTAAGTGTAACGCTTCAGTGTTGTTTACAGATTGATCAGTCGAGCGGGACATAGCGTGCCACTCCATTCAGACACGTTATCACAAAGTAGTGATTTCTTTGTTTGTGTTCACTCTCCGCAAATAAGTGTCCTTCTGACAAAAGATGAATTGCTTGGCTGGTTATTTAAACTTTGTCCAAGAAACAACACCACTGCTGAGAAGTAACCGTCGACAGTCGATAGTGACACAAACAAACATGGCGGAAAAAACCTGGGCTTCATCTACTGCAAGTACTTTTAGCAGAACAGAGCAGAACAGAGTTGTGCATCTAAGCAACTGGTCTACTGTGACGTCATTGTTTGAAGGCAGGTCAAGATGTGCGTCATATAATTGAGAACAAGCACTAAGTTCCGTTACTGTCGGGAGTTTCTTTGTTCTGTTTTAATTTCTCAGTTCGTTTCCACAGTAGCGAGCAGTAGCTCTAAGCGTTGTTAGTAAGTCGCTTCATGTTTCCATTTTTCCGTTATACTTCCATTTTCCGGTTTTGAACAATTAGTCTGCAACAATGAAGACTACTTGATACAGTTCACTCATTTCACAACCAATCTCCACATCTATCAACTTTCTTTTTAAAAGACAAAATAAGGCTAAATAAGGTTAAATGACTTCAGAAGACATAATGCAATGAAGTAACCTGTAAAAATCGGCGTTGTCGTTGACTGATTGTCATTTTTAAAACCTTGGTTAAGCCATTTTGTATGTTGTTTTTGAATTAGGGAGAAGAAATTTTGGTGGTAAATGGGTTTATGCAGTCTATGTAAGTGTACTAAGGATATTTTTTTCTAAGTCATGAGACACACGTTTCGCGTCAGACTGGTTGTGTCTTAATGGTCACATGACCGCATGATAAGCGCGTCGTACGACTTTCGATTTTCGCAGAGTCAACTATTGTGCATTGTTACCAAGAAATCAGACGAAAGCGGCGCCATGTTGCTACATTCGGGGCTTCAAATGCGTCATCAAATGATCAATTAAAAAAGGCAAATTCAATTGTTACTAAGATATTTTAGTATTGTTACCACAGGGGTTAAGAGAAAGACAGTTTATCTTTCTTTTCCATGTAGCTTCATTTATTTTAAACTGAAATGTAAACTTCCAATAACGTTTTTCAAAGCGGGGATCGTGCATTGGGGACTCCAACTGGTGCGCGGAAGGTCTTGGGTTTATCAATTACTTGCGTCGCTCAAACTGACAGGTTTTCAGCCATTTTTTTATGTAGCCCCATGCTACTACACTACAGGAACGAGTTTCTAACAACATAACAGTCACTTTATTTTAAAATCTATTTATATATTTGAAGTAACATGAATTACTACAGATCGATCTAACTGCGACTAGACATATATCTCAAAATTAACACGGATTTTTGCCAATTAAGTACCGAATCATCCGAATCATGTATATTCACAATTAATTATTCATATTGAACTACACTGGAGTTTCTCTATGTAACGACGTATGTTTTTCATGCATATGGTTGTTTGAATACTTGATGCTTGGCGTGAACGACAGCGTACGCGTGTTTCGCGCAAAATGTCTATCAGCTTTGAAAGGAGAATACACACAACACAGAAGAGATTTAAATCCTCCACGGAATGTCTCATTAAACACTGCATAAATTATAGGATTGATAGCTCCATTCGCTCTTATTAGAAACTCGCTCGCAAAAAATAATCCCACCGGCAAGTCTACGTCGCCGAAGAACAAGGAAAAGGTTACAATTTGTAAAGGCAACCAACAGACAATAAAACAGAAAACGATAGTAATAAGCATCAGGATGATCTTACGTCGGCTCGCCATTACGCGTCTCTTGCTGGATTTGTTACTGTTGCCAGGGATTTTACGAAACCATAAATAATGAGAAATTAAGGAGTAGAAAATTATCGTGGTAGTGAAAGGAACCATATAAATGACAATAAATAATGCGATAGTGTACGCCTTTGATGCATCGTCCGTGTCAAAATACGGCGACCAGTCTTCGTAGCAATAAAAGAAACCATCTCCCGCGCCTAGTTTTATCGCATACAACATCGGTGACATAACCAACAGAGAGCAAACCCAGATCAAAATAATCATGAATTTGAGACTGCGCTTAGTGTTCATTTTCTTCATTGGATGAACTATGGAGAAGAAACGATCAAATGAGATAGCTGCTAAGGTTAAAACTGAACTTGCTATCAATGCAAACGCCGCCCAGTTCATGAACTTGCAGATGAACGTGCCCCAGTGGCTTCCAATTGAGAGTTGATATCGTAAGATACCGGTGATCAATGGGGGCATGGCGATCACTGTGTATAACAAGTCACTGACGCTCGTGTTCACGATCAGAAAATAAGTGTTTGTGTGCATCTTTTTGGTTTTAAAGACCACTGAAATGATGATGATGTTGCCGATCAGAGAGACGAGTGCTACCAGTGCACACATCAAAAGCTTGACGACTGTTAAGAAAGTGGCTGGTGCATTTTCGGATGTCAAGGGTTCACCTGTCGATCCATTGCGAATAAATGAAGAATTAACCATCGCTGCTATCAGACTTAAAATTCTACAGCGTTAACTTCGAAGACAGGCTGTCCACGACTGTCACTTTAGGAGGACGTTCAAGGCAAAAACGCGAGATTCGCCTGAGAATAAATGAGCCCGAAATTAAACCATCACTGCTTGGTAATGGACCAGTTAACGATCATTATCTCGTTTGTCTTCTCATAAAACCACCAATCAAAATATTGTTTTTTGAGAACAAAGAGCTCATACGCAACGCAGAACTCATCCTTTGAGAACAAATGTACTATATGACTCAGGATATGATCTTTTTCATAATTACGACGGCTGCGTAATTGAGCAGCTTGCGTTGCGTCGTCTTCAACGGAGACCACCAATCAAAATACAGTATTCTAAGACCAGATTTCTTCAGTGGGATAATTTAGCTTCCTTTTACTAGCTACATAATGCGCTTTGCCGCACAAAGCTTGTTTCAAAGGAACTGATGTCTCCTATAAGTGTTAGTTCTGTCCGGTATTAATGCATTACGGCATTGTTCGCGAAACAGGAATGACCACATTTGTTTTCCTTTTTAGCATTTGCGTCAATATTGTTTCGTGTTATCTCCTGAGGTCAATTTTTCAGCAACAAAACAAGGGATTAAAAGATAAATAATGTTTACGTTTGTTTTCTAATTATCGAGCTGAGTGAAAAATAAATCGCCGAATAAAATCCATTTTAATAGCGACCTTACAGTATTTTGCATTAAAATGCTTATTGCGTGTATATATTTATTCATTCTCTCTATTCTCTAGACGTTACTTAATTTCGCGAAGTTGACGGATCCCCTTTTCGCTTTTATAGCGTGATTTCATGGAAAATATCGATTAAATTCTGCTGAAATATGGCCTTTCCCTTGGGTTTTTTTAATTTTCATATCGCTATGATCTCGACAAAAGGCTTGGGAAAATAGATTGTGACTTAAGGTAGGCCAAAAAAATATATCCGTCTTGGGTAGAACGTTTGTACACCTTCACATTTTCATTTCTCTTCTTGTCCCTTATTTTGTTGTTGATTAGTATACGGCTATGTTTCTCCGCAGTTCAAGACAAAAAATACCAGTTAGATTTTAAGCGTTTAATTTAAGGAACAACTGAGAGTGGAACTACACATGTCTGACAAATCAGCTGCTCTTTAATAATAGAAATGTCCACAGTTTTGTTTCAATTTTTTTTTTCAAAACACAATTAGTGTTGGTCGATTTTTCTGACCAGGAACGGAAATAAATTGCTTGCTCGCTATTCTTATAATTTTAACACAGATATTCATTGAGAATATCGCAAATCAAGCTATAAGAAAACGCACATATAACCGTACAGCCATTTTTATTATAAAAATGCTATTATTTCAAAAGACCCTTCTCACTTTCAATATGTATTATAAAGTGAACGATGAGTGAAATTCCTCGCGTTCTCTGACTCTGACCGCAAACCATTTACCATAACTTTCGTTAAAGCATAGAAACTCGTTCTTTCTAAGAGCACTTACAATGTAGTTTTCTTTCGTCGAATGCTATGAGGTCATGATAACTGTGGTAACGGCTGTGTAAACAATAGTTTTTAGCTACCTTATGCTGCCCACACAGATTCGGGAAAGAGTGGGAGACTGGGGCTAGCTATTCGATTTTTTTCCTCCTGCGTTCTCGCTCCCATTCCTACTTCAAAATGCCGTCTCAAAATTTCGTTTCAGGCGTTTCAGTTATTATCGAAATGTTATGTTATAACGTGAAGACTGAGGAAAGATACCTGTAAGCAGCGTTTTAATACTGTGGAGCGCGGTTTCTTCAGATGCTATGAAAATTTGCATTCTGGACATATTTTGATCTTTCAGGGATTTATATATTTTATTTAGCAACGCTGTAACCAGATGTTTTAAAAAAAGTTCGAACAAGATGAAGGTTATTAACCATGCATAACAACACCACATTAGTTTTGCGAAGTAAATCTTTATTTCCATAGGTTAGCTGATACCCTATATTTACCGAATTTAGACGTTTGGATTACTTTAAGAACTTGCTACATTATAGAGCTGTCCACTTTTATGGACGATGTACCTTCAATTTTGTAATCTTAAGGCCGGATTATTTCAACAAAACCGCAGCTTAACTCGAAATTAAACTGGTCAACTATATTGTGTTACTGTCGCTTTACATAAAAAAAACGTTTAGAAGGTATGCAACTCAGACTAAAACACGAACTGTCAACTTAGGATGACCTCCATATGAATAGATTAAGGCCTACATTAAATTGTCTTTAGCTTGTTCAAACCTTGGACTTAACCCGTCTTTCATGTAAGTCTAAATCTAACTATAGCTCAACAAAATCACTTTCTTTCATGTTTAACATCACGATGATACTTTCATGGGTTGATGTACACTTCTTGTACAACATGTGCTTTTGGCCAAAAACCTGGACAATTCCCTTCCATGCAGTGCAGAATTTCACGTGCTTTCTTTTCGCCGGATAACTGGGCTCCCTGTACATATCCCCACCACTCTGGATCCGTGGCGTCACCGGCAAAGAACAGCTTGCCAACCTTGCCTGCTATGTTATAATAATCACCAGGAGAGGTTCCTATTTCGGCATTTGGAAATGCTCCGCGAACAAATGGATTTTTGGACCATTTGCTGTAAAATATACCTGGTTTTAAAAAGGAAGAGAGAACGATTTTTAATGAAAACTGTTTTCCCGTCCTCCTACAGGATCTGTATAGGCAGGTGTTAAGTGGCCTTCACACGTCAAACTAATGTTGGCCAACTCGTGTTGGCAAACTCAAATTGGTGTGTGTGAAAGACACAGCAACATGTTGGCAAACTGTTGGCGACAACTAGCACTTGTCTCTATTCTCGCCAACAGTTTGCCAACATGTTGTTGTGTCGTTCACACGCACCAAACAAGAATTGGCTGACATTAGTTTGACGTGTGAAGGCCGCTTTAGCTACCATCTCAGACAAATTTAGCGGTTTCTGGGACAGTTGTAATCTGTAATGTGTGCATGCCTTTATGTTTCTCAGAAAAGGAATCAAATGCGAAGACGAGAAATTTGAAAAGGGTGGACAAAGGGGAATACGCTAAAATGTTCCTCTTTAGGCCAGTCATCATGAAAACTACAGTGCGATTCTTTCCAAAGGTATGTTTGCTTTATTGTTGAAAGAATCTTGTATTCTGTCTTAGGCTGTCCTCAGATTCATTAGAATGTCTTGAGCAATTTTAATGTAATTTGGAATTTGATTAAATAAATATAATAAATAAATAAATAAATAAAGTGTGACCATTCAAACCAAACTCTTCAGCAGCACGCCCTTGAAGGTACTATTTACTGAACAAGGTGGCTAACTTTCGAATATGTGGATGAAACCCTACTGAGCGTGAAGACCCAATGAACGTTATTGATCAGTACAAGATAATCATAAATTTTGAGTCTGTAGATAAACTGATCCTCAACTGCGGTCATTAAAAGGTTTTAAACACAACCTTACACTGCAACCCTACAACCTTATTTCTTTCGGCACTCTATAAGGACTAGGGAGGTTATGATTAATCTGCAAGTGTTCCAACATTTATGCCTAGCATTATATTTCTCCCCTACCTTGAGCGTTTGGAATGTCCGCACCGTAAACCTTCCTGAGCTCTGCCATGATTTCCTTCAGCGTTTGTTCTTCCGATTGACCTTCAACCTTGATACTCATGTCACCTGTGACTGTCACGTGCAAAATGGCTAATCCTGGTGCGATATCACGTGATTCAAGGTCCATCCAGATTGGATAATATCCCCTGATATCGTGAGCGTACAGGATAAACTCGTGACTATCCCAGAACTTATAAGGAAACTTGATGAAAATCTTGGTATATTGCCCCAGTGGTACCCGGTTTATCGCTTCCACTTTCCATTGAGGGAGTTTGGGTATGAACTCGACCAAGCCGCTTGCAAGAACGCCAGTGCTGAATGTGCAGATCCCGTAATCGGCGCTGAATGTGTCACCTTCGGTGGTAATCACTTTAACACCATAGCGAGAATAGGAAATGGATTTCACGATTTTGTTTAGGAGAATGTTATCCTTGAATTCATCCGCCATCTTTTGAAAGATGATCCCATAACCTCGTTGATCAGCTACAAAGAAGTCAGTTCCTCGTTCATCCATTCCCATCAAAGATACCACCTCAGGTTTGTCTGCGCACTCAAAATCCACCGTCGAGTATTCGATGACTCTCTTCGCCGGTGTGTCGGCTTTCCAACCCAGCGTGGATAATGCTGCCCTGTGACATGAAAGATGTTAAAGGTAAAGAATCGCCCTCAGAACACAGGCCACCCACCCAGCATCTAATGGCATCCTAGATAGGATGCCATTCCATAGCAGGGGTGCCAACCGTTTTTTTCTCATCACTAATGCGTCATTTTACATTCATCTAGATGGCTCAGAGAGCCAGCATAAAATAAACTTCTCGTCTCTTAAGGACGGTGCCTACTAATACAGGTGTATTTTTGCAAAGGTTGCGAGTAGATCTTAAAGGTCCACCTTCACCCAAACGGCCTTGCGACCGTTTGTTATTGTTTTTAAACGGTTCCATTGTTCTTCTTGCGATCTGATTGGTTGCCAGACTTTTCCTGCAACTGAGAAAATCGTCGCATATGTTCAAAACAAGTCGGAGCAGCCATAGCGCATCGAATTACTTTGGGAAGTTGCCCCAGTCTACGGCCTCAAATATACGGCCTACGGCCTCAATTTGCAAACCCCAATTTTCTTTTTGGATTCTGATAGCCCTTGCCAAGATCTGCCTTTTTCACATAGTCTAAACCGCTCAAAAATATCGTTGTGTTAGTGGGCAAATTCCTTAGGAAACCCGAATGTCCCAAGATGCGCAAAACGTATGCGCAGTAACAAAAGGAGGCACTGTCCTTAAAGAAAACAACACGAGTGTGACGAGCAGCTTTGAATCATCCATCGCTGGGTTTTCTCAGCGAAAATGAGAACTACAGCATTTTCTCCCAAGCATCGTTTACATTACCTGACAGACATGTCACGCCGGTAATCTTTAGATTTCAGCTCAGAGAGGTCAATGAGCTTTTCCTCAACTTTCGTAAACTGGTTGAGTAGGCCGCGATCTGTGATATCTTTCCCTTTTTCATCTCTGTGGACAAAACATATTAAGGTCATCCACAGACCTTTTTCCCTTTCCTCAGTAGAGCGGTTGTCTCAGCAAACTACGAACTCGAGTGCAAGGTTCGTTATTTCAACACAGCTTCAGATATATAAAAGAAAAAAGCACATTACGGACTGTGCAATAATTACCTGGAGGGGGGGGGGGTTTGGGAAATGGGTAAAATAAAGCTCAACATTAAGTCGCACCCCCCCCTCCCTCTCACTGAGCGAAAATTAACTTTAACCTCCCCTCACCTACTGATGATATTAAGGTCAACCCCCCCCCCCCATCCCCTGCTTCCTCCTCGCATTGGTTCTCTCATACCTAATTTACATGTTGGATGTCTTCCTCAGGCACAAAAAGTACTTCAAATGACTCTTCAACGTAAGAGTTCTCTCCATCGGAATCACTTGACTCTGATTCTGAAGTTGTGTCGTCTTCACACGAGTTATAAAATTCTTCATCTCACAGAACATCCCTGGTAGCATTTTCACTTGCGTGGCTGAGAACTCGTTTAGTTAAATCAGCCTTACTTCCGCTTATCTTGAGACCACGTTGTTTCAAATACATTTTCAGCTGGTTGTTCGTAAGCGCTTCCATATCTGTTTCATTTTCCAAGAAATATTAGACGGAAGAGCGTTCCTTTTTCTTACTCTTTTTTTCGCCTTTGCATCTAAGAACTCAAGGTGCTCTTCATAACTTTTACACGCAGTTTCGTCCACGTTGTACTGGGAACAGAACTCTTGCAAAGACCTTTCTTCAGAGGAGGAAATTTTACCTCTTTGAACAAAGTAATCAAACTGTTTATATTTACATAGATCAATTCATTGCTATTAAAGTCAACAGTTGGGTTTTCCATTCTCTTTAATTATAATACAATGTAGGGTATTCTACATTGGCAATCATAGTGTCAGGGCCGTAACGAGATTTTTCTGATAACCGAGGCAATTGCGAAAGCACCGAAGGCGCAAGCTTTTAGGGGGTCTGGGTGCATGCTCCCCCAGAAAATTTCGAAATCTAGACGCTCGGAAATGCCATTTTAAGCGTTTTCCTGATGGTATTTTCCCCTAAACATAACCAAAATCCAAACTTACTTTAACAGCATTCCTGGTGCTAGCAAAGTAGAACTGTTCAAAGTTAACAGAGGCATTCCTTTCTTACTGCATGGAACCAGGAAAATATTAAATAATCAGCCAGTTCAGAGATCAAAGCACCTGGAGTTGACATTATCCACGTTTAATTCCAGAGTAAGCAAGTGTAAAAGTTTGAACTCTAATAGCTCCTCTACTACTTTTCCAGTTTGTGAAAAAGAGTGAAAAAAGTAATGCCCCCCCTGTATGTATTTAATTTTTTATCTAACCCCCCCTCTCTCTAGTTGTAATCTTCTCCTGTGCCCCCCCCCCCCCTCTGGTTTCCCAGCCGCCGCTCCAGGTAATTATTGCACAGTCCCTTAGATAACATCATAACAAAGGACTACAGTCAGACGCTTAAGGTGAATTACAGTAAGCAGTCGAGACACTCAGTCCGGACACTGCTGAATGAAAAACGCGGCGCCTTTTCTCGACTTCACGTAGTATTCAAATTCTTTCTCTCTTCCTCCCTTGTTTGAGGGTAAGATGCAATTAGATATTTTGGTCTAGAATACAGTAAGGACTTTAAGAGCCGAACTGTAAACTTGAACTTAAGATCTCAGGGTCCTTTATGAAGCAGGACTTCTGAACAGACTAACCTAATGATAATATCGCTGTAGTTAGTGTAAATGCCTCGCAGATTGTACTTCTGTTTTAGTGACCACAAAGGAACCGTCTCCTCATCCTCCGCGTAATGAATCCAGTTGGCGCCTTCTTCAATATTTACACCAGCAAACGACTTCTGTTTGAATCGTCCACCAATGTAATCTTGAGCTTCTAGGATCAAGAAGTCGTTTATGCCGTTGTCCTGCAGTGTTTTTGCTGCTGTTATGCCTGCAACACCAGCTCCTAGTATCAGGACCTTTGTTCGAACCGTTGTAGCTCTCTTCTGATAAGAATGTCGCTTCTCAAGGTTAGCAGCTGAGATTGAGCAAAACAGTTGCAGTGCAAATAGAAGCACGAATACCCGACGTTTTCCCATAGGAGATCAGTCTAGGGAAATAAAACACCAGTTATATTCAGAAAGCTATTTATTTTTATACCACGTAAATAAACCTCATGAGGGAACTCAGTTTTAAGCGGAGGAGCAGCACTCATAAGGAAAACCCTCGCACCAGGTAGTTGTGCGAGTGTTTCGTTTACCGGAGCTACAGACAGAAAACCCTTTTTACCGGATCCGAATCCTTATTTGCTAGTTTCTCAATTTCAGAGCAATTACCATCCCTGTAATACTGACTTGGTAAAAGGACAGGTAAATTTCAGAAGGGAATTTCAAATCTTCGTTGACTGGTTCTCGTCTAAGACTCCTGACCGGAGGATAACTCGTACGTTATAAGTAAACGAACACTACAAATTTAAAAACGCTTCACCGCACGTGTAGTGCGTCTGATGAATAATGAGATTAGTTCTACAGATTGGTAACCAAAAGAGGGAAGAGATCCTAGGTGTGCAGCTAAAGCAAGAGTTTGTATTGCAGAGAGGTCTTACAGACGGTTCACAATGGAGCAAGAGCTACACTGAATATTTTATCCTTTCCAGTACAAAAAGATAGCTTGAAAATCTAAATAACACACCTTAATTTTTCTTTGGAAACGCTTCAGGTTTTCTTCCTAATAGCGCGCGCTCTGTTCTCATTAGTCAAGGCAATATATCTGATATATTGAAAATTTTGTGGATATGATTGACAGCTTAAAGTTATAACCTCAGTGAAGGTTCCATATGCTTCAAGATGTACAAACAATCATGACAGGAAAAAGCTTCACTCACAAAGTTAATTCTCGGTCAATGCCATTTCATATAACTTTTGAGGTAGTGGATAATCGTGTCCCAAATTAAAGCTGTTTAGTGATATTTTCTGCGGTGCTGGTTTTTTCAAGTTTTAACAATTAGCATAAGGCGTGATATGTTTTACATTTCAGTAGATGGTTGAAATCACTTTCGCTGCTATGATTTCAGCTGGCAAGACAGCTTCCAGGTGCACGAAAGGCTTTTCTGTGGCTTTTTTTTAATACTGACGACGGACGCATTTTACAATAACGCATTTAGTAATTAGGGTGTCATCGCAATGGTCATTTTTTTACTGAATAGCTTGCATTGCACATTGTGTGGTAAGGGTTACCTGCAGTGTTTTGTACTAAATGGAAACCATGCATTTTGTAATAAGGGTTGTAGCATTTTGTAAAAGTTAACGGTCCACGTACTAATTTGTGTCCCTGCTTTCTGTGCGAGAAACAATACGGAACAAGTTAACTGGTACCCTAGCCTGTACCAAAGCACTGGCAAGAAATACTACATACATCCGAAACAACCACCTATTCCACCGTCAAAGACGGACAGAGTAATACTGCAAAGAGAAAAACTGTGGGTTTCTTTGAAAAATCACTACACCCAATTTTACTAACATGAATTGACCCGTAAACGTAGCATGCTTTTGCTACCTCAAAACTCAACAACCCTGAGTGCTACGACCCCGAAAGTGGCGACAGAAAAAGGCCGTTAAATCCTCGTAACTTTACCGTTATAGTTTTCTCAAAAATAGCAATAAGTTCATTGAAAAAAATTTACACCTTCATCTGCGACTGTTGCTAAATGTGAGCTTGTAGAGAATAAACGAATCACGATCTCAACTTGACATAAGCAAATTATCGTATTCTTCATGCACATTACCGCTCTTACCTTTTGTGAGGGTCACTGCTCGGTTTTCTGAAGGATCGGTAAAGGGATCGTAACTGGTTCGGTTCCAATGCAAAGACAAATATCCTCCCTTCTGGTATCCATGGTATTTTGTATTCGATAGTAGATATTCCCATTAGCGGAATAAGACCTGTTCGAAAAACACTCGCACGCGTTTAATTACCCTTACTTGTACTTCACCAAAGCAAGGCTTTGCACCAAAGCGTTCTGTCGTGAGCGTCGTTCTAACACGACAACCGTATATTTACAGTCGAAGTACTAAGCGTGTTTCGCTTATTATTTGGGAATGACTTTCATTATTTGGGACGGATTGCATTATTGGAATCAAAATTCTTCTTTCAAATTGAACATTGTAATGTTCTAACGGTAGCCTTGTTCCAAATAAGGAATTTTATAATATATGGACATCCGGCGAATGTTCACTGCAAGGAGCAGACTGTTGGCGCCTTGGCGGCTTGACGTATCTGACCTGATTTGTATTCGCTCTACAAAATATCAATCGCAAGTACTCGGTAAGTACTTTTACACGTAAAGAAGCAGTCCGGCTGCTGTTATAAAACTGTGAAGAATAATTTCCTAAAAACAAGTGTGCTGTAAATGCACGAGAAATGTTCCTGAAAATTGAGAAAAATTTCCTACGTGTGCCGACTGAAACTGACATCCGCCAAAGGTTCGTATTTCGCGTGTGAACTTTTGGCTTATGTGAGTAACAACCCAATCAACATTCGTTACTTCGAACGAGTCTACCGTTGAAAGATTTCAATCCTCATCTGAAATGCCGATAGTAATTGATATTTAAGACATTTCTGCCTTAACAGATTTAACAAATTCCCGTTTAATTTTTCGTTTCTCGGGGTAAGTTTATCTGTTTATCACGACATATCAACAAGCTACCCCTCTATCGGTTCTTTTCTTGCGTTGCATTGTGTTGCAACGCTGATGAATAACAACCTTTGTTGATGTATATGTTACCTGAACCACCTTTGTTACCCCTAGCATTTTCACTACAACAAGGCCTCTGTCAAATCGTCAAACGTACTCAACATAATCCAAAATTACTTGTTACACGAACGTTTAATGGAAATCAAGCTTTGCTCAGCACCATTCTGCATCCTTCAGAACCCTTTGTCGTCATTTAACAGGGTGCCCAACGCGTTTAGCTAACCTAAATCAACTGGAAATGTTGAAACCGTTTAACTGGGTAAACACCTGCGCATCTAATTACTATTGTCTCAATTCAACATGGCAAAAAATTGGATGACGTTGGCCTCTAATTTTCACTTTCGTCCCCAGGCTTCCAAATTTTGACCCAGTATATTCGTGAAAATGGCCAGACTTTTAGCGAAAATGACAAATTGACATACTTTCTTCAGATTTACCCACGGATTTAGCTATCTCTATCTAGAAATGTTGAAATATGTCCAAAAAGGGAAAAAAAATCCATGTAAATCGGCCTTCGAAAATGTCATGCTCGATAGAAGCCGTGACCTGACTGATCGCATTGTGACCGCGCGTTCATTGCCGTTTAGTGGATGCATCATTCAGATTATGGGGGATTATGGGTAATCCTAAGATGTACGGGCAGGTCTAGGAAGCCTGGGATTAACTTAACATTTTGACAACAAATTCGTATATTTTGAACAAAAAATCCATCAGTTAGTCGACATTCAAAAAGAGGGTGTTGTGCATTTGTCTGCGATTCTTCGACTTGTAATACGGTATTTACTCGATTAAACGCCGCGGTGTTTATTAAATTTTTAGCGTTTCCGATGCGGCGTTTATTCAAGGGCAGCGTTTATTTCAAACCATATTTCTTAAATTACTGACAACAATTACGGTAAATCATTTACAAATATTACGTAAAACAGAAAATGTTTAAAGTTCCAATGTCTCGCTTTTTTACTGTGATAGAATCGTAAGGATGGTGTAGATTACCGAGTTGTACCGTACTTGTTATTTTTTTCTTATAATCCACGAATAAACGCCGGATTCTCCCGATTGGGTGCGGCGTTTATTCGAGGGCGGCGTTTATTGCTAATTTTGCTTCCATCTGTGGCGTTTAATCTACGGCGGCGTTTAATCGAGTGAATACGGTACGCTGTTTAAGTTTATACCATGATGGAAATCATTTCAAGTTCGTTTGAGCAGTTTAGTCGGCAAAAACATGGATTTTGACCAAATGCCTCCCCATTGGAGCCAGTTTTTTGCATGAGTCGTGTAGTCGACAGCGTTACAAATAAATCTTGCAGATTGTAAGAGTGAATAGTTTAAAAACCGGATTTTTTTTCCATTGACCTTGGATGAACTACGGGAAAGTACTGCTCAGTGGGCTTTGAATTAGGATTTCATCCACAAACTCAAACGTGTACAGCATAATAAACAGCGCCACAGGAGAGTGCTGCTCAGTGGCTTTTGAATTTGAATGGTGACATCTTATAGCCCGTTCCAGGCGTTCAGATAGTGGAGCGCGAGCGAAAGATAAAGCGAGCGAAAGAGCGGGAACAAAACGAGGGGAGACTGGGGAAGAGGACGAGGGAAAGCCTGTGAAATTAATTTTAAAAAGCTCATGACGGTATACCAGAATCTCGTATACCCTTTGATTGGCCAAATTTGACACCTCCTGTCAACACCAGAGGGTTGTTGACGGAGACAAGAAATGCGATATGGCGTACCTGTGCGAAGGTCATCCTCCATCGAGTCAGGCGTACGCACGGTTGAATAACTGCACGGCAAGCCTTCGACGATTTCCCAAATGTGGATACTTTACAAATGGAACAAAAAGATTGTCTTCAAAACGTGTTTCTGGGAAGAGGTCTCATCGCCATTCTTCGAACAGGATTTGGAAATAGAATGATCTCTCAACTTTTTCCAAGGTTAATCAACGCATTGCGAAGAAACGCTGTTTCTAAGATAATTGTGGTCACTCCGCTTTGTCGCAATCATGAAAGACCAAGGAGAACAGCTTCAAAGCATCGGAATTAGAGCGCTGGCTATCGGAGTAGACGAAGAAGGAGCAGGAAAAATGGATCGGCTAGATTGTTTATGAAAGTCCTGAAAGCCTGCTGTCTAAGGAATGGAGAAAAGAACAACAACAAACATATCGTAGCAGGGTTTTCAATAAGGGCCGGCACCCGGCTAAACTCGCCGGCTATTTCACATGAACTCGCCGCATATTTGATTGAGAGATTACCTCATATTTTACGACTAACATCAGAATCATTCGCCACAAAACACGAGCATTGGATCGGCCAAGATTTAATCATGAAAAACAAAAGAATCTTGCCTAAATTCTGAGTAATTGCTGATCCGATTTGTGTTTCCTGTTCTGTTCAAATACCCTAATTCTTGTTCCAGAATGCAGGAAATGCATTCTAAGAGGCCCAAATTTTGAAAATTTTCCGGGGGAGCATGCCTCCGGAACCCCTTACAATCTCACGCTCCGCCTACTCTAAAATTTTGCCACCTACTCAGATTCCTATTGAAAACCCTGTCGTACGCGTAGCCATCGCAATTGATGAAGACGACGAAGTTCATTCCGTCACAGAGTGAAAAGCTTTCTATTCATCAATTTGATAAACCGATGTGTATATAAAGTCGTCTGTGATTCTCGTTACCTTTATTGGTCCAGTAATAGAGATGACATTTGCGTTTCCGTATCGCAGAAAATTTTGCAATGTTCATTCGGCATGTCAGATTTCTTAAAGCATCATCTACTTTTCCCAAAGCTTCAAACTCGGGTGAAACCTATTTCGGTGAGCATAATTACATAACTTTCTTGTTTACTTTGACCTGTCCCTGGGTTCATGTTTCTTTGCCGCTGTCGGCGGTCTAAAGTAGGCGGCATGGGCTTTTAAAAATTAATTTTACAGGCGTTCCCTCGTCCTCTTCCCCAGTCTCCCCTCGTTTTTTCCCGCTCTTTCGCTCTCTTTTTTTTTCGCTCGCACTCTTCTATCTGAACGCCTGGAACAGGCTAGACATTTTTGGATTTCATCCACAGACTCAAAACTAAGAAAATTATCAACTAAAGGGAAGTGAGAATTAATAGCTCGAAAAACCTCAATCGTGTTGGGAGAAACTTTACCGGAACATTCACTGCGTACAAAGACAGCTTTCCAGAAAATTTAGACTCAAGTAAGTCTTCCTTTATCGTGAAATGGATGGTTATTTTACATGTAAGACTTTATGTTCAGAGCACGTTTTTAATGACAAACGGGTCTCAAGGTAGTGGACATAAACTATATATTTGTGGTTCATGACTCTCAATTATGACGCAAAGAGTTAAAAGAAAAACAAACAGGATAAAAACAAGATTATAGAGTTTACTTCACTAACGGCTGCATAAAACCTGAGAAAAATTGATTAATTTCTGTACCATCACAGACATATCTCAGTTTATGAAGATACCAAATTGAATATACTTGTAATTTTTGGTAAACACCGTTTCGAAAACTGCATGCGAACATTACTCTCTATATAAAATTTAAACGAATTGCGAACGATTTCAAGCTCATGTCACGTTTCGCAATGATGTTTCAGGCAGGTGAAACGCTTCATAGTGTGAAAAATGACAATTTGCTCCTCCCTTCCTCTTCAAAACGTGCACAAACTCATTACACCTGCACCTAACATTGAATATTTCAGGCAGATTCGATCATCGGTAGCAAAGTTAATGCATTTTGTTCGCCGCACATCCGGTGTCACAGTAGGCCTTCTTTTTGTTTCTTCTCCTGACATAATGTTCACTTACTCCACTTTTAAAGCAATTCCGCGTTAAAGGCTGGTCTTAATCTGGATCTGTCATCCGAGGTTTTTATTGAAATCGCGTTCGCTTTTCAAATTTTTCAAAATGAATTCTGCAAATTAATTTATGTTTATAAATCCTTGCCGATATATGTAGTTTTTGCGAAGAAAGTGATAAAAGTTTTATCATTGAATAAAACCTGCGGTACAGTTGTTAACTTGAAAGCAAAGGTAGCACAAAAATAAGAGAAGGAAACCTTACAGATATAGCAAAATTACCAAAGCAAACAAAGTTGAAAGCCATTGATGGAAGTTTGTTTACCTGTTGGTTTGAATTGTTTGTTATAGTTACAGAGAACTAAAATATATTAGTAAAAATCGGACAAGCTGGTTGGCAGCTCTAAAGACAGAGAATACCCGAAGATTACCACGTACTGAGCTTCTAAAAGTCTGGAGCAGCGTTTCAGCGGAAATCGTAAACATGTGTAAGTATTAACAGCTCCACTCCCGATTGAATTAAGAAACCACGTTGAAAGTGAAAAGATAGAAACAATTAGCAAGTTAGGGAAGTACAACTGGAGCGCTTTCATGAAAATAGTCCCACGTATTTTACCCATGCACGAAAAATTAGAATAAGCTGACGTGTAAGTATAAAAGGTCTTGATATCTCTCTCCCACTTTGGCCAATACGTAAAATGTTTCGTTTTCCGTCCTTCTCTAACTCTCTCGCGCATGAAAGTGGGTCGGTCGGTCGGGCAAAAAACTATCGACGTATCAACACAATAATTATCAGGAAATTATGATGCTTCGACTAAAATTTTACAGCGAGCTGCTGCCACTTCAAGAGTTCTTTGAAGACGCTGGTACGAGAGTGACTTAAATGTATGTCAGAGTCAACATGAGTCAAGAAAAGGGATTCAAGTACACTATGAACTAGGTTTTTTTCCTTTTATTTTACTTTTTCAAGAATTGGATCGGTCGGGCGATGCCGGGGGGACTAACACTTTTTTGGGAGGGCCTTATCACTGGCAGTCGTACTGCCACCTAGCGATGTTTTCATCTTCCTGTCAAGAAGAATTAGTTAATTAATTGGAAGAATCTTTCTCAAACTCATTAATAATTCATAAAGAGAAAACAAAGGAAATGACTACCGTGACGTTGGCTTGGATACAGGATCTTAATTAGCAAAAAATTTTGCGAACTTTTCCTTTGAATTTCTCCAAGAATTATGAATGGTTTTAGAAGCCATATCAAAAACTCGAAAGAGTGTTTCATCAGGTATCCAGACACCTCGAAGTCGGTCAAAAAAACTCGGCTGCGCCTCGTTTTTCAACCCACTTCTCGAGGTTTGGATATCCTGATGAAACACTCTTTCTCGTGTTTGATAGTGAGATTACTTCTTAACCGGGCCGGTCTCCTAAACAATCGCCCTGCGCAAATTTTAATTTTAAAATGGTCAATTTTGTGCTTCCAATGACCTCTCGTCGACACTTTTAGCAGAACAACTCCATCCAACAAAAAGCACAGCTCGCTACATTCAATAGATGGTGATAGACCTTTACAGGAAAATCCTACCAGTTTCAAGAAATTGGCCAAGCAAACCTGACACAAAAAGATTGCCACAGTAATATCATGCAATATCCGTGAAACATTAGCTCGTGACACTGAACAAAATGTCAGCCGGTTAAGTCACCAATGCGGCTGTTTAATGCCTTTTAAAGTGCCTTTGGAATTTATTAACTTTTTTAACTTTATTATTATTATTATTATTATTATTATTAGTTTATTAGATTACGTTAATAGTTAGCAATTTTGTAATAAAAATTTGCTTTTTATATAAAATTATTATTATTATTATTATTATTATTATTGTTATTAATGTACATAAGGTTTTTTCATTAGATTATGTTAATAGTTAGAAATTTTGTAATAAAAGTTGTTTCATATATTAAAAAAATTATTATTATTATTATTATTATTATTATTATTATTATTAAGCCAGTGTGGGGACTGATTTAACACTCTTCCACTCACCCCTACCCCCCTCCCCCCCCCACATAAACACAGTTTCATTATTTAGAAAGACTTGCTGTTGGGAGTGTTTTATTCATACCAACTTTCTTTGTACACAGCAGTTAAGGCAGCAAGACTGGGTGCACAGCAGAGGTTATGCATCTCCGCTTAGGTTATACTAAACGCTTAAATGATCGCCGTATTTATATTAATTTTACAGCAGCTCATTGGCTCAGACCTGGGGTAATTGCTGTTCTTTTCCTGTGTTTATTTCATTTATGGGTCAACGAAGGTCAGTTAATATGGATATTTATTAGAATGTAATTTATTAATGGCAATTAGCACCTCTGAACCCGGCCGGTTGTTCAAAGCAGGGTTACGGCTAGCCCAGGATTAGTTTCAATTTTTAAAAGAGTCCCTTTTTAGCCAAAAGATGAGAATTCCTTTAAATCCTTTTTGCCCTACGTTTTGACGGTCGTTGCTTTCAAACGGCCACTTCAAATTACCGTGAAAACTCTTTTCAACAAGAGAAACTGGAACCTTGGCCAACTTTTAACCCGGCCGGGATAAGCGTTACCCGGATTTCGAACAACCCGTCCGAGCACTGGTTGGTAGGGGACCCCGTCCATGCATCCGGCCGCCAACGAGCAACAGGTTACGAAAATCTTGCGAGTTTTTTTCTTTTACTTTTTTTCGACGGAAAAAATGACTTTATTAGCTATTTTCTGACGAAAATAAACTAGCTTTAGTAATGAGGTGCCGTATTAAAGGGACTCTGTCACGGAGATTTTTACGTTTTGGGGTGAAAAATGTTCTGAAATTTAAATTACATGCCTTTTCTCGTACACAGAATACTCCTAGAACATCAATAGAAGGAAATAAAATGATTTCTCAAAGGAACAACAAACCATAGTCAGTTTCTGGCGATTTTTCCATGAAACAAAGGAAAAACTTGCAAACATCAGCCTGATGTTTTAAAGTTGTAATCCATTTCCATCTTGGCCATCCGCGGCCAAACGCACTTAATGACAGTTTCAGAGAACTGGTAGAGTAGTTTTAAACAAAACCCAACCAGTATTTTTGGGTTTCTTCTGACTAGCATATAATTTTAGCTTTTCAAAGTTATCTTATAAATTGGTGACAGTGTCCCTTTAACGGGTTGTCTGTAAAGAGGGGGTGCCACTGTTATTACAAATGGTAGAACGAATGATGGGGATAATTATGCTGATGACGATAAGAAGGGGGAGAAGGAGGAGGGCGTTGGTAATGGTGATAATGCCCAAGGAAAGTCCACGCAAGTTGGTCTCAAGTTGGTAATGGTGATAGTGATAGCGTTGATGATGGTAATGACGATAGTGATTAAGATGATGAAGACTATTCAGTGATGCAGCTCATATAGCAATACTTAATTTGCTCAAATATCTTTCAGTTCTAGCAGACGAATGCGACCGCCCCAACAGGATCAAGACAACTCCCTGTGAAGGTCATGTAATCGAAACACATTCAGTGTGGACCTGGATTCAGTGCTTTGACTTATGCTTGAGATCAAATTTATGCGACAGTTACAGACTTAACCGACAAGAATTTGGAGAACACAACTGTAATCTTTTGAATACTGACATGGCCCATATTTCTGGTGGAGATAACCTATATGTGAAGGAGGGCTTGTGTGGAACCTTCCGTTCACGCGATGACAAGGTACAGTCGAATCTCTATTTACTATTTGCCCGTCAGTTCGGTCATCTGGTCACCCAATTAATGGCCCAAGGAAAGTCGACGCAAGTTGGTCTCAGTATTGTTTCCTTAAGTAGTACCACGGCAGCAAAGCTACATTGAAGCGACATTATTGGAGCCTACGTAGTCTCTAGGCTTTCTTTTCCTCTCCCGGATGAGAGCGAAGTCCGGGTAAAAGCCTGGGAGCGCATGTCACATTTGGTGACATCATTAAATTTCACGCTAAGTCGAGAGAGTGGGAAGGTAACGCTTGAGTATCATTCTGACTTTTTTGCACTGATTTCGACTAATTTGCGTCTACTTTCGAGTCCTTTTGGCTACTCAACGCAAGTCTACATCATAAGTTAGCATTATCAAACTAGAAACTCCGTCTGAATACACCTTTTCTCGAGACTTAACATTCCTATAAGTATTGTTTGAATCATAGTAAGTTTTGTATTTTATGTTTTTTTTCTGTCATGCGTTTTATACATGAGCCTCTGGCTCGGATATACTGGGCAACCCTATCCCACGCATTGACATTAATGAATGGATTGATTGATTGATTGACGGTTGTCAACGTTTACCTCCTAGTTTTAGAAAACAACATTTGAATAGTGCACTCTGATTGGTAAATTGGTTCAATAGTGCGTTCTGGTTGGCTTAGGCTGTGTTTCCATGACTACAAAGAGACATGCAAATTCTTGCATGGGCATATTTTCAAACAAAAGGATTTAACATTTGTCCTTTAGCCTGGAATAACTCGACACAGCAGTGGAAACACTCATTCCCTCTTTCTCTCTAATTCTACTTGTGTCTCTTAACTCTAAAAAACTGACAAGGGAAATGTTTCCTACTGTTTACAGCAAGGGAAACACTCGTCCACGGTTCGTGTTTCCACAATACTCTCTCTTCTCTTTAGCGCCTACTCTTGCTTCGAAATACTAAAGAAAAACGGAAAATGCTTCCTATTTTGTCTAATCTCAGAAAAAGGTCACATATGACCTTTTTTATTCATTAATTTCAGTAATTGGCACGACTGATTGATTGATTGATTGATTGATTGATTGATTGATTGATGGATGGATGGATGGATGGATGGATGGATTGATTGATTGATTGATTGATTGATTGATTGATTGATTGATTGACCGTCATTTCAGAATCTGCGTGACTATGTCTTGGGGAGAAACAGTTGCTCTGGATTGACTAACGGGGATAATGACGGGGGATCTACATCCACCAGCACCAGTGGCTCGGTCATCAATGGAGGTTAAATGTACCAGCTAATTTTGTCAAAATAAACCATTTTGAATAGAAAATTATAACAGTTTTGATCGTTTGCACTTTAGAATAGCCCTGGTCAACTGTGGTTTCCGGTCAGGAGCCATTGGGCTCCTGGGTTACTGGGCTCCTGGGTTTACTATGTACCGTATCACGAGAATGATACACCACAGGCGGCCCAAGGAGTAAGGTAGCACTAAGAGTACACCATTGTTGCATGCGACAATTGTTTCGATTTAGCAAATCAAATTTAAAACTTGAAAAGTGAGCCCCAAGTCTAGTCTTGGGAATAAACACAGCCGGGAAGGCTTATGTGCTACGTGACAGGAAGGAATTAAGTGAATGTGGTGGTAATACACAGCGAATGTAGAGTGTGGAACTCGGACGAATAAGAATCAGGTCTCTCATTGGCTAAACTTTCTGCTAGTATTATAAATTCTATTAAATTCTATTAAATTTATTGTATTTTGTAGATTTTATTTAGCGAAAGATCTTATCCAGCATTTTTTCCTTAATGCTAAGAGAAAATAGACCCTTCTCGTTTATTATCCTGACAATGAAATAAAATGCGCGTTTGTCAAAATGATGCGTGTTAAAAAATTTAAAAACACAGGTGATTCCATGCCTCTGCCAGCCTGCTTACATACTCATTTCCAGCACGGATCCTAGTTCATATACCCTGGGTGGCAGTAGCCTGTTCCAGGCGTTCAGATAGTGTAGCACGAGCGAAAAATCTAGCAAGCGAAAGAGCGGGACTGGTGCAAGCGGAAGGGAATAGAGGGGAGACTGGGGCGAAGCGCCCTCTTTCTCAGTCTCTCCTCGTTTTTTCCGCTCTTTCGCTCGCTATATTTTCCGCTCGCGCTCCACTATCTGAACGCCTGGAACAGGCTAGGGTGACAGAGACTTCACTCACGCTTGCTAATTTCTCCACTCCCTCCCCTTTTAGCACCTGCCACGCAGGCTATCCTCGCTTGTAACAAAAGCGCGGAACTGAAGGAGGTCTGACGACTGACCTATTTTTTTCGGTTATTATTTGGGTTGTTGCACCAAAGATCAACAGGGCAGCAGATGAATAGAAAATTCGGCAAAATCCTTATGTTGTTAATAAGGCTGTAAAAGATATTAAATTAATCATTTACACTGAAATTTGACCCTAACATATCTGTAACACGACACACAATTTACGGTAGCGAAAGATCCGGGGAAAGACGTCTGCTCACGAGTCATAAAAACATTCGTAGGCCAATCAATAGCCTGCGTAGCAAGCGTTTCCGTAGGGCTTTCTGCGGGTTTGAGGCATTTTTTCGCTTTTTGAACGCGCGAAAATTGGGGTCCTTCAATCAGTGTTGCGCTCGCCCCAATTTTCGCGCCGCCAAAAAGCGAAAAATGCCTGGAACGGGTGGAAAAACCTACGGAAACGCTTGCTACCAAGGCTAGCCAATCAAGAAAGGAAATCGTCTCCTAGATAGCCTACCTTCGGAAACCCAGTGGCAAATAATCGGGACTGAAGATTTTAATTCTTCCTGCTTCAGATCGACCGCACTGAAAACAATTCTTCTGAGTTTCAGGAGTTTGTAAAAGAGACGACCGGATGCAATTCTTTGATATAAAATGGAGAACCCTGAGGTATGCATGCTTTTTATCAGGCCTAAAAAAAGACCTTCTAAATTCTTCCTGCCCAAAAAAAGTCCACCAGAAGATTTGTAATCCCAAAAAGGCCCACATCGCCAATTTCAAACCCTAAAAAGGCCTTCGTACCTCCCCGTCACTAATATCCCTAGTACCAGTTCCCCACTGGGGAAAGTAGCCGGCCCCGGCAGTTGGAGGAAAGTGAAAAAAAAAACTAAAAGGCTAATCAGCATAAACGACATCATAATTAATCTCTTGGCGTAAAAAATTAACGCAGGATTTTCATCTCGTTGAAAAGCATCTTTTTCACTGCTCAATTTTAGCTTCAATTAACTTAATTTCGATGTATTAAAACAATGGACATCAACGAGGAATGAACTAAACAAACCCACGCCTACAAACTCTTATGATGTCTGTTGTTTCAAACTGAATTTTAAAATATCGAAAACGGGTTATAACATTTGTTTGTAACTAAATGAATTCTCATTGAGAAGTTTTGTAAAAAAATTTATCTCCGAAGTTGGCGCTTAACCCAGATTAGCATAATCGCGCTTGTAGGATTTTCTTGAAATTTGAAATCAACCGTGACACATTCTTTTAAAATATTCATCGAAACTAGCTGGTTGCTCATTTGTTGCTTTTGTTTGACCAACTGTTTCGCTTAAATGGCATTTCTAAATTCTTAAATTGCAAATTCAAGACCACAATACAAAACTGAAAAACAATATTCAAGCTGATCACAACTGTTTATATTTAACCGCACGCAAGCAACCTGTTATTTTCGTTTCGCCTCATTACCAAAGCTAAATATGCCTGAGAGGTCATTGAAAGCTTGGCTTAAGCTCGCTTTTCAGCTGCTAGTCAGTGAACAATGGGACAAAGTCAAAGAAATCGTCGAGGATAACGATGCTACGTACAGATGGCTAAAGGAGCAAATTATCTCGGAGATTCGCAGCATTGAAGCGAAATCCTTCCGCAGTTTCCTCGGATCTGCAGCGCTCAACATTCGTGACAGGCTAATCTCGCTGAAATACGTGAAGCCCGACGAAGACACGTTCAATAAAGCAAAGTTTTGGCTGAAACAGGAGATCGGGAAAATGGTGTTGGAAGACAGCGACAACTCAACCGAGGACCGGCTGATTGCATGCAAAATCGCCCTGCTGGAAGTTGCGTTCATTTACTTCGACGAACCAGGGGTCGTAGCTAACTACTTTCGTTTTCTGTTAGAAAAGCTAAAGGGAGTTGGCGGAGTGTACTCTGCAATTGAAGAAAAAGACAATCCTAGCCTGTTAGCCCAAGTTAAAGCCATCGACGATGCAGCGAAAGGGTACATACTGAGTTTGGGGCAAGAGCTCGGTGATTGGCCAGAATTTGATATTCCCTCTGAGGCTCTACCAAGCGAGAAGCTCGATTATAAGCCCCCTGAGATTTGGTGCTTTGGTGATTATGGCATGACTGATGGACAAATAAGCTACCCGGAGAAAGTCGCCATCGATAAAGACGGCCAGTTTCTCGTGCTTGAAGAACATGTTATCGGAGTTGGGGAAGTGGTGACGATCCAGAGAATCCAGCTGTTTGACGCTAAAGGAAAAATCTTAAAATGCCTGCTGAAGAGAGGAGAAGGAAAAGTGAATGGCATGGCGGACTTCTGTCTCACCAAAGAGGGTAACATTCTTGTCGCTGATGAAGACGAAGGAGGAACTGGTAGGATTCAGATCTTTGATTACGATGGAAACCAGCTTCTGCAGATCACGCCGCACCCAGCGGGCGATGGACCGCAGGCCCCTCCTCGATTTGCACATATTACGACTGATCCCGACGGCCGAATAATCGCCGGAGATATCTCGGGCTTGTGCGTCTACATCTTCGGCGCCGACGGGAAAGTTCTCTGTAAGTTCGGAAAATTTGGCCCAAATGAAGGCGAGTTTCAGACCATTAGTAACGTGAGCTGTGATGACACCGGAAAAATCTACGTAGCGGATTCAGCGCTGAAGAGGATTCAAGTGTTTGACAACGCTGGTAATTTCCTGTCCTTCTTTGGCCCAAGAGGTACCTTCTTGCGTTACATGCTGTTCGATACTGCACGAGGCGAGGTGTATGGAGCCGACTATGAGAACCATAAAGTCAGAGTGTATTCCAAGGATGGTGATCCCCTGAGGGAACATGGGAAATTCGGGACCGCCCTAAACGAGTGCTGGTTCCCGTACGGTCTGGCTCTGATGCCCGATGGTAAAATTGCCATTGCTGAGAGAGAGAACCATAGGATCACAGTTTTGAAGATATAAGGTGAGATGACAGATAATAAGGGAGGGTTACATATGGGGTGGAATGACTGCAGTGGGAGAGGGGGGAGGGGGGATAGTTTCCGTACGGTCTGGCTTTGATGCCCAATGATAAAATTGGTTTGACATAATAATGATGATGATGATGAAAACAGTTTATTAGTAGTATTTCCATAAAAGGACCTTCACCTACTAATTACAATTAATTAACAATTAAGGCAGAATTGTTACTAAATTTGACATTGCTGAGAGTGAGAGCAAAAAACATAGAATCACAGAATTGAAGGTATTAGGTGAGATGACCCGATGGATAACAGGATTACATATCGTTGGAACGTCACCGTAGGTTCTGGCTTTGATGCCCGAGAGGGATTATTACTGCTCAATGAGAGAACTAGACAGGTGCTCCTGAACCAGAGGATTACAGTAATGAAGATATTAAGCGAGATGTTAGATAACAGGGAGGAATACTGATGTGCGGAAGGTCACGTGTTCCCACTCCGCTGGTGGCTCAATGTTTTTCTTGTATTCCATGTTCATGACAAGCTGAATAAACTTTAGTTACAGGGGGAGTTCATGATTTAAACTTTGACGCATTTCTTGCAGAAACCGGAACGGAACGGACACAAACGGTGCAAAGAGACGTTTAAAGAAGATTAAATCACAATTATAGATTTAAATATAAATGACAAATTACTTTATTCAGATTATCTATGATTTAGAATTATTTATGATGTAGACTACCTAGGGGGGGAAAATAACTTGATAGAATGAGTTTTTAAAATCTTTCGTTACTGGATAGTTACTTGCAGTGGCGTGTTAGCTTTTGGTTAATTAGTGTGGCGAAAAGTCGTGGACCTTGGTGTCGTTTTCTAACCTCTTTACCGGGCTCCTTAAACGTCAGCGTAAAAATGGCCGTATCAGGCTAAACTGCAAGAATTGTAAACTGAATCAAACGACTAATTGAAGCTAGGACAGATTGTTTTCAGTGTGTGCAGTTTTTTGTTTGTTTGTTTGTTTGTTTGATTTTACTGAGATAAAAACTAATCTCCTACTATTGACTTAACGTAAATGAATAAATATCAAATATCAATGAACGGCTTTTGTAACTGGACAGTTTTTGTAGACTTAAAAATTGAATAAAATCAACTCAGTGAAACTCATCCTTTCCGTCATTCATAAGTGGTTCTACTCAGGCAAATATGAAAGAAAATAAGCCGGTTTAAAATTATTGCCTCCTACTACAGTAGTCCAGCCTGATAAGTCTGATAAGCAAGTAGAACTTCAAATGGCTTGATCATTTGACCGAAAACAAATTTATTAGAGTCGAACCTCGATTAAACGGACTCGGTGGGACCCAGCCTCGTTCCCATGCAGCCGTCCTCGGCGGGAACTCAAATGTAACGTTTTCCGTCAGGTATAACGTGAAGATTCGCCTAGAACGTCTCGCCATCGTGATCGGCCCCAAGCCTCCCTCTGTCATTCGACAAGCGCGTAAAGGCCGCAGGGCGAGGCCGAGTGGGACCACGGAAAATAGTCCGGATAATCAAGAAGAATGAAAGTTTTCTTGAGTTAACTCGAAAATGAATACATCATCAAACAAGACTGACGGCCTTAGATCTTGGTTATTTTTAGAGGAAACTGTATTCACAGACGATTAAAATTAAATAGTCGTATGCGTAACCTCATCTTTTCTGATCATGCTCTCAATCTGTTTTCACTGCACGGAAAATCAAAAGCCTGGAGCAAACAAAGTATTGTTTCAGCGAAGTGCTTAAACCGGTTTTTACCGCTTAAACCTGTTATGTCCATCACTGGTAAATGTTGATAAATAAATCGGGACCATAGAGAAAAGTCTGGATAATCTAGGTCCGGTAGTCGAAGCTTCATCAATGTAGTGGGTAAACAGCCAGGCTTACCATCCTCTGTTTGTGCGGTGATCTGTGCTTGTCATGTAAGGGGCTGCTTCAGTGTCAAATTAATCCATTGAACAAAACTGAATGCAAGGCTGGCACTACGGCAAAGGGCTGATTTATTTAAGGCCAATATTTCGGCTAACAAAATTAGCCTTCCTAAAGGCCAGAGCTAGTGCCAGCCTTACATTCAGTTTTGTTCAATTACACTTCGAGTGACGTCTGGCTCCAGCATCTCTACACCAGAGATCCGGCAAAACCGAACCAGTGCGATTTATTTACGCGTCGTGTGGACCTCTGCATTCAAAGGTTATATTAATCCATTGTTTAGGCTAGAGCTTTCTAAAGTGATTAAAATGAAATAAAAACACTTAAAAGAGTAACACGATGGTGTACTTTGTTGTTTGTAGAATTATATGTAGATCATCGTAGTGAAGGCGTTTCAACCTAAGCGGTTGAAAAGAAGAAACCTGAAAAAATTCAGGCTTGAACGGCCTGAATTTTTTCAGGTTTCTTCTTTAATGTCAACCGCTTATAGTCCGTGGGCCAGGAGGCGAAACCCTCCCCCCCCCCTCGGGGAATTTTGGGGACATATATCGTTTTGAAGCCTAGCCTGAGGGCGTTTCAAATCAGGTTGTTCGCACTTCTCAAATGGAGGCGTTTGGCCGTACGGCCACATTCTTTATGTGAGGCAAAAAAACCACAGGCTGCCCACGTCGTGGTTTTTGAAAGTTACACCTAAAATGCCCAGACAAGACACATAACACTATAAAATGTGTATGTATTTCTATCAAAATCACATATATAATACTGTCTCAGTAGAGAACCTGTTAATTGTCATCATCGTCTCCTGCAGCGTTCTTTATCTGAAACAATAATGATGAGGGTAGTCCAGACGTGAGAATAAAGACTTGCTCGATCGCGCGTACCGTTTGTCCTCTTCATGGCCTTACTTTTCGGAGGAGTGTGAGCGCTTGAAGTCTTTATTCTCACGTCTGGACTACCCTCATCACCTTATCAACTCCACCATTAATACCTTCGTAAACTCGAGAGTTTCTGACCAGCAGCCATTGCAGGCTTCTGGAAAAATGGCGGGAAATGACGTGACCCGAATAGTCATACCCTTCAAGGACCAAGACTCTGCTAACATTGTTAAGACACAGTTGAAAGACCTTAGCATTAAGCTCCAAACCACAATCCAGCCCGTATTTGTCGATCGGAAAATTGGCCAAGACCTTCAAGAATGTGAAAACAAACCGCAGCTGGTAAATCAACAGTGCGTAGTGTACCAGTTTTAAAATGTAACCTGTGTGATACAGGGAGCTATGTTGGCTACACGCGCGGGCATTTACATGCCCGCGTGGATGGCCATAAAAGCACGTCATCTTCAGTACGCAAGCACTATGACAACGACCACGCGGGTGCTGTCCCTGAGGACCTCCTCAGCTGTTTCAAAGTTATCAAGAAATGCAGGAACAAATTCGATTGTCTTGTCAACGAGATGCTTTACATCAAGCAATTAACACCGAGTTTGAACGTGCAAACGGATTCTATCCGTGCCAAAGTATTTGTGTAGCCACCTCCGCTATGTAAATTTGAGTTATAACTCTTGAACTCGCATTTAGTTAATTCTCATTTGACCCTTGAAAATGGCGTCATGAAGTCGCCGAAACGTCGGGAAATTATATCGTTCGTTCTTTCATTTTGAGATGTTTAAAGTGCCACTGCGACGAAAATCTACATTCTTTTAAACGCGATTTTTGGGCCCGAAGTTAATGTTCAGACCTAAAACTTCCGGAAAAAATGTAATTCTGACCAACCTGACAAAGCAGTTCCCTTCAAAAACCCGCCGAAAAGTGTGTAAATTAGGTCCGCCAATACCGAAACAACAACTACTTGAGCCTACAAATTTCTTTCAGCGGCTTTCTCCTTGTGACGTCACATGACGTCATGTTATCATCGAAATATTTTAGTTGTGGCGATCTGCAGTCTAGGCTCAGTCTCCAGCCGTGAGTGTCTCGATGCGCCCGCGATTCTCGCCACTTTCACGGCTGGGCGCACGGGTTTGGTTGCATGTCCGTGACGTCATTAAAAATTTAATAATTATGCAGAGAATCCACACGTCGATTGCATAAATTTTATCGGGGTTTTTTTTTGTATCGTCTTGAGAAAAAGCGAAATGCGAAAACTATTTCCTGAAACGCCTCCTAAAAGTGTGAAATTTCAAAAGAAAGACGAAATCCAACTAAATTATGCCGCGCATTCTGCCCCGCAAATTTCAGGGGGCTTGTCTCTGATTGGTCAGTCTAAACAATAACCAAACCCGTGCGCCCAGCCGTGAAGGTGGCGAGAATCGCGGGCGCATCGAGACACTCACGGCTGGAGACTGAGCCTATCTGCAGTCTCAAACTCACAAAATACAAGTTTGCGATGTCATTTCGCTCTAAACAACGCCTTAAGAAACGCTAATGCAATAACCGACACGCACCTTGATTTAAAAGCAAAGGTTACCACACGAACTATGAATTATCAGGGTCCACTATTTTAATATGTTTAGCACAGACAATCGTTATGCTACATCTATTTCCACCTTTCAGTTGAAGTTCAAAAGCCATTCCCTCTTTCACCTTTAATTAACAACTGTTTTTACTTCCCTATTTACCAGAAATGTTTTGCTAGTTCTTCTTGCGCCACGCCCGTTCCGTTTTTAGTTAATAACCAAACAATTGTTAGACATAAGCATTTTTATCTCACTACGCCCAGAAATGCACGTAACTCTGGGAAGTTGGGCACTTCAAAATTCATGCCACACAGAGTTATTTGTAATTTCCATATGTTTGACAGAACTTGCTTGCTTTTATCTGGGCGTCCTCGCCACTCAGTACCTTTTTATCTCGTCGTCATTTCTTCTTTATTTTATGACAAGTAAAGTTAAGTTTAACTTAAACTTGAATGGTAAACCTTTGGCAAAAATAAAACAATAACTGTTTTCTTAGCCGCCATCAAAAGCCATTATAATAAATAGAACCCTTGCAGAACAAACAAAGCGAAGAGCCATATTTTCACATCACAGTTTGAGTGTAAAACAAATAGAAAGCTTGCCATGCATTAAGAATATTTTTAGGCAACGCAAGTGTGAAAAATAAACAAACAAACAAAACGACTTAAATCCTCTAATGCCACGCAACGGCTCCATTTTGTCTGAGTCATCCTGAGAAAGACATTGTAACAATAACCGACCAATCAGGAAAGCGCAAAAATAGGATTCGCGCCACTTTTGACGGCAGTGAAAAGACTTTGATTCTCGGCCCGGACGGCCTCTCGCACAAGACGAACACGAGGATCAAGCGTAAACCAAAATCCACCAGAAGAAAACCACTTTTGCACCTCTCAAAAAAGGACGTTGGTAAGCACTGTTAAATCTTTGTAAGCTAAAAATTGTGTCGGATTAATACTGTCTCTTTCACTAACGGAGTCAATTTTGTTGTACACACAAATGACAACCACTGAGCCAGTATAAAGCTTATTTCAGTTTACTTTTTCACGTGGCCCTGTTTAAATCAACAAGCCCTTTCTAATACTGCGCAAACTGGCATTTGAATACTCCTCATGGTAACAGCAAGGGGTATTATTCAGTTTTCTACGCAAAAGACGTAAACTTGAACAAAAATAAGCTTACGTACATGTACACGTAGGTCTCAAACATGCGAAAACATGGCTAGAACGTGTCTTTTCAACTACCAGCATGAACGATGCGCTAAATTTTTCCGATTTGGCACTTGCAACTAATTATCCAGACGAGTTGTCAAATATTCTAATTAGCCATTAATTGTACCTTCCTTTCTTGGAAATTTTTCAATATTAGGACAGTAACTAAAGACAAGTGACAAGCGGAAATCACTCGCGAATGATTTCATCGGCTAAAGTCACGTTAGTTTTCAAAATTTTAAAAGCTTAAATTTGCCCGCATGAAATTGAAACAGGAAGGGAAGGCGTTCTTACAAATAGCATCGTCATCAATAATACTCCACAGAAAAAAGGAAACCTGACTGGAATAAATTAGAAGGACATTAACTGCATTTTAAGGTTATTACATCATCATACTAATACACCCAAACAAAATCCTAAAAGTGTTTTCCTTTTTGAACTCGGTTCCTAATTTGAAGACTGGAGGGGTAAGCAAAATTCACTTCAATTTATTTTTTGTTTCTGTGAAACGTCTTTGCAGGAGATAGGGTCGAGTCGAGTGAGCTGTGTGGCTGACAAAAAGATCAAATTATCGAGAGACAATTACTGTAGCATTGTGTAAGCTGCATGGCCCGTTGAGTTTATTGGCCTTAGAGTTAACCGAATCGAGATTCTGCTGTTTTATAAAAGACATCAGTTAGGTTAACCCGAGGATACAAATGTAGTAGACCAATAAAGGTAATGAACAGTCCAATTACACGAAATCAGGAAGTTAAGAGGTCGTATGATTTTGACCCACAAAGAATTTTGATTTAATTAAAAAAAAAACTACGATGAAAACGGAAATCTATTTTTAATGTCAGGTGCAATAAGTCTTCAAACATATTACTGACGTACACGTGTTAATATATACAGCTAGTACAGGTTGTCCTGGTAATTTTGATCTCCTACAAACTTGCTCGTTAAACAGGATCTTGCAAGTCACAAGTTAAACGGAAATTCGTTGTGGTAATCCTTTATTTGAGTCATGCCCTTCAGGGTTCGATATTAAACTTACTAGTTTGTGATGTTATATTAGTATGCTGTACACCTTGGCCTTTTTCTTTTCTTTTTTGAGTGTGATCTGTGGATGAAATACTAAATTGTGGCCGTTACTTTCCAGTGGTGCTTGTCACTGTTGCACAAGGGGGTTCTAACTGTTGAGTGTGGGTAAAAACGCGAAATATGACCATTCACAGAAAAGCACTACTCTTAGCTGTTTATTGCTCTGTATCACATCGGTAGTAATTTTTGAGTCTGCAGACCATTATAATATATATTAATAACGCTTATTAAAAGTGTATTAAACCACTCACACAAATGGCAAACTAAGAGAAGTACTTTCCAGTCGCTAACGTTTTCGAAATTGCACTTAGGAAATGCCAGGAAATGAAGGATTGACAAAATTCTAGCAAATGATATCCTAAAATGTTGTAAGCAAGCTTTTTTGGTGATCAAAGAAAAATAAATTATTTTCTTTGTATAAATTCATTTCCGCTATATCAGTTTGAGCATCCATCATAACCACTTATCATATTTTCAACATTGCAACACTCTCGACCGATGTACTTGATAAAACAGATTTCGTGGCTTTATGCAGAGTTGCGAAACTGAAAACCACAAAGTAAAGAACTTCCGTGTAAATTCTTGCAGGTCTTCCTGTGTTGGTTTTTACCCGAAAAGTCATTTGGTAAGATTTCATCAGATAATAGCATTTCCGCTGTCTAAAAACTTGTCGTGGTTATTGAGTCGCACGATTGTAAGGCAAGTGCGCTTTCTGGCTTCTTCGTGCAAAAGCACAAAGTATTTTAAGCGAGCCATAATTCGAAACTGCAAACATTTAAACAATTTCATCTTGACAAATACTAAAAAACAAACAAAAAGGAAAGAACTGCTCGATAACTTTCATTTGAATAGTTACACTATTGGATTTCATCCATTTAAACGAGGATTATGACTGAAAGCTTAAGACAAAAGTGGAAAGGACTTCATTGTCAAGTATCCCGACGCCGAGATGTCTTGGGTGTTGCTTGCCTTTTGAATTGCAAAAAGATATTGTTAAATAATGTTTAGAGAACAAACAGTTTGACTAGAGGTCAGTGCATAAAAGAAATCCGCTCCAAAATCATCAAAAATTGGGTAAATATATTTGATGAAACTCTAACAGGCAAATTCCGTAGTTCAGCACTTACTTCAGCAATATGGGACTTTTGATAAAGAGAGAAACTCTATTCAACAGAAAAGGTTTCCGTTTTAAAAGCCAAAAAGAACTCCATTCCTATTAAATAAAAAATCACGCGTGAATTTTGTCATGTAATAATATTGTCCCAGCGCCTAAGGCTACTTCACAATGATTTCAAATAAAAAAAGTTACCTTCTCAGAAACATTATAGAAAGTAACGTGCAAGTAAAGATGCTTTCTATCTACTAAGAAGAAAAAAGGCTTATGAAGCCAGCAAAATTCATTTGGAAATCTAGCAACTCCGCGAAAAAAATCGGCAAACATCGGTTCACTTAGAAATGTTAATTTGGAAACTAAATATTCAGCTTGTTAATCGTTACTAAGGCTTGTTCATTTTTGTGGAGAGCCGAAAACCGCAACCGATTGGCCGTACAGCGAAACAAGCAAAGAAAACAATGAACTTATTCATATGCATGGCGTGAAAAATTACAGTGTAATAAAAACAACAATGGCTTGAATTTATTTTCACTCAATTTGAATTGATTTCCATGCAGTAATAGGTTATGCTAATGTTAACACAATCACGGTTATTGTGTGAGATCATATATTCTTTTGTGTACGCAACCTTTCTGAGAGATTTCTATTGTTCCGCGCACGTGAGAGTACATGTTAGCACCTCTGGTTCGAATATATTTCTCACTTTCTCATTGGTCGCGTAGTAAATTTTCTGCTCTGTGATTGGCTGTTTGTTAATAGGACACATGAGACGTAAGGGGTATTTAAATATTCGCGGTTGATGAAAGTCAGATTTTAGTGACAGCTAAATTTTCGTTCGAAGTGTACAATACGATCTCTCAGGGCTTTTCCGTCGATTTATTTTGTCCTCAAAAAGCAGGTTCTGGCTGTTTTACGCCCGTTAAAGTCAACGTAAGGAATTGGTAAGTGATTGAAGTAGTTAAATTAGCGCTTTACTGAGCTTTGGTTGCCTTCAGTTGGTTAAGTTCGATAGCAATGTAACGCAAGCCCTACACAGAGCTTGTATTTGGGTTCTGGGGGCAGCCCCTTATCCGCAGGATATATTCTAACTAAAAAGCGATCTTTTTTCGGAAAGATTTCAGTATTAGCTTTGTGAATTCTTCTATTTTTACTTTGTATTTGATCGCGTGAAAATACCGCATTTAATATCGTAAATATAGCGATATGTTTTCATCTAAGCGCTTCGTGTTATAACTTATCTCAGCTTGCAGTTGAAGGGAATTTCTTTTACAGAAACAGAGTTTATCTGATCGCAATATTGTTTGTCTTTCCATTGCTATTAATCAAGCTTCAAGTTCCTTGAAAGGGAATACCTTTCACTCGATAATCGGAGAAAAATTCAAATAATTCTCCGATATCGTTTAACTTCTTTGTGGGCGAGCTAATGCATATTCACAACTTGTACAACAAAGCTGGCACCTAAAACATCGCTTTGCTTGATTTCTGAATCCTTCTGGGTATAAAATCGGTGAAATAACATTTCTAGAGATTTCACTCGTGGGAAATAAGCAGGAAATGCTACTACCAGGCTACACAAACTTCAGTTTTGGCCACAGAACTTCACCGAGCGTTCATTGTTATTGTAAGCGAATCTGCGAGGCGTTGAGGTGCGAAAAAAACGAATCGATGTATGAATTACCGCGCATTTTAGGCCGTTTTCCCCATATTGTAAGAATCTTTGGATAGTGTATAGACAGAGTTTGCCTTGTGAACTTTTAGCGAAAATGTGGCGAAGTATTTTAGGCCAACCGGAGCAAAAGTTCGAACGCTTAGCTTCATGCATAATTCTGAAATGCCACATGTCACAGCAATTTGGTATCAATTTTTAATCTTACATGTAAAATACAAGGCATTGAAAGTTCGATGACCACGGAAGCTTTCCTATAAATAGATACAACTACTACCTTGTCTGATTTTCGAAAGGTTGAAACATGTTACAGCTTACAACGGTTGCAATTATGGAGAACGAGACTTGACAGGGGTTGCTATTTTTTGAAAAAAAAAAATGTAGTGTTGCAGGCGGATTTCCTGATCAATTGTGTAACTCTGATTCTTTATAATAAACATTTTAAGTTAAAGGTTGGAATTGCAGTTGTTGAGGTAAAGACTTCATGCCATAGGTGAAGTAATTCGAGCCGAAAATGTCTCAAGAAACCCTGTTTGAGGTTCCGTGAGGATACGATATCTCGAAGGATCAAAACAAAGTTTCTTCTGCAGAGTTCAAACAATAAAAGAAACCATGAATTTTAAAAATTTCGCTTCTAAATTGGCCAAGCCTGTAGGAGCTTACCGCATTATCATATGAATAAGGAATCGCTTTCTGAGAATTTAAACAAACATATTTTTTAGGAAGTTTATAACTCGGGGTCATGCGGACGGGACGGTGGTGCGAGTTTGTACCCCTTATGGCTTCTAAGAGGTTACGGTTGAAAGAACAAGTATGTATGTTGTAAACCATTGATGTAAAAATCTGTCATGCTTGTGTCATACCATAGCCACAAAGTCTGGATAGTGAAATAGTAACTGATGTTTTCTTTTCCTTGAATTGATAAATTGTGGTCAACCTAACAAATAGTATTTATGGAATGGAGCCATATCCTGCTTTTAGCCAATTAGTCTCAGATTTTGCAGAGGTCTCGTATGACTGTTTCACCCTGAGGGTAAGATTAGGTACGAGAACTATGTGGGAGCCCTTAAAATGCTCAAAAGCGACTGTTCTCCTGAGGGTGAAATGAATTCCTAGTGCAAATCATGTAGATTTTTGGTTTATTTGGATAAAAAGATAACATCTGAAACATTGCTGAATTTCTTTTAACCTCATAAAACTGTGTAAAAGAACATCATACATTGTCAACTGATTTAATGGCAAAGTCAAGATAGCTATTGAAGGATTATAGCCTTAAAAAGCATGAAATCTTGTTAAGACACTGTCATGGTCATCACAACAAAGGACTGATGACAGCCCCTTTTGAGTTCTTTGACCTCTAAACTCCCTCATTTAATCCCAGCAGAGCACATGATGACTGGTTTCTTTTAAACCTTTAATTTTTGAATTTTCAGTGAATCAGCGCTACAACAATGCCTCCAGGAGCAAAGAGAAGAAGGACGGCAGATTGTTGCAGTGGAGGTTTTGTTACTGGCAGTCCACGTTATGTCACAAGACTGTACCTCCGAGAGCGTCGAGCTAGTGGCATTGAGAGCATAGGCCCGTACTTTGGCAGCCTTCCTCCAGAAATGTTAAACCTTCTCTTTTCATATTTGGATGCACCTGCGTTGTCTTCCTTGGGAGCTACTTGTCGTGTTATGAACTCTTATGCCAAGCACATGTGGAAGCCTCTGTGTGCAAGGCTAAGTCTTGTACATAAGCCAACGGTATTGTGTGTTGCAAATCCTTTAAATGAGGTCTCTGCCTTTTCTTATGATAAAGCTGTTGAACTTTGCCAAGGTGACAAATGCTGGGAAATCATGGCGAAGCGGAACTGGTTATACTCCAAATGGAGATGTGTGGTGTGTTATCGCAACTGTTCTCACCGTGTAGATGTTCATTTTGATGTGACCCTCTGTGATGGCTGTCACCCTTTGTTTTATCGACGGAAATGCCATGCTAAGGTGAGTGATGTAGTGACGTCACTTTAGGTAAGGATTTTTGCAGTTGTCTGGAAATCCTCTCCTCCTATTTCATTGTAAGGCATGTACAAAACAGTGCAATGAATGTTGTATGGAGAAATGCTCTGAAAAAAAATCACTGGAAATTGCTGCAATGATTTTTAGAAGTGCCACTTCTCAAATATGAAGATAGCTGTTGTTCTTTGTTTTTAATTGCAGAAAATACAACAGTATCCACCTATTGTGTGGCTCATACCCGGATGTCCAGCAACCAAAATAGCACACAGTAGCAAAAAGTGGCAAAAAATCTAATACTTGTAGCACTTTACTGATGGGATGGGTGATAAGCTGTGATATCAAAACAGCCCTGAATAGTGTTGGACAGTCATGAACAGGGGCAAAAAGTTTAATACTTTTGGCACTTAACAGCTTCATATCCTGACAAGCACTGACATATTGTAAATAGTGTAGTTGTCACTGGTCCACTCTTTACATATGTTACGTGCTAGATTATTCACTTTTTCATGAGCATTTGTGAATATGAGTCATTATTGGTGACTATTTCTTACGCTGGTTTTCTAGACGACCAGCCAAATTTCCTCAAACAACAGTCATCCTTTAAAACCCACCCGCCCACCCCTCCCCCAAGCCACTTTGGCAAAACCTTGCAAAACAATCGTCTCTAAAACCTAATGCAAATAATTAACCATCAGACATTAGATAATAGCTATCTGGATGTACTGCCGACTACCTTGAGTAATGTATAATTCCACCAAAAAGGTTACTTATTCAGACATTTTTCTTTCAAGAAAGAATATTATTTGCAGCCCCATGTACAGTATATTATTTATATTTATTATACAGACAAGAGTGTTTTAGTGGAAAATAGACCACTTGTACAGTTCATACAAAACTACTGTACATCTGGGACTTGAAGAGGTATATTTTCCATATCCTTACTGGTGAGGATATCGATGACGCCATTTCCTGCTTTTACACTGTTGTTTGTGCAAAAATACTCTAGTCTATATAATAAAAAGAAAATTACATGGTGGCTTGAAGATGTGAATTTTATTTTCTCGTGGTCAAAAAACAATATTTTACTCACTCACTGCGCTCTTTCGTAAAATATTGTTTTTGCCACTCGCAAATAAAATTCATATCTTCGCACCCCCGTGTAATATCCTCTCTATGTGAACCACATGCCTTTGCAGTACCTAACTAAGCTACCAGTTAGATAACACTGACAAAGCCAGACTATGCAAAATACAAGGGATTCCAGGCATGAAGATCCTAAACTTAACTGAATATTTTGGAGTACTGAGTACCAATAATTGTGGTTCTTTCTTCTTTTCTACAGGAACAATTCAGTCTGACAGAGAGAGATCTTAGGTCAATAGACAATGACTCTTATGAATTCTTGGTATCTGATCTGATAACTCTTGCAAGAAAGAAATATGGAAGCCGAGAAGCTCTTCAAGATAGACTTAACCACAAACAACGACAGAAGAACATGAGAGAAGCAGAGAAGCAATGCGCACTTGTGCAGAGAGAAAGAGAAGTGACAAGGGCTTTGGAAAGCTTGAATAGCTCATACAGTGACATAGAAGCTGTTGATGCACGATGTATGCCATATGTTAGCACACCGACAAGTTATCAGTATGCACCACAGCAATCGGCGGAGGATGCTGCAAAGTGGCTGATTGGCTGGAAAAATAGACAGGAGACGAGGCACAAGTTACTGATGGCTGAGATTGAGGCCAGGTCATCAATGTGCAAGGGATGCAGAGCACGTTATGATTACAGGTGAATAAATGTGAATCGGTACTAAAGCATCACTTTGCATGACTATTTTTGAACACTGTGTCTAGCAGCCAGGAACAGTTCTGAAAAAAAACTTAATGTCCAGCAGTTAGAAATTCTCCAAAAAAAATGACAGAAAGGCTTATTCAAGCCTGATTTAATATAAGAATTTAATTTATATCGTTGTTTTCATTTTTTTTTCTGATACCATGTAACTGAGCGACCGCTGGCCGCTCCATTGCCGGATTAGCATTATTTGTAACGCTAGTGGCAATTACCATGATTAAAGATAAAGATAAAGAAACCTCTTGGAAAGCGATTCAAAGAAGTATTGTTCAGTTCCAGAAAGTTGGAGACTAAAACTGGAATTTCTGAAGGGGTGGGTGAGGTTCAAACCAAAAAAAACATCCATGTGGGGGTATGGATATTATCTGAAACCATACATTTTGGTTTACATGTAATTTGCAGCTCATGAATTTTCCAAGGTTGAACATACCAAAAAATCACTATGTTCTCAACACTTACAATAGTGAAACAAGTCCACACTGATCCAAAATTTGTGTGATTCTGAGGTAAAACCAAACAGCAACAAAAATTGACAACCCACTAATATTGTTAAACCAAAACCAGTTGTTAAAGTAAAACCAAAACCAGTTGTGACTTGCTCCCACATTTTACATTATTTTTAATTATTGTAGTTGGCCACATAGCTTATCAGTGAAAAGGTGCTGTAATAATTAAATCACTTTAGGAGGTTCTAAAGTAATCCTTGTAACTACAGATCTCTCTCCAGGCTACCCTCAGTAACAAAATGCAACCATGTGTTGGAAGAGAATGCAGCAAAGTTAATAGAGACAATTAAGGACAATTTTCACCATGATATTGCTCACTACACACGGCATGGGCAGCTCTCAATGGAGACTGGGGTATATGATATGGAGCATCGCTCAGCACAGGAGCTCTTCTTGAGAAATGAGAGAAGATCAAAACTGAAGGAAGAACTAGAAGCTAGGAGAGATGAGTGGCCTTCCATTCTTAGTGGTATGTACCTGATCATTGTATATGTACATGACTTCCTGTGAAAGTCTTTGCCTAACAAATGCAAATTAAGATCACTTGATAACTTGATGCAGGTGTGTGAAAAGGCACATTGGCTGTTTTTATACTACAGATGGAAAATCCGTCTGGGACAAACTTGGGCAAAGAAAGTTAGTTCATCTGGTTACGGGCCTCAGTATGAAGATGGGCACAAGAGGGATTATGCGTCTAGTCCAACTAACTTTGCTAGTTCATCTTGGAAGATGCACAACCGAAGATAGATCAACTAGACACATAATCGTTCTTGCCCCATCTTTACGAACTAACTTTCTTTGCCCAAGTTTGTCCTGGACGGATTATCCATCTCTAGTATAAAAACAGTCTTTGAATCCTGAACAGGCTGGGTGTATTAGTGAGGGCACATGCCTCTAACCAAAATGAACATGTGGCACATTTTAATCCTTGATTCAACATCTGCTCACATCAATAGGACAGAAAGATGCCATGAACTGTAGCTATGCTCAAGACTTCATCTACAAGGGCGTGGCCATTTTAGACACTGACGGAAACAAGTGCCGTCTGCGTAATGCAAAAGACGTTGCTAGGGTGATTTTGGCAAAGGCACATGGCTGGGATTCGAGGTTTACAGAAGTTGTGGGTGAGTTAGCAAAGAAAGGATTTCTTCCACCATTTGATCGTCTGAAGCTGGAGGGGCATCTGTTGATGGATGAATTCGTGGAGAGCACCGTTGTGGTAAGACTTGTTCTACAAATACTACTATTTCAAATAATACTCCTGCTCCAACATACAAGCATCGAACTGAGTTACACTCTCCCCCCCTCCCCCCAACTAACTTGATAAAGGCATGGGTAGGGTGGCAGCTATGGAAGCCCTGTGTCTATAGCATGTACACTACCTTGTAAGCAACTTAAAGGAGGTGACCATACAGCTTTAAACTGTTGATGTGAAGTACCCTCTCGCTCATGTACATGTAGATTATGGTACACAGCATTGTAGTAGAGAAGCCACTGAAAGTTTCTATAAGGCTGGTGTTGCATAGTCACATTCTTGCACCCATACAAGAGGGCTGTTTCTGCAGTGGCAGTGCAAGTGAAAAACCTTAAAAGTCACAGCCCATAAAATTATAATTGTTATTTTGTTGTGGTCTGTAATCAAAGCCTTATTTATTTTCAGGTTCATGGTGATAACATCATTGCTTGCTCTGCTAGTGAAGTTGCTGACAGAATAGCTGTCATTGAAGGTTTAGAGGAGGAACAGAAGTCCACTGCCGCACAGAGATGTGCAAGGATTTATGCTGAATGTAACAGAAAACCTGGTAAGTCCAATACTTACTCTTTAACCATGCCACTTCCACGTTGAAGATTAGGAAAAGAAAACAAATTCGAAATACAGTACATGTTGGGAAAAAAGTACTAATCGATAGCTTTCATTTGAATGGTTACAATTTAGGATTTTATCCACAGAAAAGTGCCTCTGAGTAGCTTAAATTTGAATGATCACACTCAAAGTTTGACCTGGAAAATGAATTGTGTGCAGAGCTGTTGAAAACTGTGGCCCACTTTCTTGAAACAATTGAAATAACTTTTATACACTCAACCAAATCTTGTTGCTTTATTCCAGAATCATATTTACTTGCCACATATTAGGAAGACATGTTTAGAAACATCTGACAAAATTTTGTTTTGTTTGCAGATGTTAATGCATTGCGACAGATGCGAAAATGCAGTCTTGTTAGATGTCTGAACGTCAAGTCCTTCTCTGAATGTGGACCAAACTCTGACCGTCGGTGGTCCCCTGCACATGAGTACATCAGCTGGTAAGATCCAGTTTCTCCATTCATTATCAAGATGGTGTAGTAAGAATTGAAAAAATATCATTGAGAGGACTTGCCTTGATGCTCCACAAAATTCTAGTGATTGACATCTAATTTCCAATTTTCTAATTTTTTAAAAATCAACAATAGTGGTTAGTGTCTTAATGTATTGTCAAAATCTGATCGACTGCAATTACAGGTTACACCTCATACGTCTTAATTTACAAAAGAAACAATCAGAAAACTATGATGCATCACAGTGTGTATGTATTAGCCTGGTTACAAACTAGTACTTTGCTAACCCAGTTTGCTGTGGATCAGGGTGTGTGTTCTCTTTACATCATCACTTCTTGTTCAAACAATCAAGTGATGAGAACAAAGGAAGTGATCACCAAGGAACAGATGTCTTGATATTTGGACAAATTCTCCTCACTAGTTTCCTAAGAAATGATTGGAGAACAGTAAGGAGAATACGCGTTTATATCAGCGCTTAAATGACAAGCCTATGGACACACTTTCTATTCAGAAAATAATTATGTGCAACTCTTGAAAGTTTTGTTGTTCTATTTTTTTCTTTGCAGTGGTACGACAACATCACTGTTTGGTTACAAGTTAACAACTCCTGAAGCAGTAGCCGTTCTTATTAGGCTCAAGAGAGATATTCACCCACCGCCAAAGATGGTTTAGGAATGAAAATATTAAATATAATTTTGTGTAAAAGGTTTATTGCATACTTATTTGATGTTCAGATTAACAACAAGTTGATCTGTCAATGGGTGTTTAGTAGTACTAAGTTATCCTAAGGACATTGGATAAAAATGAACAAAACACGAACAATTGCTGATGTTATGTTTTAGAATGTTTATGTTGCAGACTGAGAGAAACCATATTTGGTTTCGTTACTTTTGAGGGTGTTATGTTTATAAAACAGCCAAGAATGTAAAGACAAATTAACCAGTTATCAAAGGCAGGCAAGATGTAAAATAACCCAATGAAATGTATCTTCTTGGTATCTGAGTGAGGTACTGAACAGACAAAGCAAAAGCTTTTAGATGTTGCTAAGGTTGCTTGTAGCAATGTGAGTTGATCATAGGTTTTCTGCATAGAGTTACAGATCAAACAGGTATAACTCTGTAATGTTCTTATGCTGAATAGTTCTTTTCTTTTTGCAACATTTTTGCAGAGCATGTTCTTCTCAAATTGCCACTAAGGATGGTAGTAATTTTAGTTGACATCAGCAGAATGTATATACTTATAACAGTCCCAGTTGCAAGGGTGAATTGTTTTGTTTTCATCCTTACAATAATAGACAATACCCATAGCAAAAGGGTTCAATTTTATAATGACCAAAGTCGGAACCGAAATATTTAGCTTGCTCAAATGTTTATTTACAAAAAATGCAGAGCTGATTTTATACAAATAAATTATATTCAATTCGATGACAAATCACAGCAAGAAAAAAGTAAGTTGCTGTTTAGACAGAGCTTAAAATGCAACTTCAACTTTAATTGGAATTTAATATATTAATTTTGTTTTTTTAATCATGCCCAGGATTATGACATGATAGGTACTTGAATTTTTTGCCAAGTCAGCAAAAAATTCTGCAGTAGAAGTACTTGTTACACAATTTTGCATCATTAACAATATTATCACACACAACAATCAATTGAGTGACGGTCTTTGATACACATATTCCTTAAAATATTTCTTTTTTTCTTAATTTTAAAACAAAACTGTTATGTCAGCACCTTCATGTCACCTTTGGTTAACCTTTTAAGCCCCAGTAGTGACAAGCAAAAAAGCCATCTAATTTCTCCTTTACAATATCACTACTTGATCAAACATATACAGGACATAAGAATAAAGAAGGTGATCACCAAAGATAAAATGTCCTGATGTTTACACAAATTCTCCCAACTAGGACCACAAGAAACATATGGAGAACAGTAAGGAGAACATACATGTTGATATTGGAGCTTAAAGGGTTAAAAAAGAGGTTCAGCTTGTCTAGTGTTATGACCTTTTTCTAGACATTTTTCCTGTCATATGCATGCATTTATTTTGCTTCACATTTCCCTTAAATGAAACTATTCATACTCCTGGCTGTTCAATAACTGTACAGAGAGCTGGAGGAAATTTTTCTATAACTGCATTTTATACTGAAATCTAGGAACAAATTCTTGTACTTTATAATTAGTCATACAACAAGAGTCAGAGTTACTTTGGTTTGACTAGAAGTGATCATTCAGTTGATTTGAAAAGCAAAATGGATCACACAGTTAGAGGTTTTGTTGTTAGGAACTACAGTAGTCTTCTGCTGTCTTGAAGTATGTTACCTCTAACCCCTTGGAGATGAAAAATAGTAATACAAGACTTGCCGAAACAATTACAGCCCTGTAAAACGATCATAGCCAGAGACTTAATTTTTCTATCAAATGTAAACCTGAAACTCTCTGTAGCATTGTGTCATAGACCACAATGCTCCTGTATTTCCCTGGATTCTGCTGAGCAGTCACTGGTTTTCCAAAACTGACCTTAGATTCACAAGATAACAGAAGCCTACTATAATTTGTTGAAGGTTTGCTGTTAAGTGTTAATCAAGATGTTATATAATTGAATTTAGTGGAACTACAGATGTGTTCTAAGCTTGGGACATTTTAGCAGCATCTATCCATGGATTAAGAGTTAAAAGAGTTCAAAAAATGTTATTAGATTTGTCATTTCCTATCATTGTTACAATTCAGACATCCAGTTCATGGAATAAACTCCATTCTGAATTTATCTTTGTGGCCATTTTCCATTTCTTAATCGAAACAATTCACTGACTCCCATGAGCAACTACCTTTTGCTTTCTTGGTGTGTGCACTCATGGAGCGGTTGATGAAAGACACTTGTCTTGCAGCATACCGGTATTATCAAGGCTTGACTAAAGGCCTGTGTGGTTGTCTGGACAAGTTGATTTTGAAGTCAGACAGTCAAGTAACTTTTTCTGCTCGCTTGCCTGATGGGCAAGGACCCAGGCAAACCATCTGTTAACTTACAGTGCAAGTCGACTGACTTTGAATTACATCTGTTGTCTGTCAAAGTATACAACAAACACTTGAGAGAAAGGTGTCAGACAGCAAACACCAAGAACAGATTTCTCACTAAAGCATGTTAAAAAGATTATCAACCAAGCCAATCGAAAACTTTTTTCAAAGGAAAGAGATCTGTAAGACCCAGCCACCAACAGGGAACCAAAATAGCAATTTTATTTATTCAGACACACAACTTGTACAGTCATCTCTTTAACCAAACATCATGGTCAAGACTGAATCCACTGTTCACCTTATACTGGAAAAACATATAGTGGGCCTTTCTGACTCAATTTATCCATAGTAATCAAAGCAAAGAAAGTACCAATTCTCTTGAAGGTTTTACTGAGAAGGAAAATCATAGCGACCAAGGAAAATCTCACATTTTAAGGTGGCTTACTACAGCTTTTCTGAGACACAATTGCGCGCGCTGAGAAATTCTCTCTGACGCCATTTTTTTTCGCGCGTGCAATACTTTATGCCATCATCGAGAAAAAGCTGAAAACACCTCTGAGATCTGGCTTGTAGAAATTGCTCGTGGGGTACTACTAATATTCTTTATCATGAATGGACGAAGTCTTGAAGCAGTTGGTGAGCACCACCTTGACAAAAATCTTGAGAAGTTGTTGTAAAAAATTCTTATGTTTATAGCATGCACCATATTGCGTTATTTCAGCGTGCACTTAAGTTGCACACATGCTCAGTTTGGCTCGCGAAGGAGGTCATAAAAAAATCACAAATCGCCTTTTTGGCCCCAATCTACTCAAAAACAGACCGTATAACCCCAGTAAAAAATTCAGAATCAATTCATAGCAGTATGTTTCACCTGTAGACAAAATGTTAGCAAAATCTGTAAGAGAGATTTTTAGAAGTTCTCAAAAAAGTGAAAATTCAACATTTTCTTCATGAGCGAAAATTCTGCCTTACTGATTTTCATTTTCTTTTGCATAGTTGTTTATTTATGGCCACTTTCCAAATCCTGAAAAATTGAGGTAGGGTCATAGGCTAGATTTTGAGAAAACAGCCCTAAACAAGTCTAGTTTCCAATCCCCTCCTGACACTTATATTTGCTGCTGGCTTTAAACTTAAGTTTTAGAAAGGTTATCTTTCTCTTCTGAAAACTGTAGTAAGCCACCTTAATAGAATGATGCATCCACTGGTTTCATTAACTTAGAACACAGCCACCGCAGAGCTCTAATCAAGCAACCATCTATTTTTTCTTGACTTTCACTACAAAAACCATCTAATCTGGTTAGCTCTGGCACATTCCTTCTTCAAATTAAAGTACCTTAACTACAGCGCCACACACATAATATGTGCCTGGGGCTGTAGTTAAGGTAAATCAATTTCAATAATTATCTAAAATGTACATGCCTTCAAACTCTTATTTCTGAAAAAAAAAACTATATACCAGTCATCTTACTGAGGACGTATAAAGAGGAACATCCCTAATAGTGCTCATTTTGTACTTCACTAATTAGAAAATTTACTTTTCTTTAATTACTTGGTGGAGAAAGTGTTGATAGGCAGTGGTAAATCCAACAGGATCTTCCCAATGTGGGTAGTGTCCAATTTCATCTTTAAGTGATGTGTAGGTGCCCTTAACAACTAATTCTCTGTTGAAGGAATTTAAAATAGGGTATGGTTTTTAACCTCTCTGTCCTAATCTGGGTATATAATTCTATGCAAGTCTGTCCTGATCAGGATCTGAACATCTCCTAAACTGGGTATAGTAAGTAGGACTCCCGTCGTTAAATATGGCTGATAGAGTATTTAGTAATCCTGGATCAAGGACATTTGCTGGTCTTTGAAACTCTTTAAAACTGTGTAAAACAAGGGAGTGCGTATTTTGTCATTTATCCTAAACAGGGACCTAAAATAGAGGGTGTTGTCTTACAGGGTAGGTATTTTAGGGCTCTTTTTCCCCTCAGCGGTACCCCTATACCCAAACATGGGTCAAATGCCCCCCTCCCCCTCCCCGGGATCAGGAAATTGACAGACATTAGTTTGTATAATAGGGAACATCTTTTGCTGGCCAGCACTAACCTGCCCAGGAAGGCCAATCAAAGTAGAAAGCAGTACTAATTGGGTTCCCTGTGGTCAGGTGTGAAGTCAACAGGAAGTTGACTACAAATTAATAATCTTGAACTACAGCATGGGTTGATTTCCTCCATGAAAACTGTGATCGAGCTTATGTGAACAATCTACAATACGTATCAATGCATTAAACATCATAGTTTACCTGTATTTGTTTAGTGTTTGTGGAGGGTTGATTGGATCAGCAGGGCCATAAATGAAATGCACTGAAATGGAGAGAAGAAAAAAGTCTTCTTTAATTTACCATAAATCAGGGGAGTGGGGGAGCATGTGAAGGATGGTGAGGAGTGATTAGGCTCTGACAGCAGCAGGAATGAGCTCAAGAAATGAACTGAAGACAGGTAAAGTCATTTTAAATGACTTCACTGCACTCAACAGTTCACTGACAGTGACGAAAATGAAATTTCTCTTTACATCATCACCAATACAAACATTCAAGTGATGAGAATAAAGGAAGTGATCACCAAGCACAAAACGTCTTGATATTTAGACAAATTATCTTTGCTAGTTCCATAAGAAATATATGGCTAACAGTAACGAGAATACACATTAAAATAATCATGTTAGGGCTTAAAGGGTTAACTCAGTTGAATTAATTTGACATGCACTTATTATTAATATTGTTTTATACATTTTTAGCCATTGACATCACATTAGTGAGGTCATATGGCTACTGCTGTAACCTAAAAAATCGACGATGTCCGCGACGTCCGCGATGTACGTAATGTCTGTCTTCGTTTGTGAGGCCGGGGCAGGGAAAGGGGGGGTATTCTGTGAGATGTTGGGAGGGGTTGTGCCACCGGAACACTGAAACCGGGCCCTTGCCTCAACAGTGGCACATATCCATACAGCTAATATTATGGGAGTAAGACCCCCGGGCTTTGAAGTGTTTTGCATTCGCAAGTGTGGATCTACTTCGAATGCCTGTTTTGTGTACGTGAGGTTGGGTAGGATTTTATTCGCATTGTAGTCCTGTGTTTACTTAGCTGAAGTACAAATTTCCACAGCAGCAAACACACAATGGACTTGGCAATTTGAGATGTTGTATGAACAGAACGTGGAAATTAACGTTACTTCGATCCCTAATTAACAGTGAAAGACACAATATTTAAAGCCCAAGTTTATAATGATAGCGAGAAGACTAGAGTAAAACAGCATAAAATTTTTCGGGGTTATCTCTCGGTTACAGCGAATCTAAAATTTGCAGTGTCATTTTTGCGTGCATGTCATAAAACATGAAACCATTTCAAACTAAATCGGAAATTGCACGGCTTGTTGCTAGCTATTCTTAAAACTGAAACACTTGAATGAAACTAGTATTAAAATCCAAGTCACAGTGGTGATCAAGGAATTAGAGGATGGGTGTAGTAAAATCTTTACCAGACACTAAACGTTATTTTGGGGTTATTCATGGCTCAAAGTGTAAAGCGTATGTTGAGCACATTTGCATAGTTGACAGCTGTAATTTGAGCCTAAGGAATGTAACACAACACTTAAAACATCTCGAACCGACCGAAACAGTACCGAAAGATTAACAACAACAGATATGTGACAAAGCATTCTGATAGAGACCTGTTGGATCTACTGGAAAGCGAGCAGGTTTGCGAGCTGAATTTGAACATTTTCATACTGTTCGAAGGCAAAGCAAATGAAATTTATTCCGCCGTAGGTTGAGACCCAAAATAAGTTACACGTGAGCTAAAAATAACTTTGTACCATGGGAAATTTACAAATGTAAACATACTTTGGTTGATTTGCGAAGCAAAAAGATGAAAATTATTATAGCCGACTTGATTACAAAGCAAGCAACTTCAATCTACAGGGGAAATAAATATAGTTGCAAAACTATTTCAGTCGTGTTTATAAACGCTAGTTCGAACCGATTTCGAACAAAAATTCTGTGGATACAAGAAACGCACATTTGATGGCAGACTCCTGTTTTGACAATACAATGTACTAAGAACGTAAGTGGTTGACTGAAACGTCTGAAACCTTACAAATTAAACAAAGTAAAGCAAGTCGCGTGTCACGCAAATCACGCAGAGCGTCAAAACGGCACCCTTTAGAAAGTTGACCGTTTATGAGCACTGAAAACTATTAGATAGTCGCCGGTAGAGGTAAGAAATTAAAAGGTTCAACTGCAACTTACATTTTATTTCTGAAGTAGAATTGTTAACTTTCCACTAATCTTTTCCTAAATTATGTATGCAATATTTTTCGACGGTGAGTTTAAATTTAAGTTTACTTGTTTTTGTCTATGTGTTCTTTGAAGAACTGTGAAACAAAGAGCTTTCTTCGGTTTCTTTACTCCGCGTAGTCACGCTGCTTGATCATTACCAGGTTTTATAGTGGATAAAAACAAGATCTTTTTGGTGGGGGGGGGGGGGGGGGGGCTGAGGGGTAAAGGTGGGACTCACCGGAGGAGTAAAGACCCATAGGTTGTCAGGATAAATTTCACCATAGTGTGAAAAAAAAAAGAGTCATTGGCTCTGCATGCATTACGTGCCTATGTTTTTTTTACCTGGTACAGAAGTTGTTTGCATGATGCCGACCCATCTTCCTTTATTTTCATACCGCTGATTCATGTACTGAAGAATACTACAAAGACAGAATGACAACAGTATTTTTTATACATAACCTGACTGTATTCTCCAAAAATGTTCTTGTTGAATACTGTGAAAGAAATCTCAAAACTTAACATGTAGATCTTCAGGTGAGTTGTTTCTCGAACAAACCTTGGTGCCACAAGGTAGCCATCTTTATGTCTTGCAATTGTCCAAAAATCCTGTAGCTCCTCCCGTGCAGGTCTCGTGTTGGGACCAAACACTGACGCAAGACTTAAAACAAAGAAACAAATGTGACTGGATTTAAAAAATTTACCATCTCAATTTCCATCTCTTTACAAAATGTTGTGCACAATGCATAAGTTGCAAGTACTTTAAATTATACCTTCGAGCAAATACAGGATAGCTTGTAAGCCTCACAATCAATGGGCCCAGCCAGGAATTTGATACCAACTGCAACAACAACAAAAAAAAAAACGAACATTGCACACAAAACAACATAATATAGTCTGGACAGCTATAACATATATTTACAAGTATTAAATTATTGTGTCTGATTTGACAAGATAAATGACACATTTTTGATCAATTAGGAGAGACATAACAAATCACATTGGGAAACTTGTCAAATTTAATCCTGCACATTGCACAAATTAATTCAATTTAAATTCAAGTGAGATCAAGTTTTCTTTTGAAATGTTCATTCATATCAAATGAAAAAACTGCAATTTGAAGTTATCATCAACTTCTACACTTTTTATTCTCTGGGGTTATGCTTCTCCTGTTTTGACTGTAATTGTGCTGCAAACAATCAAATGGAAGATCAAACAATTACAATGTAATAAGCCATTACAGTTCTTGGTTTATTAATGCATCTTGCATTTGATTTTGCCCTTTGACACAACAAACATTCCAGAATAATACTGTTCATGATTTACTCATTCACTCAGTAAAATCAGCTACACAAGATAATTGTTATATTAATTATTATCATTATCAAAACACCAGTTTTACATTTGTACCTTCTGAATTGCCTTAGGAAAATTTGTTTCTGGAAAAATTCCTGTTGTAATGAAGGAGAAGAAAGGTTATAAGTACAGAAATGTTGAGGGTTTACCCCGCCTGACACACTGTTTAGTTCAGAATTAAAGTAGCTGCCCCCAAAAATAGTTTAATGAAAATGATGATCTCACATGGTGTCAAGTAACTTTAGTTACAAAATAAGTACCGTCATAGATCCAGAATTATTTTCATTGTTAGCAGTGATCAATGACATGGAAAACTGCTAAAATATTTTATAATACCGGTATGTCTTAACACTTGTCCACAAGCAGTAGAAGTCACTAAAATTGAAACTGTCATTGAGTTTAATCTTCATGGGTAAAAAAATCACTTATAAATAAAATTAAGACATCACTAACAATGTGCAGTTCCAGAAAATTTTCATGCCCACCCATTGTCACTGGAAATTGTGAGAGGTGAGATGATGGGGGTCTCAAAAGCCAATTTTTTTTTATTGAAAGCAAGGCAGTGTCCAGATGCCTGGCAGCTGGGCATGGATCTTTTAAGATTAAATTCCTGGCAGTCTGAAATTTTCAAAGGAATTGGATGGAAAGGCTTATTCAAACATTCTGGAAGTACAGTACTGTTTTTTTCTTTGAAAAGTACTCGATATTTGTTTAGAATTGCCAAACGATTCAGAAAAGTATTTTGGTTTTGTATAAAGCTAAAGTGGAATTTCCAGATGGGTGAGAAGTTAAAAAAAAGCTTTTGAGGGGGGGATGAATATTTTTTAATAGTAACCTTTCAGAAAACCTTACTGTACACTTACTTGAACAATAAAACTGTTGCTTAATACATAAAAAATAATTAAAATGCCCTTTGCTATGGATGGCCAGAATGAAAGTGGATTTCAACTTGAAATCAACATATTGGTGTCAACCTTTTCAAGTTTTAATTGTCTGCCATTGCATCTTGACAAACATTTGTAATTGCTTAACAGTTTTCTATCCCTTCAAAAATCCACTTGATATACAGTATGTATATTTTTGGACAGGTGTTCTTGGAACATTGAATGTATGATGTATGATTAACTTACATAATTGAGCACTTGTGAGGTGTAAATGATTACCTCCATTAGTTAAACACAGTGATTCAATTTGAACAAATTCTGATGGATCCTGCTTCTTCTTTTTTCTTTCCTCAAATCTACCAAACAGTAAAAACATAAACAGAACACCAGTATGTATCTTTTTTGAGAGTTTATTTACAAATGAAATGAAACCTTTCTCTCCTTGTTTCTTTAAATTTAACCCTTTAAGCTCCGGCATCTTTATTCAAATTCTCCTCACTGATCTCCATACATTTCATTGACTACTAATTAGGAGAACTTGTAGAGACATGAAGACAATTTATCTTTGGTGATCATTTCCCCAATTCTCATGACCATTATCTGTTATAACGCACTGATATGACGAGGAGAAATTTGATGCTGATCAACAGTGGAAACACTAGCCAAAAGTTTTCACACCTTTGCTCGCTTCCCCAAACTTCCTCTTGAATTACGTAACCATAATTGTGTGTTTCTCATCTGCGTGAAATAAATTACACAGGCTGTACTGTATCATAACTTCTGTGCATGTTGCTTACTGTGTTGCATAATAAGTCATTTTGAAATTAACATTTAAAACTAATAACAGGCAATTTTTTGGAAAATTACAACATTTTAACTTGGAATGGAATATCTTCCTGAGCAGTTCATTCCACAGGGCGGAACCTAAGGTTGCTACCAACTGAAGGTCATAAGTTTTGGTCGTTGGAGTAAGAGCTCACGAATAGATCTTAGAACTTATGATGCAAAGTGGAGATCTGAAAGTCTTGCCGGAAAATCTCATGCCCTCACCACTGCATAACCCTGCTCCTCAATTAAGTTACTTTTTGCACATGCACATGTTTGGTGGTAATTAATTCCCCGTAAAAGTAACTATAACAAAACATCATAGGATCCCCTTACAGTGAAAGGCCAGATAGCATGATCACATGATACACAGTTTAACCCATTAAGTCCTAAAAGTGATGAAAATGAAATTTCTCTTTACATTATCACTACTTGTTCAAACATTCAAGCAATGAGAACAAAGGAAGTGATCTTCAAGGATAAGATATCCTGATACTTCTCCTTACTACTAAGAAATTTAATATGGAGAACAGCAAGGAGAATATGCATTTTTATATCAGGGCTTAAAAGAGGATCACGAGGAATTACCTTGCCAACATTTCAAGAGCAACAGTATCACCCAGGTCATGCGCTAAAATATGAACCTTGTGTATTCCAAGATAACGTAGAAATTCTTCCTGTAATGTAGCTTGTTCCATTACTGTGTAATCTATTCCACGCTTGATAAAAAGAACATTAAAACATATAAGTCACTATCACAAACAAAACTTTTTTTTATCACAAACAAAACTTGAAAAACATTTTTATTTACTAGCTACAAGTCTTTTTTGTTTTGATTTGTTTTGTTTTTTGACAATAAAAACTTTTTTTCTTGATGGTTTTTGTTTTGTCCAGTCAATCAAGAGCAAGAACTACATGTAAGACTGACACAATTGTGGAATGTAACAATTCTGCCTTGCAAAGTTCTTGCATTTTGATTGGTCAGTTCACCCTTTAACCCTTTCAGCCCTGATATAAAATTGCATATTCTCCTTACTGTTCTCCATACATTTCTTATGGAACTAGTAAGGAGAATTTGTCTAAATATCAAGACATCTTATCCTTGGTGATCACTTGCTTTATTCCCATCACTTGTCTTGGAATGTTTGAACAAGTACTGATAAGGTAAAGAGAAATTTCATTTTCATCACTGTTACGGCTTAAGGGTTAAGTCCCTGCATCATTACACAAATTCTCCTTACTGGACTCCATACATTTTGTTGAGCATTATTTGGGAGAACTTGTTTAGTTAAGCCCAAAACAATTCATCTTCAGTGATCAATTCCTTAATTCTCTTGACTTGTATGTGTTATAATGCACTGATATGACGAGGAGAAATTTCATATTGATCACTATTGGGGCATCAAGGGTTAAACAGGAGCCAACAGAGACAACAGAAAACTCAGACCCCCAAATGTTCTCAAAAATATGTAAAACTATGTCAAGCAGTATGATACACAGTATAACAATAGAATTTTTAGCTATTTCTTATGCAAAGTTACATGTACACAAAATTGCATGATTAATGAATTTGGGAGAATGTTATTACATGAAAATTTCACGGGGCTCCACCTGTATTTTCTTTTTAAATAGAGCACTAAATAACTATTACATTGTAACCTACTCACTGGTTTATCACTGAAACCAAGGCCCAGCATATCTGCTGCAATCACTCGTCCAAAATTTTTCTTCAGGGGTTCCCATACCTGAATTTTTTCAAAGATAAAAATATAACAGATTTATTATTATTGCCATAATACTTACTATCTGTGGTGGCCCAAGAGGCCAGGAATGACCTAACCTCAGAGAGGGAGGAAGGGGAAATCAACACTAGCAGGAGAATTTCTTTTGCAAAGCAGATGGGGTGTTGGAGATATAACAAAGGGATTGTGGATTGAGACTGTTCTAAGGAGAGAACACACTCAAGTTCTAAGTAACTTTCTTTTTGGCTCCCAACATGTGATCAAAACAGCAGACTCAGCAGACAGCAAGATCAGAGCAACACAGGGCATTCCAAGGTTCTTGCACCTTATATACTTCACTTCTAGTTTTACGTTCTTTCAATTCCTTGGTGGCTCTCACCTACTGTAGTATTTTGTGGCCTTGCTGTTGAAAACTATACCACCACTATGCAATTTCCCACTATTTCTCTCACCTGCAGCTACATCACAAATGTCATATTTTCCCGAGGTAGCCACACCCCTTTTCGTCTGGTCCCCTCCCCGATTTCTTCCCACACTAAGCCCTTCCCATACAGCCCCCTGCCCCTTCCCCCCCACCCCCACCCCCACAACAAAGAACGGCACACCTTTGACCAGTCATAATTACTGGTAGGAAATCCATGAATGCAAAGAACAACGCTATCTTCATCTTCTTTGTATCCTCTAAAATCTGAAAAGAAAAAATTGAATTCTCTAAAATGTGCACATTTGTTAAGCTTGAGCTCTTTTTAGTTTCCATATATTAGTCTTTGAAAATAAATCATATAAAATATTTAAGCTTAAAACGCTGTGTAAACGCCGTGAATACTGACAAAGATTCTTTCATTGCATGACAATCAATGATGTCTTTATAAAAGTTGTCTTTGTATTTTGAATATTAGTTCAGCTATTTAGGTAACAAGATTAATTGCAACTCAAGTTAGGGGAGCTTAGAAACCTTATTTTCAAACTTGTGAATTCAAAACTAAATGCAAATCAGTGAAAATTCGCGCCATTCGCATTCAAATTCAAGCTTACCTTGATAAAATATGGCGTTACCTCTGTAATTAAAATATTGTCCCATATTTCTCCATTCTTGGAGTCTTTGAGAGAATCGCGGGGCTGGTAAATTAATAAACGTAGCTACTGCAACCACAGCAGCAGCACAAATAATCTGAAAACTAGAAACCGCCATTGCTAAATGACCAAAAAGCTTGCAGCGAAATGGGATAGTGCCAGCGAAGTTTCACCCTCCCCTCCCACGGCACATTTACCTCAACTTAGCAACCGCGTACTCGACGGCAACAAAATCGACAAGATGTCAGCGACTAGCAGATCGGTGAAGAAACCACCAAATGTATAACGCTTGTGTTGCTTCTTTAGACAATTATTGCAGGTATTCACTTGAGGTTGAAGGCGATACTAATTGTTGTGTTAATTTGACAGATTCTGGAAAAGAGAGTCCCAAAAAATCCCAAGTACGAACATGTTGCTGCAACGGTTGACACTGGTACGAGCCAGCTTGAATGTCAAATATTTTAATTCGCTATTCAGGGGTTCTGATTACTCTTCTGTAGGAATTATGCTCATTTAAAGTTGTTGTTTCCCTTTTGCATTTTCTAGGTGCTAGTGTTACCAGATACACTCAGAAAATCGAAGAAATACGAAAAAGTAAGTAAGCAAGTGAGCTAATGTAACTTAAGTCTTATGTGTCCCAGCGGTCTCAGAGAAAGCTTGTTGCCTAGTACCCTTCGATATTGCTCTAGTAAACGTGCACATCCAGATGACCTGGGACTAGCAAACCACGAAATATTTTTAATAAAATGGCTGTTTAATTTGGTTGTACTTAGAGATTAAACCTACATACATTTTTCTGGATAATTGAGTCAACCCCTGGTATGGTTTTTTAAAGTAATTTGCAATTGCCCCTTTTGTGGCGACAGACGAGCTGTTCACATGCCCTTCTATACAATGGAAAAAAAAAGAAGAAAGAAAGAAAAAAGACAGCTCCTCCATATACTTACCCTGCAAGCAGAGCTTTCTTGGTAACCCTGTGTTCCAGCAGGTGAATAAGTAACCTCTGTACAAAACCATCCGATTCTTTGATCCGCCGCTGTGCAGGATTTTGTACGAATTAATTAAAAATACTGGTTTTAACCGGCTCTCAACCAGTTTTGAAGCTGACACATGCCACAATAGCCTGCGCGCAGGTGTTTCCTATTTCCTTTGCTTCACATGGAAAAGGGACGTCTGCGTAATGGCATCGCTAATCGTGTTCCAGTATCCTGCTGTTTTGGGTTTTAAATTTCACGTATTACTAAATTATATTCATGTAAACAGCGAACTGATGCTGTTCGGAGAACAGGAACGATTCATCCAAAAGAAATTGGTACTCGTGAAAAGCCGATATTTCCTCACTATCCTTTTCAAGCATTTGGACCTATTTTGGTTACTTTCAGTCCTATGCACCTTAAAAGATTTTAAACTGTAGTCACTGCAAATGTTACGTTCCTGGATTTTTAACAAGTTATCATACCTTGAACAAGATTTCTATCCTTATGCTTCAAGATAGGAAAAAAATACAGCACACAATCACAGGTGGCTGATCTGTAAATTGAAAACCCCACTGAAATTATGCTGCATAAATTATCCTGAGTGTTTTTGATGAAAGCCAATCAAAATTGAATCTAACAATGCCTACTGTCAGCCAACCAAATAGAGTACTTTCCACAAATTCCTGAAACACAGCAGGATACTGGATTAGTGACGCTGTGACGCAGACGTCCCTTTTCTGCATGAAGCAAAGGAAATAGGAGATGTCTGCACTCAGGCTAATGCCACGAAATGTTGTAAGAAAGTGCGTGCACTTGTTGTACACAACAGATTTGCCTTTTTTTAAATAATTTTTTTGCGACTTCTCCCAGCTTAGAAAATCAGCAAAAAGATAGCACAGCAATTGAAAGGCCTGGTGGAAAGAGGGCATAAGTGACAATTTTGGTCAAAAGTAGAAATTGCTCAACAAAATTGCCAAATTTTAGCATACAGACTTGTTTTGACCTGCAGAATGTCATCCCAGCATTTTTTTTTCGTTTTTTTGCCGTTTCCAAGGTGGGTGAAAAATTTAGACATGTAACAGGCTCTCTTTTTCCCTGCAGCTCAAAAACAGCAGCTCTGCTGCCAAGTTATTCCCCTGGAGCAACCTTCACATCCCCTAATTCCAGTTATTTAATTTCTGAAGTTTTGATATTAAATTTTTGTAAAATTTCCTTTCCTGGGGATGAAAAGTTAATACCTACTATAATCACCTTTCTCCACCTAGATTACAAATACAAGAAAGATGAAATCTTCAAAAGAATGAAGGTTTCCACATTGGTCCAGCTGGTAAGTAAAAAAGAAAAAGCAGTTACATGCAAGGTGCTTGTCTCTGTTATTATCCAAAGATCTTCCAGTTTATTTCCCAGCCAGAAACTTTGCTGCACTCACAGCAGTTTTGTAAACAACTCCTTGTTGTTTTATAGCTGGGTGAACAGCATCTATGTCTATCTGTGTCTATGCTCTATGTCTATCTTTAGGTCTTGTCGGCTGGAGATGGGAAGTAAGCTTCAAAACATCACGATCCATGTTGATCACAGTGACTATAATTATCATGTAAAATGTTTCACCTCACACACTGTGTTGCTCCACCCTGTCCCCAGTTGATCTAAGAGTGGGTAACTTTATCCACTGGATAAGCTGTAATCGAGCAGATAGAACATGTGGGCAAATCAGACCTACGTATGACTTATGAAAAAAGCAAGAGAGTAATTATCTAGATTGAAGTATGTGGCCATGCAAAAATCTGGCCAAATGTGTAAGTTGAAGGAAAATTGCTCCGTTGGATAACAATGTATTTACTGGGTGAAGTTATCCACTCTTTGAACAACTGGAGTCAGGTGTATAATGGTACTTAGTGAATCCATTTAAAAGTGTTCAGAGGCCTAACATGACAGCTACAAATGTGTGATGTGTTTTGACCTTTACAGGTTTTCTCAAACTAGCACATCTGTTAAGGACGTGCTTCTCTTATAACACTTGAGGCAGAGGTCCTTTGAAAGTAGTTGTTAGCAAACTTCTTGCTTCCATAAGATGCCAAAGGGGTTACTGTTGTTAAGTGTTGTGCTTAAACTCTTTGGTGTGGAGATTACTTTTGGTCAGAATTTTTTGGTTAAGGTTGTCAGAGTAGCCCTTCATGCCAGAAGTGCCAGCAGTTCTGGATTGCTAGGCTTGCAAAGACTTAATCCTTTTACTCCCAAGAGTGCCTAAAATCAAAATTGAAGACAAATTCCAAATTTCATTCGGTAAAATACTCAAACATAAGTAGTACCATGTGAAAGTACTGCTAAAGTGGTTTCATTTGAATGGTCACACCATAGGATTTGATCAAGACACACAAAAGTTAAAACCACTTTAAATGTCTCCATAACTGACTCTGGGAGTGAAAGACTTAAGGAGGCTAGAAAGAGTTTTAAGCTGCACGCACGCGTAGCCTACACACAACATAGCTAGAATGCACGCATGCATCAGCTGAGTGAATCCAAATTTCTATCACAAGTCGCGCGTGCAAAATACTGGAAGTTAAAATGCCACGTAAAATCACACAAACCGGAAATAAAACGTGCACAAAACATTTGTTTTCTTTTTTATCTCGAAATTTTGCTCGGTGACTCATCCTGCTTTTTTGCATGCAAGTAGCATTAAGTTTGCCAATTCAAATAGAAACATTTGGAGGAAAGTTATTCAGTGGAATTTTTGTAATAAAAAAAATGACTTTTTCAATATAAATTAAATTCTACTGAATAACTTTTTGCCATACCGTCAGAGAAGTTGAAGAACCTAGAGAGCTTTTCAAAAATGCAATAAAAAGGGTAGGTCACCTACTTAGTTTTTCAGATAATTGACAAAAACTGATATTTGGAGGTTCTTTTTGTGGACCTTATTATAAGTGTTGCCATGGTAATGGCTATGTCCTCACAACCAGCCTTAAAGTATTGCTCGACAAAAGAGTTGTCAAGATATTCCTAGTTTGCTCACGTGGTCAGAAATATTTCCTTGTTATCTTTCCTCGTTTCAAAAGGACTATAATAATTAACCCTTTAAGCCCTAAACCCCGATGAAAATGAAATTTCTCTTGACATGAATACTACTTGTTTGAACATTCAAGTGATGAGAATAAAGGAAATGATCACTGAGGATGAGATGTCTTGATATTTAGACAAATTCTCCTTACTAGTTCCATAAGAAATGTATGGAGATCAGTAGTGAGAATATGCATTTTTATATCAGGGCTTAAAGGGTTAAAAAAACTCTTTCTATCCATCTTAAGCTTACTTAATATACCTTTCAGTGAGAAGAAGCACGCAAGGCACTCACTGCAAAAAATAAACAATATAATTTTTGTATTTTAAAGATCCTTCAAGTAGCTGAGGCTGTTAGTTTGGAACAAGAAAGAAATAGTCTTTCAACAGCTGGAGGTTTGTATTCTTGTTAATTAACCTTTCCATTCTTCTAGAGATTAACTATTGATCTCGTCTGACAGGCCTGATTAATCCCAAAACTGGAATTTTCTTATATTAATAATTTTCTGCTTAATAATAAGTAAAAATTTTTAGCTTGCTTGTCATAACTTTTAGATATTTTATCTCTCATTTTGAGACCCTTTTATTGGTTTGGACAATGTTTGAGTCAATTCAGGCAGAAGGCAGATTTTTGGAAATCAGTTTCATGTGATGAAATAAGTAACATGATGTCAATTTACCTTTAGTCAAAACTTTTATTTTTAATTATGTACTTCACCGTGTACAGAATCAGGAGACCAAAAGAAAAACACAAAAAAAAAAAAACAAAAAAAAAACATCAAGGTCTCATTAGATTGTAATCAAGGAGTTATTGATGCATGTGAAAAGACTGCTCGTTGACCCTTTAAGCCCCAAAAGTGTCAATCATCAAACTTTTCCATACAGTATCACTACTTGATCAAACATGCTGGTCACAGCAATAAAGGAAATGATTATCGAGGATAAGAAGTCTTGATTTTTACGCAAATTCTCCCAACTAGTATCATAAGAAATAACAAGAACAGTGAGGAGAAAATGCATACTGATATTGGGGCTTAAAGGGTTGGAACAGGCTTGTTCCCAGGCAGTTTTTTTTTTCCAGAATACAATAATAATAATTTGCAGTGATCTTAAAATTTTTAAATTGTGGTTTGAAAGGTGAAAGTGTGATGTCAGATGAGACGATTACTCCTGGTGAAGATAATGAAACTTCAGTGGAGGATGAAGGGGTACCACCCCTGAATTTGGGAAATGATGAGGAGCGGCCTGACACAACAGGAAGAAATACTGCACGATCAACACTTGAGAGGTAATTTGATGTTTGATGGAAATAACCCTTGTAGCCATTTGGTTCTTGTTGTGTTGTGATTTGCTTTCATTTCTAATAATTACAGTCTTTTTAGTGGTCTTTTTGTTGGCTTAAAATGTGTAATTACACATAACAATATTGATTCATTGAGGCAAGCATTGGCAGTAAAGAAATAATAAGCTACTGAACAGGTTAAAGTGTAATAAATTATCCAAACTATATTTACTTTTAAAAATACATTTGAGATTTGGTTGTGAAGGGATTACAGTTAGTACAAGTTTCACTTCATTTGAGAAACTGGCAGGGGAAATGCATAACTGATTTTTTTTAATAAAACAAAAAAGTGGCATATTTGTTCACTAACAGTTTTAACTTACCATTTAATAATGCAGTAAAGTGCATTATTATTAAATTGCATTATCTAAACCATCTAACGATCAGATAAATTTGACTAAAGTTACACACAGGAAAGTAAGAAAATTTTCCATGCAAAATGGAAGCAAATCTGTCATGATTGGTACTGCTTGCTACCCATCAATGTTAGTTCAAAACTTTTCTTACTCAAGCAAAGAGAAGCAAACAGCTAACAAACCCACCAAAAAAACAAACAAGAAAGAACATCAATTGGACTAAGCATAAAGACACAAAAGGTTGGTCAGTGGTTATCGTTTCTCAAGATTTTGAATTGTGCACGTGGCTGAAGTCAATTTTGCAAAAAAAAAAAACACACAAAAAAGAGCTTTGGCAGTGAAAATAAAGTTTTGTTTCCAAACAGTAGCTGCAAAGCATGCTTTAAACATTTGGACTAGAATTTGAGCAATTTATACAACAGCCAAAATATGGCATTTATAGCTGGTTAAAATGGCAGTTTTTCAGCAAAAGCCCAGCCATCAAGGGGTTAAATAACAATTATTCGCCAAAGGGATTATTCCACAATATTCGCTGAGCCTGAGGAGAATAATTGATTTAGTATAATTGCTCAGGTGATTATCAGTTGAGAGCAAATGCATTTTCTTTTTCTTTTCTTCAGAAACATCAAAAATCGCGCAGTGGCCATTTTGAAAATTAGTGCTTCAGTATTATAATCACCTCGTGCGGGGTGATTATAACAAGATATACCGTAATCCTCGACCAATCAGTGCGCACGCTTCTTTAGTAAAATCCTGAGCAATTATACTAATACTTAATAAAGTGTCTGATAAAAGGTGAATTATTTTAAGTCTCATACATGGTGTTGGAGAAGTTGACATCCGAGACCAGGATGAAAAAGGTGGCATAGAACAGCCAGAACAGTCCCTGGTACCTGAGGTGGAGTCACTTCCTTACCTGCTGTTGGATGTCAGGGATGAGGACGCTTATAAACAATGCCATATCATAGGAGGTGAGTAAATATCATGCTATATCATATGGAGGACAGTATAATGCCATAACTGTAGCGGTGAGTTTATATAGTACCATATGAATTGCTGAGAACAATAATAACAATAATTTTTTACTTCTAGAGCCCTATTTACAAAATAGATCAATAGCACTCTTACAATCAATATCTCTAGTATCTACGAATATTAAAATCAGGGATGAGGACGCTTCTAAACAATGCCATTAGAACATAACCATCTTATAGAACATAGAACGTAATTATATAACCGTCTTATGTCAAATTTTAAGCCATTTTGTTTTTTTGTTCCAAACTGCCTGAATTTTTAATAGCATGGGACCTTCAGTTCATTCGCTAAAAACATTACCCAAGCTTTTAATTGTCTGATTTACACATCATTCACATGTGGAACTCTTGCAACACATGACAGATGAGCGGTTGCCTGTTGCTCCCTTCTGCTCACTTGGCGCAAATCAGAGAAAAAACTTTGGGCAAATGTTCTTTGAATGAACTGAATTTCCTATGAAGAATTCAGGCAGTATTCGACATAGGAAGGTTATACTCTCATCATTTTATACGGTAATGGGTGGTCTGAATAATTATAAACCCGTAATCTGTGACTGATTACAGTTTAACGTAGTGAATATATGAAAGACATATACAATGTATATGAACCGCAGTATTAACATTGAATGATCGAAGGGAATGATCATCTCAGTGCGTAGCAATCTAAGCAATTGCTTTTTAGCCTGAAAAAAAAGGATTTCAAGGCTACAATGGGAATCAAACCCATGACCTCTGCGATACCGGTGCATTGCTCTACCAACTGAGCTATCAGATGTTGGGAGCAGGTCAATTTTGGGTTCTTATATCCCACATGTGGAGCAAAAGCAATTGCTTAATTTGCTACGCACTGTGAAGATCATTACACTCATTTGCTGCAGTTCATATAATATATGTCTTTCATGTATTCTTCTTGAACTTGAACAGAATAAATTTGTAGAGTGCTCAACTCTTAGAGGAGCAGTTATAATAATGATCAAAAGTAGAAAGATTTCAATTCATCGTTTTATTGCGACAACGCTGTTTCGTGTGATCAAAGGACGACCACACTCATCAGGCAATATCAACGAATGACCGTTAAAATACATAAACTGGCAATAAAAGGCTAACTTAAGGTTGCTATGCGATGTAAAAACAGTTGCTATGATATATAAAAACTATGGGATTTAAAAACAGAAATTGCGTGTACTAAAGATTGCGTTACTTAATCACAAAGTTCTTGAGCAGGTATCTGTTTCTGTGTGGGCACGAGCTTGCTAGCTCATTTCGCTTGTTTAGACTGCATAAATTCTTCTTACAAATGATTACAAATTTTTCAAAAAGACATAAATTACATTTGTTGTTAATCAGCCATTCCACATGCGGGATATAAGAACCCAAAATTGACCTGCTCCCAACGTCTCAAGACTTCATAGCTCAGTTGGTAGAGCAACGCACCGGTATCGCGGAGATCATTGGTTCGAATCTCGTTGTAGCCTTGAAATCTTTTTTTCAGGCTAAAAAGCAATTGCTTAAATTGCTTTGCAAGTTGCGAAGATCGTTCCACTCATTTCATGATTACAGTTTACCTGCATGAGATAACATATTTAACAGGTAGTCAGTGAATATAATTATTGCCATATCATCTGGTTAGGGGTAAGTTATCGTATACCAGTAGCGATACTGTGCATCATAGGGTACATTTCATGTCATCATGGGAGTAAAGTGTTATGGTGTTGTAGTCGCTGATAGTGTTTATTTATTTATTTGTATTTATTTTTTTCAACAGCACTTAGTTATCCTTCTGCAATGTTATCCAGATCGTACAACTACTTCACCAAGGAAATTCTCACATTTGTATCCTTGATGACGACGCCACATTTCAGAACGTAACCTTGTGATGCCATGAACCTGCAGTTTTGCCCTAATGTAGGGTAAAATTTTTATTAAGTTCTTGAAACAATAATTGGTACAGTGTAACCTCAATTATCCGGACTTTCTCTGTGGTTGCAATTTGTTTATATAATTATATTCTATTTGATGTTTCGGTGTGAAGTATTGCTGTATATTTTTATTACTGTATTATTTTTATTACTGTATTTTTATTCAAAATACAAACAACAAGTTAAAATATTTGGCGACACTTAACACACCAAAACATGTAATAAGAAATTTAATGTCCAACTTCACCTTTTTCAACCTTTTTAAGTAACTTGAAAGAAAACTACAAGTGTAACAGGTACAGTTGGATAATAAGAACATTGACTATAAAAATGATGGTCCTAATTACTTTGAGCAGAAAGGTGTAAGTAAAAAAATATTTATTGATTCAATGATGTTCTTGATGTTCCAAAGTGAAAATTGATCGAGAACAGGTGGCATCTGTAAAACCAGTTTTAGGCATCTGCAAAATCAGTTTCCTCTTAAAATAACCAGTATAATTGCTCATCCAAGTCATGCCAATGTTTTCTTCAGTTTTGAGTCATCTCAAGGAAAATGCTATTTATTCTTCTCAAATGTCACCAAGTATCTCCTTTACTCAAGGTTCAACTTATCGAAAATGTGAAGATAAGGCTCCGGCCCATGTTTGAGTAGCAACATTTAATATAAGCCAAACGTTGGATAATGTCGACAATATCTGACTTGACATATTGTCATGAGGAAACGTCAGTTTTTGCTTCAAAATGGAAGCTAGTCCTTGTACCATAGTTTTGGTTTGCATTTCTTAACATTTAACTCAAACAGAAAAATAAATTAGGAAAGATAATAATTTTGTATGATGAAGATGAGAGATTAGCACCAGCAGCAGCAACAACGTTTGTGCAGAGAGAAGTTGACAATGTTTTTATGTTGTCTGGAGGTAGGAAGACTAACTCAGTAACCAGTCCAAGGTAGCGTCAGTGATTATTTTCACAGCCATGTCTAACTTAGGCATATCTGAGGCCTTTTTTGTCATAATGAGACCTGAATAAGTACAATGTACAAATCTTAAGGCTGAGTCCAAGAACATAGAAAGGAAATTTTAATCACAATTATAGACTTTGTGAGAAGGCACAATGACTCACAATAGCTTTTAAGCAAAAATAAGGAAACCTTTGTTTATCTGATACTTGGGAAGTGACAGATTTTTTCAAATTATTTTTTTCTGACTGAATTAAAACTGAGCAAAATTCTAAACTTCTTTTACAGGTCTCAAAGTGCTGCACAAAAAGTTTCCTGATGGTCTGATAACAGGCACAGTGCCACAGTCCTGCTTGCCCACCCCTCCCCCGTCAAGAAAATCATCTGGAAAGGCAAGCAGTGCTAGACAACCCAAGTCACCACCTGCTTATGCTGACCAGAAGTGGTTCTATCATGAGGGTATCCTTTGTCATCATAAATTTATGGTACTACCTTATCAGATTAGGAAAGGTTTTTGCACTCAAAGAAATATGCTATGGTCTAAATGGTCAAGTGCAGGGGTTTCAAAAAAATTTGAAGCAGGCAGCCGGTTTGAGTAGAGTAACTGACTATACCAACCCGTACGAAATTTTCAGACCTTACGCGAGACTAAATAAGGCCTGACTTTTGAAACCTGAATAAAGCCAGATCAGGCCTGAAAAGAACCTTAAAAATGAAGCCTGAATTTATGCTAAGGGAACCTCACAGTAACCTTAAAATCAAGCCTTAAATAACTGAAATTCTTAAGGCTTCGAAGCCTTAAAAATTTTAGGCACGAAATCAATGGAAACATTCAGGCCTGAATGAGGCCATAATCAGGCCTTAATTCCTGTAGGACTCATGGGTCGATTGAATTACACTTTGATATCAATAGATAAATATTTAGGCCTGAATAAGGCCTTAAATAATCTTAAGCTTGAAATATGTAGAAATTAATATGGTACACAACAAAGCCAAAGAAAAAGAATCTTGGACAGATCTTCTGTACGAAGCACGCGATACAACGCAGAACCTATCAGAGCACCACATTTTTGTACGCCAACAAAGATCAAAATCACAGTCACAATGAAACACCAGTACATGCCTTGGAAAAAGCTATGTCTTTAATATTTTCACGGGTTACAGTCAAATTATAACCTAACCAACTGTTTAAAATTTAGTCTGCTGAGGACTTGAACATAACGAAATTAAAATATTTACAAATTTGTTCGCAGATGAGATACAAGTTCTAGTCACTGTACATTCTGCTTAATGCTCACAAGGCAAATTACAACACTGGTTACAATCCAGTGAACACAGGGCGCAGAGGAGTCATGTTTGACCGTATTAAATGCTAGCTCAATTGATCGTGCAAATCGATCTTGTAATTCAAAACAATGAACGTGACTGAACAGAGCTTCACGCTATCGTGTTACGCGTCTGGTGAAATTCTATCCGCAAGACAAAAACCGCATACAGTAATTACTGTGGGCGTATCAAGTCACTAACAGCCAACCTCGTTCCCAGGGTCTCTCTCTCCCCGCCCCCCAACAGCCAACAAACAGTAAAGAAAGAGACAAGGGATGGAAGCAATTTTGGCCCAATTTTCAATCCCCGATAAATCGCCACATTTCGAACAAAAAGGCCCCGTTTTTGGCAAGTGATATGAAAATAATATTTTCTACCAAGCTGGATTAAAAAATTCATCAGAAAATTCATCAAATCTAACTTTTGGGAAGCGAACTTTTAGAGTTGAACGGTGCTCTTTCGTTCAATGTGGACCGGAGGATACCGGTGACGGAAATGCGTCATCAATTACATAATGAGGCGTTATGCGCATAATCGGTAGTGATTTTAATTGAAGATTTTAATTTCGTGTAATACACGATTACCGTTGCACAAATCTTGCGTGTCCACTTTTATCCATTCGTGGAATTCGTCGTTACTACTAGTTAACTGCCATCCGACTGGAGAGATTTCTTGCGGTAGGTTGAACCATTCTATTTGGTCGCTGCTGAGAGGACCACTCGAGGACGCACAGAATAGCTCTGAGCTTGCTGGAATTTCTGCGAGGTTGTAGTGCCAGGTTGGCTTTCCGTTGACTCGCTTCTGGACTCTTTTCACATCTGGGAAGACCTCCTTTACAATTCTACCTACCGTTTTCCTTCTGCTGTTCGTACTTTGTCATTAAGTCTCTGTTTGAGGTGAAGGCGTTCTCGTCGCATTTGAAGTTGTTCAAAAGCCTTAAATAAAATACATTGTACACGAAATATTTAGTCAATTGATCGTGAGTGAAAACGTCTCACCAGAAAATCAGTTACGTCGCGTACTGAATTTTCTTACCAATTTTTAAAGAGGGATTTGTTTTCTTATTTCAACTTTTTACTTGTCTGTCCATTCTCTAGCGTTAAATTGCGGTTTTCCCGAAGAATACTTTCCATCGTTGTACGAACTACCGACTCATCAGCTGTTGTTTTGAATTTGAATTAGTAACGGTTCATTTCACTTCCTCACAGCATGCAGAAAATCCTCTTCCCTTTCCGTCACCGGTATGTTACGGCCCACATTGCACGAGTCACATAGTACTTGTTTCTATGGGGTGCCATTACCGCCAAAATTATTGTTTTATTCTTATTAGGCACTAGTGTGTTATTATTAGGCACCAGTTTATTATTATTAGGCACAATGTTTTATTAGTAGGCACCAGTTTATTATTATTAGGCACAATGTTTTATTATTAGGCACCAGTTTATTATTGTTTGGAATTATTTTTTATTATTAGTCACCTTGTTGCATTATTAGGCATTGATTTTCATTATTAGCACTTTTCCCGCCTTTTTTCGTCTCGACCAATGAAAATCGCAGCAGCTCGGCAGCAGCTCCAGTAGTCACGGCACAGTAAATAGGTTGACATGACATGGCGGAGAAGAACGTTTTCGTGGTAAAGGATCTGCTTTCAAAAGCCGTTAAGGTAATCGAAGGGCTTGCTAGCCCTGATGAAGGAGAAACCTCAACAGCTAAATCAATTCCTTCCACTACGAACCAGGGCGCTGGCACTAGTTTCAAAACAGAAATGGAGCGGCTTTTCCCGAACGTTTACGGCAAGAGGCCATCAACTACAAACTTCTCCACTGTCAAAAGGCGACGTGGCAGCTCGGCGAAGAAGAAGGAGAAAACCGTGACACGAAAGTTTGTATGCCTGGCAGATAAAAGTCAGGCCGAAGTCCCTACCGTACAAGAAAAGAGAGAACTATTTCTCTGTGGTTTGGGAGAGAAGAAAATTGCCCTTCCCGTAGACGGCACATTTGCTCGCCTATATTCTGTTCTCGTGGATTCCTTTCCGAAGCTCTCTGATGTGGGTGGTTTGGAGCTGATGTACGCCGAACCAGGTAAACGAGAATTGCACATCATCCCTACCGGGCCTCAAGGGAACACCGTGCAGTATATATCACAGTTTATAGGTCAAGGAAGGGTTTATGTTCGACCCATTCAGTGTGACATCGATCTTAACACAGTTCAAGAACACACAGATCCCTCAGTTTTGGAAGAAATATGCAATTCATGTTTACAGTTCGTTGCAATGGATAAGTTGAGGGAACATACGGAGGTAAGAACTGTCACTGAAATATACTTGCTGTTTAGATATAAGCTTTAAGCTTATATTTCACTGAATCGGTGCTAAATGCACAGGATTTTATCGTCTGCCCAAGTGATGTCCCCTGTTGTATTTTTGAAAAATCGCAGCGCCACTGTCGTTAGTTCGAAGTTGTGTGACATTGTTGAGTTTATTCTTATCAGATTGTCAAGTATTTAAGTCACGAACGAAATGTTTATTTTGGGTGTAGTACAAACATGTAAAACCAGGGTTTGATTTCAATCAATTAATGCAGATGGTCGTTGTCACGGAAAGAGAAAATAAAGGCAGTCTTTAAAGTTAATTACATTTAGTTTGCAGGCTCGCTTATATTTCATTAAGATCTACATGTAATCCGAGGAGATGTTTTAGTCATTCTTGACAACCATTCCAGACACCCTCCCCCCTCATCACCCTCCTCACATTGTAGAATACCCAGGGGTCATATCTTTCTACCTCAGTATTTCTGTATTTGTAATTGAAGTTTTATCTTTTCCAGAACTGCCTTAAAAAGCAAGAGAAGTGTAGGAAAGAGAATTGCAAGATTTGTTTAGAGGACATTGTTGGTGAAGGAGTTACCCCAGCATGTTGCAGTGATGTATTTCATAGTGCTTGCTTGGAGGAGTGGCATAACACCTCAGATGGCAGTAGTTCAAAATGCCCTGTTTGTGATCAATTGTTCTTTACAATTCAACCCAAGTAAGCGTGTTTTTTATGTTATAATATTCCTCAAAACAGTTGCTTATCAGTTGACTAATTCAATCCAGAAAACCATGTATAACTAAAAGCCAAAAACTGGACACTAATTAGGCACTATCACAAAGTTATGGTACCTGTCAACAACAATATTTGACATATAATTAGCCATGTACACTGTATCACCACATGCAATTTTTGAAAGAAGTGATTGTAAGAGGTGGACTACCATATGGAAAAATATCAGTTGTGATATTTTCATTCGCCATTTTGTAGTCATTTTTTTGTCACAACTGATACTGAAAATTGCACTAAAGTAGTAGTTTTACCTTTCTTTTTCCTCGCAGTGACATTGGTAACTCCTACATCTCAAATCAAGATGCAAACTCCCAAGTCGCATGCAGTGAGACAATCAGCACCCCCTCGCAAAGGCAGAAGGCAAGGAAAGCAATGCCGAGGCAACAGAATAAGTCAAGTGAACCTTTACCAAGGGAACAGAGTGAACCGGGGGAACAGAGTGAACCGGGGGAACCATTACCAAGGGAACAGAGTGAACAGGGAGAAGCATTATCAAGTATCTCTAGCATAATGCCATTGGAAGAAACAGGCAACACTGATTTTTTCTATGGCTCCTTATTTAAGGATGAAATTGCTATAGAATTGGACTCTGATAATGAGCAAGCCTCAGTTGAGGTGGCAAATGTGGAAGTAATAAATGTAACTCCTGTCTTGTCGTTACAAGACATTTTGTCAGAGTTAGCTGAAGCAGTCAATGAAAACAAAATTTCAAAATTTAATATCTGTAGAAAGGATATCTGGGAGGGCACAAAAAGGGGTTTGACAAGGAAATCGTTTTCTCCCAGTAACAAGATATCCGTGAGATTCAGTGACGATTCTGGGACATCTGAGGGTGCTGTGGATTTGGGAGGGCCAACACGTGAATTTTTAACTCTTGTTGTAGAGCGGCTGGCCAATTCGCAGTTGTTCTGTGGTCCAAAGGAAGCACTGTTCCTGTCATGCAATGCTTCATGTTTAGCAAACTCAGAATACCTGTATGCAGGGAAAATAACTGCTCTGTCCCTTGTCCATGGGGGCCCTGGGCTTTGCTTTTTATCTCCTGTTCAGTATGATGCTTTGATCAATGGTCCAGATAAAGTACAGGTAGCTGTTGAGGATATATATGAACCTGAACTTAAGACCTCTCTGCAACAACTTTCTAGGGCTCAGTCAGTTCAAGAAGGATATGAAGTTATGTCACGTAATAATCTGGAAACGGTTTTGGAATTAGGGGGTACCCTTCAACAAATTAAGTCCATTAAGGACATTGACAACATTGTGAAACGAACAGCTCACTGGCTCACATTGGGGAGGGCGTGGCCAGCCCTGGAACAATTCAAAAAGGGTTTATCAGACTTGGGTGTCTTGAAGGCCATTACAAACAATCCTGATGTTTTTCATGAAGCTTTTTGCTACATTCCAGTCGAATTAGATGCTGATTCATTCAAGAATTTGTTTACTGTTCTTCAGAGTGAAGAAGGCTCAAACAACAGAGCATTAGAAAATGTAATCATTTCTCACTGGTGCGACTATTTACAAGATGTAGAAGAAGGGGAAACAACGATCACCTTAAGTGATCTGCTATTTTTTACTTGCGGGTGTAAACAATTACCACCACTACGGGTCGGTTGGGATTTAACTCTTGGGTTCCTTCATGATCCTGACAAAGATGGTAATTTATCCCCCTTTCCCAAGGCCAATACATGTGTGCCTATGTTGCACCTTCCAACTGTTCACAAAACATATGTCGCATTTAGAGATGCAATGACGTTTGCAGTCAGGAACAGCAAAGGGTTTGGCTATGCTTAGGGAAAACAGAATATTGTCTGTGCAGACATTTACATTTTATAGCCATGTATGAAGATTACAAAATTGGGAACCTGTGACTTTTATAATATTATATCAAAATGAAAACATCTTGATAGCAGTAGAATACTGTAATGTTCAAGAGAGGGCCACCCATTTTACATTTAAGTTGCCATACTATTACTTGGGAAACCTGTAAGAGTGGATACAGTTAAGCATAAAGTTCACACTGTTTATCAATATTACTGATTACTGTTTCAGAAAATTGAAGAGCCCTGAGCAAAAATGTCCTAAGTGACTTTAATTTTAAGACCATTTTGTTTACAGAATTCTGGGTTTGGGTGGTGAATTGGAGTTGCAGGCACATCCCTGCACATCCCTGAACCCGAAAATATTGACAAGAAAGTACTTTTATTGATGCAAAAAAGCAAGATTCGCTTGGGAGTACATTCTTGCTTTGGGCTCTTTAATTATGTTTTTACATATTAATTGAAATATATGCAGTTCTTCCTTGCATGCAAGTTATAAACAACAGATATAATATGACCATGCCCAATTTTATAGACCTTTATAGGTTTGCTGTATGGACAAAATTAATAGGAAACGTTATAGGAGAATCCTACACAAAAGTAAGCTTAGTTTCATAGTGCTTATATTAGTTCAATATTATTACTCAGTGGTTGTGTTAAACAAGTTCAAGTTCAACATTTTGTTATTGGAGGGTTACATTTATGTGAATAAAGAATTTCAATTTAAAATACTTGTTGTTTTATAGCGTCCATGTAAAATTTAGGCTGCATTTATTAAAAACCAGGAGGGGGGGGGAGGAAAATGAGGGGGGATATGTCTAGCCTTTTTCTGTACTCCAGAAGGGGGATGTTAATTCTCAGAGCAATTTTCAGGGGGATGTTTATTTTTTTAGACATCAAATATATACAGAATAATGGTAATATTTTTAAGTGTGATTTTTGCAAAGTGCATCCATATCCGCTTATAAGGAAGGGCCCAACATTTTTTTCCAGCCCTTTGGGCCTTAGGTTAAGGTGGAGGCCCAAAGATTTTCCCCACACGAGGGACCCTAGATATGCCACTGATTACAAAGTGAAAGAACAAAGCATGCTTTAACATTAAGTTGGGACTCAAGTTTCCTGACATGAAGCTGTTAGGGGGGGATACAAATTTTTTCCAAGCAGGTAAGGGGGGATGCGTAATTTTGTACCGTTTTCAGGGGGGATGTTAAAAATACAGTACTCTATACAGTTCCTTCACCCCTCCTGCTTTTTAATGAATGCAGCCTTAAGGACTGAGTAAACAACCATGTGTGAACAAATTATGTATGAATGGGTGGGAGAAACGTGTGATTTTTCTAATGGAGCTGAAGTCATATAGTAACTATAATTTATGGGCATACAACAGACCATCAAAATAATCATTACTGATTGAACATCAAAGGTGAAGCTGGGTACCCTAGGCTCCTCTCTTGCATGTATGTCTGCCATTGGTTTGAGACACACATTCAGGTATTAGTAAGAAGTCACTCATTTAACCATTCCAGAGTGGAGTGTTACTTCAACTTAATGCTGCTCAAGAAATTCCTTGGCAAGTTTGTAAAGTTTAATTTTATCATCTGTTATTGAAGACTCTCGAAGTAACTCAGTTCTTGACTCAAGGTCAGCAACTTGCTCATCTGTCAGAGCTTGAGAAGTAGGTGGAATTTCCACAGTGTCCTCATCAAGGGGAACAGGACCATTCCAATCAATGCCATATTCATCAGTAACATCAACCGGGTCTGTATTGTTTTCTGCAGAATTCAGTGAACCTTTGATCCAAAGTTGAAGAGGTGTGTTGTTGTTGACTGTAGACAAGGGATGTCTCAGCCAGGCAGCAGACCATTCATGTAAACGATAGTTTATGTGATGAAGGAATGCATAATGAAGGCACCATAAATCACACTCAGATAAAGGGTCAAAGATACCCAGTTCCTCCATCAGAGAAAACAACTCGTAGAAATTTGCCAAAACATCTTCAAACACGTCCCGCCACATTCGCTCAATTCTTTGATTGTGCACACTTTTACCAACCAGAGCTGAGCCTCTCCCTGTTCCTCGAGTACTCAACATATATTTGACAACATCCACATTTTCAGATCCCTGATCACATCTGACTCTTGAGGGCAATCCCCAGTCTTGTACCGCTTTGATAAAAAGTGAGTACACAGTAACAGCTTTGTTGTTTGTGCTGCATGATAAAAAAACTGGGATTCGACTGAAGCCATCCACACAGCCATGGACAACAAAACGCCACTTCACAAGTTTGTGATTTCCATCAAAGTGCCAGAGACCAAGTGGCCTGCTCACATTATACACGCGCCGTTTTATTGCTTTGCAGCGTCTTGCAGCAGCTGCAAGAGGGTCCACCCTAGAAAGTGACTCCCTTATCCGACGTCTAGGCAGAAATATACCCCTTGCACCAAAGTACCCAGCCAACATTTTTGACCCACAGCTTGGGTTCCCTCTTTTTATATCCCTCACTATGTCATCCAACTGACTATCCTGCATTTCGGTGTATAAAGCACGTACTGAGAGGCCATGTTCTTGAATTCGTCGTTCTATGGTCCTTGAACTGACGTGCAAAAGGTCTGCAATAGATCGGACACTAAATCTAGCTCTTAGAAGCATCTCAAGTTGTTCCTTCCTGATGTCATAAGCTGGCCTACCAGGAGTACCACTACGAACAACACTTGCTCTTTCCTCATTCTGCTGTAAAAGTGATCGTGCGCTACTCAACAAATTAAACAACTCTTCAGGTATTCTTGTCACTGAATCAAGGAGATTCACATGCTTTTGAATTTCTTCAAGTTCCTCCACTAAGTCACTGTCATGAGACACACCAACACAAACAACAATATCTTGTAATCGGGAGGTAACTTCATGCCTTAAGTCGGAAATAGTGTTAGTTGCCATCGTTTTATACTTCGAGGATAAATTGCTTCTACATACTCAGCTACAATTTGCTTTTTCTGGGCCTACAAAGTCAAGATGTCTATCCCTTGATCATTCGCAATGTCTGCCATGCTGTTCTCATGTGTAAAACCGCTGACTACTTGGAGATTGTACGGTACGAAAATAATACGAAACAGTGCCTAATAATAAAGATGAAATAATAATAGAAAATAATGCCAAACAATAATAAAATAGTGCCTAATAATAAGAGATTGTGCCTAATAATAGAAAATAAAGCCTAATAATAATAAACTGGTGCCTAATAATAAAACATTGTGCCTAATAATAATAAACTGGTGCCTAATAATAAAACATTGTGCCTAATAATAATAAACTGGTGCCTAATAATAAAACATTGTGCCTAATAATAATAAACTGGTGCCTAATAATAACAAAACAATAATTTTGGCGGTAATGGCACCCCATATGTTTCTTCCCTTGTCTCTTTTTTCTTCTCGGCACTTCGTGCCTCGCTTCGGAAAGCTTTGCTTTCCGGAGACGTCGCCCGAAGGGCGACGATTGTCGGCCTTTTGTCTTGCGGATAGAATTTCACCAGACGTGTAACACGATAGCGTGAAGCTCTGTTCAGTCACGTTCATTGTTTTGAATTACAAGATCGATTTGCGCGATGAATTGAGCTAGCATTTAATACGGTCAAACATGACTCCTCTGTGCCCTGTGCAGTGAACTGCAAAAAGGAATGCAATCACCAAGGAATGTGCCATTAGTTACAGAACTGAATTGGATGCGTAACCGTTTGTCTTAGGTCACTTTCAGCTTAGTACCGCGAGGCAACACACGTTGAAAGTTGCTCACCTCAATCCGTCTCTTGCTTCTTTCCTTTGAAAATCTATAATTATTGATGAACATTGCATTCCTGCAGGCCACCGATCTACTTTATCAACAGACTGGAGAACATATCCCAAATCACTGATCTCAGGCAACAGACAAAAACAGCACTCTTCCTGACTCCTGCTTCCACAATCACAATGAGGAATCACTGCTTATACAAATTGACAAACTTGCTGGAATAGCTTATCAGTGTTCAGGTTAAAGCAAAGGAATATTCCCATAACCATCTCGAAAATGAGACGCAACTCTACCAGAAATTTTCCCGCTTTAGGTTGTGTAAACTAACGGTTGACAAAGGTTGGGATAACTTTTGTAACATGAGATGGCTTTCTGCAACAATAAACATGTTGTCTCAACGTGTCTCAAGGGACTTTGAGGCCGCATTCCGGCATGCATTGATGTCACGTTTAGATCTTATAGAGGAGCTCTGGATCAAAAAACAAGAAAAATTCTGGGTGTCAGTAAAACGCCGACTCGCGGTCGGGGTCAGGGTCGGGGTGTCTTTTTTTTTTTCATTTTGTTTTTTGCCATTTATTTGGAAACAGATTCCTTTTAAAAATCCTTTCAAGTTAATTGAGAAACAAATGGAACTGCCCATGTGACAAACTTCCTTCGGTTGGCTCATTTTCCCGCAAAAGTGGTCACGTGGTCAATCATGACGTCTTTCTGCGTTTTCCCTTCACCAACATGGAGGAAGGATGCAATTCTGGTATGCAAGGAAATCGCATAGCTTGCTTGTTATTTGGGTCCATATGTTTGAAACGATTTGTGAAGGGAAATGTAGAATGTCGCTTTTATTGCAGATGTAATACTAAAAGAAATTACTGCAGCTACTACTTTTAGCCCAAAAAATAGTAGCCTGCAGCAGGCAACTTAGGATATTAATTTTTTTTCGTGTAAGCTACGCAGCTGAAATGGGGTAGTGTAGTTTTGAAAGTTCCGGCAGTCTTGCCCTTAACGCGAGTAGGCACAGGAAGTACAGGAAGGGATATCGGATAGATTAGGGGACACTTGACGGAAAAAGGTTTAACGTTTGGGTTTCAGATTTTGCATGTAACAGTACCAGGTTCGAATCCCGATTTCAGCATTACAACTTTTTTTCTTTATCAAATGAAAAACTTACTAGAGACGTAAATTTCTACAGACGTTAAGTTCGTTCTAAGTACCTTTCGAAGGATGTTATCGAGTGCGGACCAAGAAAGGTCCTCTGATCTACCCAAACGCGGCGCTCCTTTGCGATGAACATGACAAACGCAGCTGAAGCACTGCTGATAAAAAGTCGTATTGAGGGAAAAAGTGTACTAAACTTTGCAGGGAATGAATGGTAAAAACAAGGCAAAACAAAAAAGAAAAAAATCGGTAGTTGTCACAAGAGCGCGAGTTACATACTTCACCAATTCCACTAACCCATCATGAACGTTGCCAGTTGATGGCAGCCCTTTAATATGCACCACGAAACTTACAAAAATGTAAACATAACACGCTGACTTCTCCTTACTTTCAAGTAGGGGCGAAATATTTCCAACTTTTTAGACTAAAGCTAGGTTTGGCCTTGTTTTCTAGCAATTGCATATTGGATTGGCGGTTAATCATGCACTAGTTCATAGCCGCATTCCTTGCTTACCAAAATTGCATCCTTCCGATTCGGCTATCCATGATGAAAGGAAAACGCGGGAATGATTGACTACGTGACCGTTTTCACGAGAAAATGAGCCAACAGAAGAAAGCTTGTCTCATGCGCAGTCCCATTTGTTTTATAATTTCTTTAAAAGGGTTTTCCCCTTGTAAACCGACAGATACTTTGTCGACCAAAGGACTTCCAAATAAATCGCCAAAAAAGTGGGGGAAAAAAGACACCCCGACCCCAACCCCGACCCCGGCCCCGGCCCCAACCCCGACCCCGAGTCGGCGTTGCTTTGACCTAGCAATTAAGGTCAGATTCAGGCCTGAATGTGGCTCAGTCAGGCCTGATATTTTCGTACGGGAAGAAGGGCTTTGAAAGAAACTTCCTGTAATTACTTCAATTTAGGGGAAAAGTAGCTGATTTCTCTGAGTGAAATAGCCGACGCTTTTCGTCGGCCATCGGTGCTTATCGAAAGCGCTGCAAGTGCAATACAAGTTTTGATGGGGCTTAATGTAATTTAGGCGAGGTTAAATTTAAGACAATGCTGGCCAGCAGTCTCCTTCCCTGATGCAGGGTGGTCCAGGGGCTTCTGCAGGGCCTCAGTAAATTACAGCCTTCCCGTTGACATCAAGCCATTTTGCTCATGTTGCTGTTCATTTACTGTGTCAGTGAAAGCTTTTCTCTCGTTCCCGTCCCTCCCCTCCCTCTAGGTAAGTAGTGGTACATGTAAGTATAAAATAATTATTTTATTTTTCCACTGAGAATTTCAGTGTGACGGTGCCTGGTGGTCGCCGCTCACAGGGTTGTCATGGTTACCTTCCATGCTCGCTTGCGGCTCCACTGAGCTTTCAGGCACCTTTCCCCACACTCAGCCATTGGTGATGAGTTTAATTGTTGTTATTGTTACTGTTATTATGTTGTGCAACCTCATCTTTAGCTTTGAGTTCTGACTGATTCATCATGTATTGACTAAATTAGTTTGAGTTTGATGACTGCCACTGCATAACCAAACTAAGGGCCTGTTTACATGGAAGGAGGGTAACCCTCCTACAAGGGTTACCCTCCTAGAAGGGTTACCCTTTTCTATTGTTTTTCCCGGTTTCGTTTACATGAGAGGTAGGGTCACCCTAGGAAGAGGGTTACCCTATCTGCTTGCTAGGGTAACCCTTCTAGAAGGGACAACTTTTTGTTTATTTAAGCCATGTAAAAGGTCGAGGTAGGTTTACCCTCCTAAGAGGGACAAGTCTAGCGGGATCGGATTACTGTCACATTGCCGCCAGACTGTTTAAAATATAATAATAACAAATGGCTTTGAGCGCTTATAAACCTGGAAAATTATTTCATCGACCTCTGCTGGCAAGATTGAATCAAAAGGACGAAGAAGAAAGTAATATTAGTTTGGAGGCCGGAATAGATCATTCTGGTGAAATCGTTCTGGTAAAAGGCGAAGGCCTTGACCTAAAAGATTCACCACACAGAGTCAGAGTCACTGGAAAATATAAACACAAATAATAATAAATCAAGCAGCGAGTCTTCAGCCAAAAAGGCAAAGAAATGAGCATGGACGCCCGAAGCCGCCGAGGTGCTTCTCAACTACAGTGTACGTAAACGAATTTCGAAGTGCGAAGCTGATCCGCACGATGGTTTCAGGTTTCCGCGCCTTTAGCTAGTAAGACAGCCCCAGGGATAACCCTACACATGTAAAGAAGGGCTATCTTTTGGCCCTCCAAGGAGGGTAACCCTTCTAGGAGGGTTACCCTCTTTTCTATGTAAACGGGCCCTAACAAGCTACCCTCTTATTTTTTGCAAACTTTTGAGTGTAAATTGTCCAGTAAAATGTTTGTATGTTAAATTCTTTCATGGTCACAAAGTGCAAACTTCCCAGCCCAAAAAATAGTTTTAAATGAAACCCAAGGGAAAATAGCGCCATGGTAGTTACCATGGTAAATTGTAACAAATCACTTTCATCAGAGACAGTGACTATAGTAAATTCCTTCTGCAAACAATTAGTTGATCACTTTAAATGTGTTAGATTTTTCTCTTTGACCTACATTCAGATCTGATGAAACTTCAGGACAAACTTGATGATGAACTGCTAAGCCAGGATAAGTCAAGTAAGCATGGTACTTTTGGAATGGCTAATGAAATATAAACACCTTCTCAAACAAAGCAAAAATTGTTACTCGATAACTTGATTTCTTTGAAATTAAAGTCACTTTGTAGAGGAGACATTTCCACGTTGGCATAACAGAGAGGATCCAGAGTGAGGCATTTGCAACCGTAGCATCAGGCATACATGTGGCCCCATTTGGCCTAGATTAGGCCTCATTTGGGCTAGGTTACACCCTAGTGTTCCCAGATAAGGCCTAATTTAGTCCCCAAGGTAGTGTCCGTCTGCATTTTTCGGTCAACAAATGCTTGACATTAGAAAATTTCTTTGAAGGTGTTAAGGAGGCTCTTTAGCCACGCGCGCGCGCGTAGCCTGCACACTACATGGCGAGAATGCATGCGTCAGCTGTGTGAATCGAAATTTCTAGTAAAAGTCGCGCGTGCAAAGTACCGGAAATGAGAAAACGGCGTAAAATCGCTAGAACCGGAAATAAAACGTGCACAAAACATTTGTTTTTATCTCGAAATTTTGCTTGGTGACCCATCCTGATTTTTTGCATGCATATAGCATTAAGTGTGCCAATTCAAATAAAAACGTTTGGAGGAAAGTTATTCAGTGGAATTTTTTGTAATTCCAAAAACGACTTTTTCGAGATAACTTAAGTTTTACTGAGTAACTTTTTGCCATACCACCAGAGAAGTTAAAGAATTTAGGGAGCTTTCCAAAAATGTAATAAAAAGGGTAGGTCACCAAACTAGTTTCTCAGATAATCGGCAAAAACTGAAAGTTGGAGGTTCTTTTTATGGACCTTTAACGTTGCTACGGTAACGGCTATGACGTCACAATCAGCCCTAAAGTATTGCCCAACAAGAGAAGATATTCATAGTTTGCCTACATGGTCAGAAATATTTTTTTGTAATCTTTCATCGTTTCAAAAGGGTTATAACAATTAAAAACCCTTTCGAGCCACCTTAAACAGTCATTCATTTAATGATGAAAACTCAGTAACATGAACAAAGAAGAACAACTTAGACGTACCACACTTGCAAACCAATGGTCCACTTCCAAATTGCCTTAAGTTTCTCTTGTACATGTAAGTTGAGGCTTGGTACACAGATGAGCTTTTACTTATATGCAAGTGAAATTCATTTTCATATGAAAGGCTGCGCACTAGGCCTTGCTTTAAAAAAAGGGCTAAAACAACTCGAAAATGGCTTATCCACTTCTGTCAACACAACAACTTGTCACAGTTCACACAAGTACGCTTTGTGGACCTATTTTTCTTACAGGTCGACAAAGTTCTCGTATGTCCAGTCGATCAGGTGTGTCTTCAACCAGCAGAGCTTCAACTGCAGCCAGCTCAGCAACCAGCCGCAGCAGCAAACCTGTCTGGAAGTAATGCATCTACTTCACGTCACAGCATCGAGAAGGATTCCCACCGCACTTCATGGACAGCATGCAACACTTGATGAAACAAGGCTTGTTTTTGATCAGAATAACATCTCCCTCTTTTAACATCAGATGATGCAGTTAGAAAATGGCAGTCATTCTCCGCTGTCTTTTTGCTTCCTGTTGATTCACCCGCAACCTGGTGTTGTTCTTCCCTGCACTAGAATTTGTTTCACTTCTAAAGTAATTAGTGTTAACATTATTTATAGTAACTACAATTTGTGCCCAAACATTTTAAGGGCAGGGCAACGTCAGGTTTGGGGCGAATCAACAGAGAGTTTACGGTGGTACAACTGAAAACTACAAGTGGGAGCGTGCATGTTGGTAATCATAAGTGTATCTTACATGTGAGTCCCAATTAGTGCTTGCGAGCTAGTCTCATCTCTGTATTCACACTCACTCCAGAGCTTCTGTTCGAAGGCCACATTTGTATGCCAACATAGCTCGCGCGAAAATATGCAGCTGTTATGTGGTCCACCAAGCTGTTTAGAACAAATTCACATGGCCAATGCACAAGATTACACGGATAAAACAACAGCTAAAATGGAGTGAAGAGAAATTTAGCCTGTTGAAGGTACTCAGGTGCATTGATGGATGGTTGAGCGAGCGAAGAATTTGGTATTGGGATTGGCACAATCTAAGAGCCCAGCCACAATGTACGTACCATTTCCGATTCTTCGAACGTTCTCTACTATTTGTGTGATACCCTGCGCTTTGAAATGGCGTCGCTAACGGCGGTGTTAAAAAAGAACCACATCGCATTATGTCTTATTTTTTTATTTTTGTTAAAGCCCTAACAATCCCCTTTAGAGAGGGTAATTTTATCACTGACACATTCATTTTCAAAGCGCAGTCCACAACACAAACAGTACACGGTAAGGTGTGACATGACCTGACTCTCACAGGGAGGCTTGACTATAATCAGGAAAGCGTGACAAAAGAATTATCCAAAAATGCTTTCTTTGCGTTTGCTTCATACACCTTATTCTAAAATGGCGGAAAATACATTATTCTTTTGTCTCCATGTTAATTGGCCCTTTTTGCGTCGTTTTAAGCCAAATATTCCTTTGAATGCTGCAGATGGAATCGAGGCAACAAGGGCCAATTAACAATGAGACAAAAGAGTAACGTATTTTCCGCCATTTTGGAATAAGGTGCATGTTGTTGCTCATCCCTCCGTACGATTTCCCCACTACCTGACAGCGTGAAAAAGGCTTAGAAATTTTCAGCAGAAAAGTACTGGGAATAGTGCTATTGGTTGCGTTCAACTAAAGTGCACGTGAATTTTCGAATCATTTTCCCTAAAATGTTTGATCATATCTCTATAAACGCTCTGCATATTACCAGGCATGGGGGGGAAAGGAACAATTTCTAAAACTCTTGTGTCAAGTTTTTATTTTGTGTAGCGAACAATCTGGAGAACTAATATTTTTGTGCAATAATTCTGCTTTAGTTCACACGTGAACAGACGTCCTTGTGTAAAATAAAATGAAAAGAAATGAAAATGAGAGAAGCAACCCAACGAAAAACTTCTCTCGCCAACTTTTTCTTTTTATTACAGTAAGTTATTAAATTTAGGTGTTTATTTTGGGTGTGTTTATGTCTAACTCTTACTACAACGTACAGAATTTGGTTTGTAAATAAATAAACGACAAATTCTTATCCCACCCTTGCCATTGCTTTTGTTGTTCCCAGGGAGGAGGAGGGAGTTAGTCACAATTTTGAGGGCAACCACAACTTTTTGACCACATTAAGGTTACCTAACCGTAACATTAGAGTTCGTATGGACCTGAAATGCGATCAAAAATGACCGCCAGATTTCGTGCCATTTCAAAACCCTTTCGTGCTCTCTGTTTTCTGTGGTTTTAGCGCTTCTGCGGGCTACTGGAGCTGTTTAGAAGATCTCAGATCACCACCTTTTTACAAAAGCAGGGAATTTAAGTGATCTTTAGTGCATAATAAATACGATTATATGTTTTGAATGAGTTAACCCGGGAGAGTGGGTGTGAGTCCCACCCTCACCCTTCCCCCTCCCCCCCTGGGAGTGGGTGGGAGTGAATTTTGGACGGTTTCTACCGTCCAAGTAATACGGGGGTTGTTTTCTAGCAATCATTTTGCACACTAAATGTCGTTTTGCAAGTCATGGACCGATTTTTTACGTATTACCAGCTTCGGGAGTAGCGCAATTTTCTGTTGCGGAAAGTAAACGTTTTGTGGTTCAAATTTTTTTGTCGCAAGGTGGCAATTCGTGAAAAATTCTGCCAGCGGTTTGCAATGAAACGTTTGTTGTACTACAAAATTGCAAGAAAATCGTCGCACAAGCTCTTTAGGGCTTTGCAGCACACCAGACTTTTAGTAACGGCATTTTTACAAAATTTACCCTGATCACAATCCCTTCATTTGGTAAGTAAATTCGTTAAAGTTTTGTAGGAGATAAAAACTAAGAACCGAAAAATTTTCTTCATAAGCCAGGATTGGATTCTTCACCCTGAACTTGCTACAAGCTTCCTTTATTACAATGAAATAAGAACAAAATATCACGAGTGATGAAACGCGATGTTCTAGATCTATCAGTATTGGAACTTTGCCTTTTCTAAACTATGATCTTGCCACAAAATGTAACAAACTGCAATCCATTTCCATCCATGTAGTCTTACACTTTATCTCCAAGCTACTTCTTCGGTTTCTCTTTTGAATCTTTTCAATAGAGATCAACGCATATTAAACTTGCGAGAAAACAATGTGAAACAAACAAGGGCGTTAGTTTCTAGAGAAACTCAGTGTAGAGCTGTGCCAGTGGGGAAGTCAAACACGAAAATTTGGATTTATCAGTTGATAAGGTAAATTGGCCACCGTAGAGATGTTGAAAGTTGACATTTCGTGCGTTAGCCCTCCGTCAGACCGAATGACAAAGGGCTAACACTCGAAACATCACTTTTCAATTTCTCTACGGCGGCCAATTTACCTTGAACTCATCCAAAATTCTGGGAAAACTCAGTCGCGGCTAATTCACTGTTCATTCTCGTTCCTAGATCTACTCGTTCTCCATTTTCCTGCCCATTCTCTCAGCTCGCAGGGGATGGGCGGCCTCTCTTTTAAGTTCAGACTCGGCGAATTAAAAGTTAAATGACGCTAGTCAGGTACTGAACAAAGTTTGGTCGCCACCAACATAATTTCGTAAAAACAAAGTTGTATTTAACAATGTTGGATAATGTCGAATGTGTGAGACCAAGACCTATTAAAGGGGGCAATATCCGTGATTTTGGGATGTGATTCAAGATAGAACAGGGGTTAATTAAAAGCTTTTACACGCCACCACACAGACTACCCCCACGCGAGAGCACTGTATATATTTTGATTGCGTGAAACTTCAAGAGATGATGGCACTGGAATAGGGAGGCCAAATGCGTTTAAAAGAATGGTGTTGAATAGAAATGTTAAACCTGTTTGCTGAACGACTTAAGGCCCTTTAGCGCAACCCCTTTAGATGAATCTTGCACACTTTCAGAAATGTAGCACAGAATTTTCTGAATACATCACATTATATTTCTCTTGAAATAACGTTACATAAACAAACTAAACATTACAATAACTTAGGTTACTTATGTTCTTTACAAAAACCTTCATTGTTTTTGCTCAATATATTAATAACAAATGAGTGACATTTGATACTTTGCTTCCGGGAGTTAAACACTCACTCACGTAGAGCGGTTCAGGCGGTTCCACGTTTCGAGACCGTGGATGAAATTCTAAAGTGTGACCAATTCAGATGAAAGCTATTAAGCAGTACTTTTCTATTGTACCGTTTGTACATACATTGTACACGGTGGGTCTAAAATTTGAGTCTGTAGATGAATTCTTAGAGTGTGATGTATTCAAATGTAACAAGCTACTGAGCAGTGCTTTCCTTTGGTATTGGTTATGTAATATATCTTTCGGGACTGTCGACAAAATCTTTCAGAGTAACCTCTCGAAATAAAAGCTATCAAGCATTAGCTTTCATGTGCTGCAGTCTATGATACTGTAATAGGTAGCACCAACTTTTGAGTCTGTGGACGAATCCCTCATGAATGACCATTCAAATAAAAGGCAGGTTCACTTTGCTCTGGTGCCTTTTGTTATGTACCGTATTTTCACGATTAAACGCCGGACCCCGAATAAACGCCGGGTCTACAGGGCCGAGTTTAAAATAAACGCCCCCGGCGTTTATTCGGGGTCCCGGCGTTTATTCGAGATGGGTATGTTAAATCAGGATTATGTGTCGTGACTGCATACTAGTTCTCTTTCTACCATTATATTTGAATTTATACACTTAAATTTATACACTTTAAACTAAACTACCTTTTACAGAAGTACTTCTCACTAAAACAGATGAAACAAACAACTCATCAGGTATCGTGTCAATCCCTTTGAAATCATGGCAACTTTTCTGCGGGCTTGTACATCAAGCAAGGATCATCTCGAGGGTCTCTCCAGGGTATCTCCAGCAGTTCCTTGCAGTTGAATCGTTCCATAATTTTGCCTTTCTCAGAACTAATGGAGAAGAAACCTCGCCACCACCTTGTTGAAAATTGCTTGCACAGCAGTTTGCTGTCGAGCAGTTACCGATACACTTCCTCCGTGTTTCATGCATGGAGAAACGTAACGTTGAGAAGAGTTCAATCACTGTTTCTGTCGTGTTTTTTACCAGATTCACTTATACGAAACAAAGTTGAAGACATCGTTTCACATTTTTTAAACGTTTTTGTTGAAATTTGCCTTGGTTAAATAAACTTTCGATACTGAAAAATGCATTTAATAAATAAACGCCGGGCCCCGAATAAACGCCGGGTTCGAATAAACGCCGGGTCTACGAGGCCGAGTTTTAAATAAACGCCCCCGGCATTTAATCAAGAAAATACGGTAATGTGGTTACAATTTTCGAGTAACAAACAAGGGGGTTAGCTTCTAAAGAAACTGTGGTACTGAGTCGGTGGGGAAGTGAAACAAAAAAACTTTGGATTTATCAACTGAGTTGATAAGGTAAATTGGCCACTGTGAAGAAATTGAAAGCTGATGTTTCGAACGTTAGTTCTTCGTCAGAGCGAATCAAGGAACTGTGAATTACACTTGGTTTATATGGAGAACGGTGAAGCTATGCTACTGGTAAGAACGTTGAACTAATTTGTTCTTGTTTTTCACGTTGCCATGTCCCTACCAAAAGCGTAGCCCTCCGTTAATTCTCCATATAAACCAAGTGCAACCCACAATTCTTGATTCCCTCTGACGAACGGCTAACACTCAAACCGTCAGCTTTCAATTTCTCTATGGTTGCCAATTTACCTTATCAATTCAGTTGATAAATCCAAAGTTTTGTGTACAGCTTTCAAGTGTGTGGAAAAAATGCTTACATTGCGCCTATTACAACAAAAGCTGTTGACTGGTGTACCTACTAGTAGCACTCTCCATTTTTCAATTTTTGTTGAAAATAGAAAGTTTTGATATTTTTTTCAAGCAATAATAGACATAAAAGTCAGTTTAGAGGCAGGGTGTTTACAGGGTAAACCAATCCAAACAATTCATGATCCAATAGGCCTCTTGAGGCCATACTCTGTGTACACCTGTGCAACAACGACAGAAGCAAGACCAACACAAGACATGACACTCCCATAATGCACATACCAACTAACATTGCTTGTAAACCAGTTTGAATAAAATCCAAGGCCAAGAGTGATGCATGCCATAAGAAAAACCAAAGACCCACACACGGCATGCAGCTGTTTCAGCTGGCTTGGCTTCATTTTATTGGCAAGTGGCAGCTTTGAGTACAAAACACCAACCCCCTGTAGAGACTGTAGACAAATAAGAATCACCGTGCTGAAACCTAAGAGGCCGTGCCAGCTTTTAAAATGCGGTTTGTTGTACATATTCTTGTTATAGTAGATTGCGGCAAAACCTCCCAGTGCACAGACCACAGCTGAGGTTTGAAGGATCCAGTGGAATTTGACCTTGGTAGCTCGAGGGCTTGATAGGATTAAAGAGCTTTGTGGTGAAAACATCAGGATTGCCTCAACCATCAGGAAACAGAACTGAAATTGAAAGGAAAATTAATGTAAACAGTTATGAACAGCTGTTACAAAATATCCAAAACAGCTACATCACAATGCACACATTCTTCTAAAACCCTTTAAATAACCATTAAAACTGCTCCTAACATTCCTTGCTTATTAATTTGTATTCCTCCATCCCACAGGTTACATACCTGAAAGCCCACGGCCACCAGTCTAGAAACAAAACATCATTCGGGTTATAACCTCTGCTACATATACACATACCACAACTCATAAAAGGCAATTTTTCAAAATAAAATTTTCACTAGCACAGTGTCTTGTGCTTCCCAACTAAAAACCCAAAGTTGTACAACCCCAAGGATTATAACCAGGATTTTACAGCATTTCTAGAAAATCTACACAAACCACTTATTTTGGGGTGAAGAGATACAAAACTGATGAGGACTGGTCAAGAGATATATAAATTATGTAAGTGTTTCTTGGAGATCACCAAACGGCAATAAGCTTTCCTTCACGACACCAAAAAAGTATTCTGTTAAATTACTATACTGCAAAATTTAAATGCCAGGTGTATGATTATGGTATAAGCCCCTTCTCGATAAATGCACCCCTACCTCATGCTGGTAAGGATAGGGTATGGTATTATGATCTGAGACTAAAACTGAAATGTAAATTACAATAATTAATTTAACTTGCAATTATTGTGAGTTCCCAACAACTAGAAAACTATCAATCCGCATCTCAAACTGCAGTAACTAACCAAATGCAAATGGCAGACAACCTTCTGCAGAAAATTGTATCAAAAAATTGGAGTTTTTAAAATCAGAGAAATGGTTGATCCTGAACTACTGACGTTCCTCTGTGATGGTACCCTTTGGTGGCAGACATGTTTACTTAATGTTAAAAGAAAAACACAGAAGTTTAGATAGCCAATATTGCACATGCATAGGGCCCTACAGAAAAGAATTTCCAAACACGAATAGGCGAGCAATCTGTACCATAGTTAAGGATAGTAAAAAGAATGCCAAAATTGACACCCCTCGTGCATTTTTACATCTTGAACCGCTTCTATGTCAAACAATTTTAATATGCTTTCCTTGAGAGTTCAAGATAATATGAGTATATAACTGTATTATACTTACACTCAGGGTCATGAGAGTAGGATGCCATGAAAAAAGACCTAAATGAGAACAACCATAAGAGAATGACAATATATACTTAGCTTATCAGTTAACAAATATATTTTTGCAAAGAGCAAGTTGAAAGTTTAAGCAAAAACTAAAAGGGACAAGGGCAATCAAATAAACTTCTACAGTGGGTTTGTCTTAATAGTTGCTCCAAAAAGAAATCAAATGCAGCAAATCAAGAAAGCCATTTGCTAAATTTCTCCCTTTTTGACAACGGTAGCCTGTCTTCTCGAAAACCTGAGACCCTGGAACCAGCAAGGCAATCAAAATGCATTGTTCCAAGAAATCTCAAGAATTTTCTTCAGAAAGAACTGAGATCATAAAGTAAATATGTCAACATTTAGTTTAAATAAAAAACAACAACAACAACAAAAAACACTGATAATTCAGCCCAGAAGTAGGACCTTAAAAATTAGAGGCATTCCAACTTTTGAGAGTACATCGTTTTCAAAGCCAAAGATATCTACAACCTACTAAGGCCACATAAAATTCTTGGGACACTTGACGCTTTGAAGGCGGCTACCCCTCTCCCCATTCAATGTTGAAAAAAAATCCGCCATTTCATGGAAGTACCATATTCTCTCAACTAAACGCCAGGGGCGTTTATTTACTAAGAGGCCTTGTAGACCCAGCATTTATTTGAACCCAGCGTTTATTCAGGGCCCAGTGTTTATTAAATAGGGGTGTTTTCATCATTTTTGACAGCGTTAATTTTTGTGGTCTTTCCTACCCAGCGTGGGCAATCGATAACATTCGATAATAATAGACGAATTTCGTTGATTGTATCGGAAATTGATAAAAATCGATAAACGGATTTGTTGTGAGAAATCGATGTTTATGGATTTTTCAATTACTTTTATCGATGTCATCGAAAATTATCGATTTTAACGGTAACATTTGTTGTGTTGAAATACGTGAGCTTTAATAATAACGGCAACTTCTATAACCAGTTTTGTCAATTTTATTACTATACGATAATGCTTCTAAATCTTTTCTGGGCTCATAAAACAACACTAAGTACTGATGCCAGACTAAGGTTGGGATGGAAAAATGACATTCGCTTTGATAGACACATGTATGTGTAATGTCTCTATATCAAACAAAACAACAGGAGTATTTGAATCCTTAACGGGGACAGTGGAAAATATGGAACTTATCCATAGATGTACGTGAGCCACGGATGTCAACTGGAAGTTCCCTTTGTTGTCTTGTTTTTGCTCCTCACCAAAGCATGAAAAACTCCTGTTTTGGTGTCCAGTTGCTTGTGCCAGAAGACAAAAAAGAAGGACCTACGAACTGATTTTAATTGAAACAAACTGTGGTTTTCAGCATGAGCAACCTTGTCCATGTCTTCTCTTTTGTTGCTACTAAATTACTGCAAGTTCTAATACCGGCCAGGTTAAACAAAAGATTGCCGGCGCCTCTACTCAAAACATTTCTCATGGCGGTTGCTTAGATAGGTAGATAGCCGAGATGTCTCTTTCGCAGATGCTCGGGTCGATGTAGCACAATTATCCTGCCAGCTTAATAAACCACATTTACTGAAATACAAATACAGTTTTACTTGTGAACAAAGACACCGCAATCATTTTACTGCGTTTAAAACGTTATTTAAGAGCGCGTGTCCACAAAAATCGAACATCGAGCGGCAAACTTTAAAATTTGAAAATCGCTCAAACTTGGGCTATTAGTAGTCCATATTGAGTTATTCATTGCTATGTGTTTCATTTCTCGAATACTTTTTTCTTTCGGCAGAAATTAACGAAAATAAAATTCATGGTCAGAGAAGGGAAAATTCGGCTTGAAAATTAGCCTTTTTTAGGCAAACCGCTCGCTTAAAATTTAAAGCCAGAAGATATCCACTTATTATCAACTTATTCTACAACCTTTCCTAAATTTGTTTTGTTATTTGCATTAAGATTGAAAATAATGAAGACACTGAGACTGACCTGAGAAAATTCCTCCAATTTGTATATGGAAATGACTAGTCAAATTAAAAAAATAATTTAACCCACTACCTTTACCACAAATAAAACGAAATTCAAAATTTAAAGTTACGAATAGATGGCCTTTCAACTAATGTAAAACTTTTTCTGGGGAATCCCATCGTGGTCTGTGACGGAATGCTCAAAATCTCCCAAAATCGCGAAATACAACAGATTGTGTGACAGACGTGACAGATGGTACAAATGTGGTTTTCGCATACTTTTGCCCTAACTCGGTCCTGTAGTTGTTATTGGTGTCCAATTTTACTATATTTAATTTTTTTTCAAAGAAAAAATAACACGTAGTTTGTTTTATCAAAGTTTTCCCTCACTTCCGTGACAGTTTTATGCAGTGCAGAGTACTGTACATACTGTTGTTTCTTTCATTCGAATGATGTAATGTATCAGTTACTTTAGGAGTTCATTTATCAAATGCATCCTGACGCAAATATTTTAGAAAGATGCCAATCAAAGATAATTCAAATTTTAAAGTTTTTAGTTTTCATTGTTTTAGCTAGGAGTTTTTATGTTATTTTTTTTTTTTATTCTAAATTATGCTATTTTATTTGTCCACGTTGTTGTGGCTGTTAATTTCATTAACAAGTATTGCTCCAGATTTCCCACGGCCTATCTTTCGGGCTCTGCAAACACTGCGATGGCATTTTCGTACTCTTTTCAGAGTAGAACCGGAACGTCCTGCTCGTATGATAGGTTAGACAAGAACAAGAGTCTTGAAATAATCAGTTTATGCAACTGCTCAAAGGATATTACAGGTCATTGTTCCCACTTGTCATTTTCCGGAATAACCACAGAGAGCGAACTTATACTCTCTAGAGTTGGTGTTTTTAGCGAGGAGGAGACTTCATCTCAAAAATTGGACACTATTTGCTCATATCACAGGCGTGAACTCGGGTTTGTCTGGTGGCGAAACTCTATCAAGTGCAATGTACCGCAAATCATGTCCAAGCATGGAGCAAACAGAAAAGCAGATCGGAGTGTTTCCAAAATGATATCCGAACGAATCCTTAAGACAACAGGAGAGTTTGTCCCAGTTGGATCAGGTGAGTTAAGATTCAAAGGAAAACAATTTTTTATTTCAGACCTGAATGACAGTCAAAGGAAATGCTAGGCAATGCTTGACAGACATGCTTCATTTAAATAAACAATGGTTCGGATCAATTTGAATGCTGTAACTTTTATTGAAAGACAAGATATTCCGCGAGTAAATTAACGAAGAGTTTATTTTAAACTACCTTGAAAGCAAATGTATTGTTTATCTGAATAAAATGTTTGGCAGGGAAAGCTTTTTGTCGATCGATTATTCTGCGAGTCTTTGGTTAGGAAAAACTGTGTTTTGAAACGCAGACTAATTTGCATAACCAGGTTGAAATTTGATATCGTACAGAAAATTTCAGCAATTTTCTTTTTCAATGTTGTTTTCTCGCTAATACTTGACACGTAACCATTGTTTTTTGCATCAGAATATATTTCTTGTCTAGATTGCAGAATACCTCGCAGTGCATTTGCATTTCATTGAATAACAGTGGTGCCTATTGTTTTTCACCCCATTTTACAAAGGGTTCCGACACGTCATGTGGAAGTTTCGGGGTATTCCTATTCTTTTAGAGAGTTGGTTCCTTTTAAAAGAAAGTTGGCCTCTTATTTAAATGAAATAAAAATGTTATAAAAATATATATATTTTTTTGCCTCAAACGTTTTAAATGTTTGAAAAAAATGTCTCTCTGTATTTGCCCACGGAAGGTCTTTGTTTGGGAGGGGAGTTTATTTGAGCCCTCATTTCCCTGATTTGAGAAAGGGCGTTTATTCCAAAAACCTCAAAAAATAAAAATCTTGTATTTTTCGTTTTTTATATTGGAATTAAACATTTGGTTTAAGTTTTCTCCCATCAAAAACGATGTGCACAGACTGTAATTTTTAATGCAAACGTTATTTGGATATGTTTGATTCGGAAGTGCTGGGGGTATATTCGGTCTGAATGTAAAATTTGTTCTATTTGGACTATTAGGCATTTGTCGAGACTGCAGAAGGAATGGTTGTTTTTTGGAGTGTTTTGGAAGGCCCAAGTCCAGTCTTTTCGGGGGGTACGTGGAGTGAGCGTGAGGGTGTGTAGTCCTCCCAGCGATCCATCAAGCAAGAACATCCACAAGCGGGAAAAGGTGAGCTATATAAGCAACCTTTTCTACAGCGATTTCGGAATAAGAACATGGAAAGCCTACAACACTGGCCCTGGGAAACTAATACCGTGGACAAAGTCGATGTACCAAAAGAATCGGAGCTGCTGGCGATGGAGGTCAGGCCCTCCACCGACCTGAAGGCCAGTGCTAGCTACGTACCCGTACGTCCCAGACGAACCAGTTGCCAGCATCCAGCAACAGAGACAGACGAAAGCCTCGACAGTGCTGCCATGTCCACTGTCAACAGTTCCCAATTATTTACGTGCCCGGAAGAGATGGTGCGTCAAGACGTTTAGGCGGCACTCATCCCTTGTAAAACACCTGGACTGCGGAACGCACAAACGTACGCTAGAGCACGAAACACTGTATGATAAGGCCATGATAGAATATGCGACTAAACTGGACTGTGGAGCAAGCAAAACTCCAACAGTGATAGAGGCAAGTGGACCATCACTACCAACCGCACCTACTCTCATGATGGGATGGGCACTGCAAACGATACAGTCACGTCGCACCAAATTCACTGACAAGCTAAGGCAGTACCTAAATGCCAAGTTCCAAATTTGTGAAAGAACCGGGAATAAGGCTGGCCCGACTGACATTTCTAAAGCCACGAGGACAGCAAAAGATAACAACGGGGAGAGACTATTTAGCTATGATGATTTCCTTACGAGCCAGTAAGTTAGCAGTTACTTCTCTCGCCTTGCTGTAAGCGAAGTGCCGAGGTAGACCTTCCTGATAGCGACTGGAAGAGACTCCTGGAGAAGACATTCAGAGTGTGTTGAGGGACAAGGTTTTGTCTGAAGTGAGCATTCAAAATTCACATCCGATCATCTATGACTCCTACAACATCTGTGAGTTAGTGCTGAACTCTAAACTTAGCTCTTTTTTAGTCTCAATGTTACGGAGCATCTGTGAAGCTTTTGGACTTGAAACATCCGAAATTACAGTCATGCAGCCGGAAAAAGCCATTCATGGACTTGCTCTCAACCCTGCTGTAGGGCTGCAGTTGTAATGCCAACAATGCACTCATAATGTGGACAGTACATGTTATTTGTGTGTGCTATGGTTTCAGACTGGTTTGTTTCCGGATATAAAAAGAGGGGGGGGGGAGGTTGGGGTAGCTGTGTATGACCCATACTATGGCAAGGGATCTTGTTTTGGAAATGCAAAGGTCTGTTTCATTTAAGCCTTTTTACGATCATTAAGAAGAAAACCTTACCACTCCCTGAGAAAGGAGCTCAGTTAGCAAGTTGGTTTGTTCTGATAATAGTGTTGAAGATAACGAAATTGTCTTATGCGTCATACAAAACAGTTTATATAGGGAAATTGGAGTCAAAGCATACTGGGCTTTGACCTCAAACGTTTGTGTTTGCTTGGATTCATTATTTTCCCATTTACATTTTGAATTTGCCAATTCTTTTTCCCAGGCTCGATCGGTTTCTTTCTTATATATCCCGCATTGCAAGAGAAAATGACTAAAATGTCTCTCGTCCTCTCCGTGAGATTTACAGAAGAAACTTTTAAATCTCATGCAGTATAGAGTATGTTGCCGTATAACATGAGGAACTGCTAGGTGTCAAAAAGTGTACAGCACGTTGAAAAGACATTTAAAAAGGTTCGGTTAGATCCGGCCAAAGAAGTTAAATTTTTTCTCCTGAAAACACCAGCAGCGAACCGCCGTGATGAGGGTTGCCGGAGAGGAGCTCCTTACCCCAGACCCCCCCCCCTCCCCTCACGGTAGTTGCATTTATACATTTACAGTTGGAAACAAGTGTTCAGTTTCGGTGCTGCAATCATAGACTCATTACTGAGGCAAATGAAGCTGAACTATACATTGCAATAATCACTTTCTATCCCATTTCATTTGTAGGTAACTCCTTATAACAGAGGTGACATGCAATTTAGTTCCCAACACGGGAGATTGTTTAACTAAGCCTGAATGTTAGAAAAACAAGAAAACTACATAAGACAATGGTCAAATAGGACAGATTTCACAGAATGACTGCGTTCAGGCAAAATTATTAGCCCTACATACGTTTATACCATATTTCACAGGTTTCACAAAAGGTAAATGTATGGTTTAGAGATCTTAAGCAAGCTCTACTGTGCGTCAGAAAAGATCCCCAAGATCCTCAAATAGGTGCTTTGGTAACGTTAAGTCACGCAATCCACTTGTAATATGTGCTACGGTCACATCATGTCACGCAATCCACTTGTCACGTGTATCGTTTTTTGTCCTACTTCCTCCAGTTTTAGCGCTCTTTCACGGAGTAACATTTGATTTCCCCAGAAAAATTTTTATCCCATTTGAAGGGCCATTCATTCTTTAGTTTTATTTCTAAATTTCGTTTCATTTGTGGTAAAGGTAGTAGGGTAAATTATTTTTTCAATTTAGGTAGTCACTTCTGTAGAGAACCAGGAGGGAATTTTTCAGGTCTGTCTCACTGTCTTAATTATTTGCAATCGTAATGCAAATCATAAAATAAAACCAGGAAAGGTTGTAGAATAGGTTGATAATAAGCGGATGTCTTCTGGTTTTAAATTTAAAGCGAGCGGTTTGATTGAAAATGGCTTATTTTCAAGCCAAATTTTCCCTTGTCTGAGCATGAATTTTCTTCTCGTCAATTTCTGCCGAAAGAAAAGAGTATTCGAGAAATGAAACTCATAGTGATGAATAACTCAATATGGACTACCACCAGCTCAAGTTTGAGCGGTTTTGAATTTTCACACTTTTGCCGCTATTTCTCGATTTTGTTTGATTCTTACAGACATTCACTCTTAAAAACAAAATCAATGCCAGAAATTAAAGATATGTACGATCAACATCCATCAATAAAATCAATAACATCGATAACAGTAATTACCAGAAGAGTTGTGAATATCGATTTTTATCGATTGATCGATACAATCGATAACGTTTACGTGATTGATATCGACAGTTATCGATTTATGGAACGGTTTTCCGATATCGCTTTTTATCGATTGCCCAGGTCGGGTTTACCTCAGTGAGTAAACTTAATTTGCAGCAAAATATAGGAAAAACATAAGAAAAACAGGAACAAAATGTCACTGTGTCACCGATTTCATCGCTAGTAGATGAAATTAATTAAATCATACACATTCAAAACAAAAGTAGAGTGTAGAGTACATTACTCCAACTCCCTTTAGCTGGAATAAGTGAAATAAATTGAAATATAATGTGCTGCAATTGCTATAACTGACCTTTAACGAGAATCATAAAGGTTCAGTTTCGAATAAACGCCTGGTCTCAAACAAACGCCGGGACCCCGAATAAACGCCCTGTAGACCCGGCGTTTACCCGGCGTTTATTCGAGGCCCGGCATTTAATCAAGAAAATGCGGGAAATACTAAATTTTGCAGTCTTTTCAACATTGCAAAAGGGGAAAGGGGAAGAAGACGGCAAAGTGTCTCAAGATAATTGTCCGGGGCTGTGGCTTTGTGACTGTTGTGCAAATTTTCTCTGAAAAATTTTAAGGCAATACAATGGTCTTCTAAAGTAACACGTTTCACGAAGTTACACGTATATATACGTACATCTTTCAAGTTTTTAAGTGCTCTTTCTACCAGAAAGCTTATCAATAATAGCTTCTTCTCTTGATATTAGCCAAGCTGGTGGTCTTTCGATCAACCTTGGTGAAACACTTCCATAAGCTAAGCTAACGACAGTTATCAAATTTAAAAGATTGTTTTAGAGCAACTCACTCGATCCTGGCTGGGCAAGCCACGCCACTACTGAAGGGAGTCCCAAAGCAACGAAATGCACCATATTGCACACAATACTTCTTTGATCGTTTCTGTTTTTCTCCGAAAAAAGCCCAGCTGAAGATGTCTCGCCGATCGAGTCTTCTTTCATTGTGCTGTTGTTGGTAACCAGGCCTCTTGGGCAGAATTCCATAGATGCCTTTCGCTAGTATCAACCCGGTTGCGAAGCGCGAAGTTCGTAATAACGGGGGTTCGTTATACAGTGACACCCCGCTATCACGAACCCCTATATACCGAAAACCCGGTATAACGAACGATATTCTTGACCCCAGTAATAGAAAAATGTATGGGAAAAGAACCGGCGACAACGAATCCCCGTTATAACGAAAACGTTTTGGCACTCACTTGGCAATTCGTTATATCGTGGCTCTACTGTATCGGGGTTCTTTTCCGTACATTTTGTTATTGCTGGTATGAAGAATATCATTTGTTATACCGCTGGTCTTCGTTACCGTAGAGGCTCGTTATATTCATTCATATCGGGGTTCCACTCCAGTGACTCTGTAGTGCGCCCAGTTCAATTCAGCTGAGCACTCAATAGGTTTTCTGTGGGTGGCTTTTTCGTGGAAATGTTTTACCAAGCGAAACAAAAATAGCATCTTATTGCACGTGTATTGTACGCCTATAAAACGGAAGATCCTCATTCCATAAACCGCTAGAAGTTTCTTTGTAACAGTTAAGGGTTCTACTCCAACTTGATATAGGTATGCCCCGGCCCTGAAGAGTAAAGTTTTGAACCGATAACACTGCTTTATTCAGTGGACTGAAGAAGGACGCAGATTTTGACTACATTTTGGTACAAAATACTACAGGGTCAGTCCCAGCTGGTTTGAAGTAATGTATACATTACGCCCTTTTCACCTGAAAAACGGGAACATGGAATATATAGTTAGTTCTGACGGGGATACGGTAGGGGAAAAACTTCCGGAGTTTATTTGGATTTATCAGGGTAGCCGCTGGAGTAAACACCAGCACACCCCACACCAGATTTACTCCGCGTCAGAGGAGCACTGTACCTCCCCCTTAACCCCACCCCCCCTCCCCCCCCACCGCTTCCTTTTTCAATGGCTCGCTGCACTGTTCTTGTGATAAAGAGCAGATGCAAGTTGTCCAGTTAAGAAAGTCAGGGATTAGACATTGTTAGCAGGAAAAACATTTGGCAAGCCATGTTAGTAAAATAAATCTGAAAAGGCCACGAAAAATAAAACAATTTAGAGAGATAATTTGCATGCAATTTGTTCTGTAAACAAAACCAAACTGCTCTATCTTCAACACCCCATTAAGCAATACTACCGGCAGTAACGCCGTCCGGCAAATCGTGTCTGTTGTGGTTTAAGATTGAGAAGGGATCAAAATTAAATAATTTTTTGTTCTATTTCTAGAAAATGGGTTCATGTGAATTGATAATGGCCATTAAAAAGAACACTTGATCGCAGAATAGAATGTATAGGGAACCATTTAACCGTTTTGTGCTCATTTCCGTGACTGATTGATTGAAGTCACGGCCAGTTGCAAATCACGGAGAAAATAAATACTTTCAATAAGGCGTTCTGTTTTCTTTCCTAGGCCTTTTTGTCGCACAAATGCAATCATAACTTCAAAATAAGAACCAGATTTTACGACAGTCGTGAACAAGCTAGAATTTGTTTCTTCGGTCACAATTTTGGAACTTTGAACATGTAGATGACAATCTGAGTTTTGAACAAAAACATGCTGTGCGATACGCTGTGATTGGACAGCACTATCAGAAAACTAATTGTTTCAGTGATCCCTAAAATTAATACAACTTTTCACGAGTTGACAAGACTGTTGAACTTTGTGTTATTGGAGTCTCATAAATTCGTCAAAGCCTCAACAAGAACCCGTTGGTTACAAAGCGGATTGAAATCGCTTAGGTTGTAATGGCCTTTTTTCAGAAGGCGAAAAGAGATAGCCTCCCGCCATCGGACAGCACTTCATGCCCCGTTTGTAATGAGGAGTACGTGGAAGAACCCAAACAACTTCCCTGCTTACACACAATATGCCAGGATTGTCTGTCAGACATTGCGCCTAAAAATGCTCTCAAGATTTTCTGTCCTATTGACAACCAGGAACTACCCCTTCCTATGGGTGGCATAGCAATGCTTCCGACCGATTATCGCGTTTTGCGTTTTATGGAAGCAAACCGCGGTCAGATGAAGACGAAGGCAACCGAACGGAAACCCAGAGAGCCCAAGACCAAACCGGAAAAGACAGAGCGAAGGAAATCGAAAAACACAGACGAAGAATCTCCTCCACCTCTCGAGGAACAAGAACAGCGCATGAGAAAACAAGCGGCGGAGATGACAGAGAAGTTAAGAAAACTAATAGAGGAGAAAGAAAAGGAATTGTACAAAAAGATCGACGAAGCGATCGCTAGAGAGAGACGCAGCTTGATGAATGGAGGAGCAGATGAGGACAAGAAACCAGCGGCCATATTTCTCCTGGATCTCACCCCGAGTCGCAAGATCATACAGAGCATCAAAGAAGAGGGGCTCGCCACTATTCAAGGCAACCGCAAGGCCCCCACCCTCCTTAGTGATCTAAACACCGCCGGTGTCACCCCCACTGCGTCCATTAAGAACACCGCCCCCGCCTTGAGTTATCGTGATGCGGCAGAAGTCATCCGCGCGTTGAACGCACCGTTGCAGTTTAAGAGCTTGTTTAATCCCGGAGCTGTAGCCTCGGGTAAGGATGGTCATCTGGCTGTCACAGACTATGGCAACGAGTGTGTGTGGCTCTTCAACCCCGATGGATCATTTCTATGCCAGGTAAGCAGACGCAATTTAGCCCTTTTTTCCTCTTGGACAGTTAATCGCGCCAGGGATAAGCGAAACACGCAAGCGCGAGGGCGTCGCCGCCTATTTCCCTTTCGTAAACGGTCGTTGCCATTTTTGACGGTCGATGCCATCATTGGTAACCAAGCCTTTAGTCATGGTAGAAGTAATATATGCTCTGGATTAATGTACGATGAGGCAACAAATACATTTTTGAATAGTCTTAGAAAGAACAAAGTTTAAGCCCAAGTTGAATTTACGTTAAAAAATCGGGAAAGGGCTAGGATCACCTATTATAGATGTATCAGTTATGAAAGACAGTTAATTATAATATATACTTTAATTTTTTGGAATTGTGGCGGATTGGCGTGGTAGTGTAGTGGTAAGGGAGAAAGATTAGCATACGAAAGGACCGGGTTCGAATCTGGGTTGTGAATATCTTTCTTTTTACTAGAAAAACTTTCAATAATAGTTCAAATATTTTATAAGTGTCTTAAAAATGGCAACGACCGTTTACGAAAGGGAAAATTGCGGCGTCGCCAGTCGTGCGGTAAGCAATATCGATCGACTACCTTCAGCAACCCTTCTCCTTCATTTTAAAAAACATCTCAACTTCAAAGTAGCGCTAGCAAAGAACAAAATCCAATGTTTTCATTTTGCAAAATATTGGAAGGCAAGATGACTACAACACACAAGGAAAGTATTCTTCTTAGCTTTCACAGTAAGGACTGTAAGGATTTTATCATCTGGATGATAGCGTATGTAAGCCTGGTGATGACATCTAAAATGAGGATTGAACCTTCCATGTTTTCTTGTCATAGTGGTGGAAGTGTTGTTCTTATACACATAGAGGAAGGAGTAATTCAGAGAAAAAAGAGTTGGGTCCCGGGAGATCCATAACGTACCCCGTTCTCCCTAAAACGAAGTTGGCGGTATTTATTATTATTCTGCCAAAGAATCTACGAAGAAAGTGAATGCCGATCATTCAGTTGACGATTTAAGGTCAAAGGGTATCGCCAATTTCTTGAATGGCGTCAGCATTCGAGAACAGACTGAGCAATTCCAAACTCAGCGTCCTCTGCTTGCCAAGGGGAACGCGGGATTCTGTTTTTGTTGTTGTTGTTGTTGATTCCGCAACTTTCATTTTCCGGGCTTGAGACCGGATACTGGCTCAAAGCTAATTATTGTATGCTTTATGCAGTCTTTGAAAGAACGGATACTTTTAATAATATTAAAGCATAGCCGTGGGATGATACGGATAAAAAAGTTTAAGAAATGAAAGCGAAAGCGAATTTCGTCCAATGGTTGCATTAGAAAACTGGAATCGTCGGCGTGTTTGTTTGTTTGTTGTTGTTACTTGTTTTGTGTTTGTTTGTTTGTTTGTTTTTTTACAGTGAGATATGTGTACCGGTTAGCCTGTACCAAGGAAAACATTCGATAGTGTGCTTTGAACAATTCTGTTATTTATTACAGCTTGGTGAAGATGGCGAGGGGACAATGGAGTGCCCTGACGGGGTGTTTTTTCTCCCCGATAATAACATCGTGGTATCAGACGGCCCCTTGGATGGCGCGCAGAGCGTTCAATTGTTCGACATCTCTGGTAGGTTCATCCGCAGCCTGGTTGAAGTTGATGATGACGATGACATCAGTTTTAGCAAAATCTCTGTGGACAAGACAGACCGCATTCTTGTTGCATGTAATGGCGGGCGTCCCTGCGTGCAAGTCTACGGTAAAGACGGCGACGAGTACACTCTTGAAATGGAGCTGGGAGTTGGCGAGCTTGAGTGCCCAGAGAAAGCTGTCTTCCACGATGAAAACTTCTTCGTTTCTGATTCAGATGCCAAGAAAAACGCGACCATGATCAAAGTATTTGACGCTGAAGGCACTCTTGTGACCTCTTTTGACGAGGACAAATACTGCCTGGGACAGCGTGACAACATGGGCATCGACATTGCTTATCCAATCAGATTGACGTTTGACTCGTCAAACAACACTTTGCTGGCTTACCACGGGATCCCGCGCGAGATTCGCGTGCTTCGCGCGGACGGCAGTCAAGTGTCCTCCATGAAAACGGTGTCTGGTGCTAGGGATATCGCCCTGACTAAGGACAGAAAAATAGTAGCAACCTGTGGAGAGGACAGTATCTTGTCAAGAAGCGTGCAGATACTGAACTTTAACGGAAAAGAAGGCTAGCCTGACACTCCAATGGATAAACTTAAAATTTCAAAATTTGTTTGACAGATTTTAATTTTTCCCAAACGGCAGGAAACATAATAAAGGACAATGATTAAAATTGCACTCGTCCCTTGTAGTTTGATTCACCCTGCGCGTCGCCTTCTTTACGACTTGATGGAAACCAGAAAAATTAAAGTTAAGGATAATTTCAAAGCTTACTTCCATATTAGTCTCCATTTCTCGGAAGTGCTTCTCAAAAAGTAAAATATCGCTCATCAGAAACTCTCTTGAGGATGACATAAAACCGCTCGGGATCTTATCTCCCCCTTTGCCTGGTTATAACTCCCTCCAAATACCCTTCCTGACATTACAAGCTCTCCCCACTCCAGCTTTTATACCAACGGTCTGTCGACTGAATACTCTTCTACCGTTAAGTCGGTAGCACATTCGACTCTCCACGAAAGAAATTCCGAAACAAGCACGAGATAATTATTTTTATAACATTATTTTAATACACTTTTAAAATGTGTCCTTGTGCTTTACAACACTGTCGATTTATGTAGGATCTTGATGGAGTACACTACAACTTCTACAATGAATACAACAATTCAAGATTGACGCACAATTTTCAACCAATGGGAGCACACATATTCACGATAGTTAATACACTTTTTAATGTTACATCTACACCACACTTATCTTATATAATAATTTAAATCGTTATTCGGATTTGAATCTTGTCAAATTAACTTTTATTTAGCTCGTTTAAGCGACTGTTTTTTTTGATCCCCAATGTAGTTGATTTTGATTTCATTTTACGTTTGCTGAGTACGATATGTGTAGTTGGTTATAAAAGAACCAAGGCTGACTGACACTATATAAAGCCGATTAAAGAACGTGCAAAGAACTCTGACCAATCAAAACGGGCTTTTTCTCCAGCCTCGACCAGCCAATCACGAACAAAACAAAAACCAGTTATGGCTTGGCGTTTTTTCCAGCACTTCGACTGAGTCGCACGCTTTGTTTCGACTTCTAAATGGTTTATGCACTGCGTTGTTGTGATTGGCCAGGACCCTTTATAAGCGTTGAATACGCGCCGACTGTCAAACCAGTTACAAAAAAAAAAAAAGAAAATACTACCAGCAAGGGTAGCAACTCGACGAGGATTTTTCCAAACGCTTCTTGCTCTTCTCCTTCGACTATTTCTTTTATTTGCCTTCACCTTTAAGTTACCTTTACAAACATTATCCATTAAATAAATAAAATCATCGGTAATGTTCAATCCTGGAGCAGCGTTAATGGGCCTTGAACAACTGGATCCTCGTGTAAGTGAATCCCTTAGAAAACAACTACATACTGACACTGAAGGCGTCGTTCAAAAGAGTAAATAACCTGTTCCAGCCTTTCAGAGAGTAGGGACGGTGAAAATTTGAAAGAGGCCGCCAAAATAGGACGCGCGGAAGCAGGAGAAAAAGCGGGCGTTCCCGCTCTCCTCAGCCCCCACGCGTTTCTCGCGCTCGTTTTCTTATTCTGCTATCTCGGAGCCTGGAACAGGTTAAGGAGTAAAGAACTTACATCTCCGGCGAAGGTATTACGATCTGGATGTTTTCGCTGTCAGTTGAAACGATAAGAGAAGTTCTGAGTTGCGTATCTCATGTACAGTTTGCCAATCGTTTTCTACAACCAACTTGTTAAAACGTGAAACTAAAATATTCCCCCAATTACACTATTAAATATAAATAAAGCTCTGTTACAACACCGTTATATATAACAACAGGCACAGCATATTCATTAATGACAAGCTCGTCAAATATAAATATATATAACTTAGTCTTCTTTCTGATTTGAAAGTAAAATGTTTGTTAAGACTTGGCCACTTTCTTAGCTTCAGAGCCTTATTCGCGTAGTCACCGTAGCGTTTAATATTTGGCTCAGATTACTACTTAAAGCAAAACATACTTTTCCGGGAAGTTTGGACCGCACAAATTTAAGAGATTTGTATGGGAAAATGAGTGGACCCCGAATGCGAAGAAAATTTTAAAAGCTCTTAGTTCTACTGTGTAAATTAGAAGCAACACTTTTCTCAGAACCATAAGGTATTGAATTTCACTACAAAAATATACGTACCTTTAACTTTTAAAACCGCCAACGTTGCCAGTGGTTACAAAGAGCAAGCTTCTTTTAAGAAGTATAAATTCTCATTTTTTTTATTGTTACCGTAGTTTATATTTCAGTAATAAAATTTAAAATATGGCCCTTGTTTTTGTGGATTAAAGATACAGAAGTAGAATAACATGCTATCTTGAAGAACAGAGCAAGCAATTTCAAAATTGTTCGAGATAACTAGAGTATGAGATCGGTAGTCGTAAAATTTCTGAACAACAATCTCCAAGGGAAACTGGGTACAGTTTGAAATAGGAAGTGGTTTAGTTGGAGGGGGAGGGAATCTTAGTTCAAGATAGCACAACTCCACGGTAATTTCATTCACATATTATTCATTTATCAATCTCCTACGTCAGCATCTCGGTCTCCTATGAGCCACAACAGATGGAATGCCACGGCCAGAAGCCCGGTGCCAAGGAAGTCGCCGAGTGCTGTCAGGTACGGAATGCAATAGTTGTCGGGATCTTTGCCTCGCTTCCACATCCAGTGAACCAGCCAATTAGCTGTTAGCAGAAGAATGGCGACCTGCAGTGCACAGAAAGACACCTTGAGAAACTGTTGTTTTCATTTTTAAGTTTGATTTATTTCATCGTTAGAAACAGCGTACTAGGCTCTGTGGTTATATCCGCTGTTAAGACCATGGTCACATAATCACATCTACTGGGATTTTTTACAAAATCACCCTGTAAATTTTACTTTAAGAAAATACATTTGCGGTTGTTCTTGTAATTATTTTTTTACCTTAAAAGTCACTAAGGACATTTTTTGCGCGGAGCCCTTCAATCGCCTTAAGGCTAAGGCTGCAACGATACATTTTCCCACGATACGATACAAATCTCGATACTAGGGCCACGATACGATACATTACTGTGCGTGATAAAACTTAGTTACCAACAACTTACACTACTTTAAAATAATTTATTTCTCTAACAACAAATTTAACATAGTAATAACACAACATCAAGTCGCCTTACAAGGGCTAAAATGTAGGGCTTGGGTAAGGAATATTAAAGACAGTGATTTCCCAAATTTGTTAATGTAGCATATTCTATTGTATTGTAATATCGCGATATCTTATTTAAATATCGATATTCGTATCGCTGGAAAAAATATCGTGGCTGACCGATGTATCGGTGTATCGTTGCAGCTCTAATAAAGGCTGCTGAATCCAAGGGCACTGAGCCCCCTGACTACACAATAAAACATTTTTTCCTGCAACTTGCAACGCAACGGTGACAAGGGCATTGTGGGTTAAGTTGCAGGATACATGTTATACGCTGCAACTAATCTTGCAACGTTGCAAAAAGTAGACTAGACTACTTTTCCTGCAACTCACAATGCAATTTTTTTTGTTTCGAGACAGGTTGCAACGAGAGGATGTTACACGCATAATACCATCTGAAACTTGTATCCCAATGGCATTCATTGTTGCAGAAAAAAATTGTCAATAGTCGGCCTTCAAAATGAAAATAGAGATTTAAAGAAATGGATTTAGTAATTACATTGTAAGGCCATGTTGACATTACAGTCCAAACAAGGCCAATAAACTTGTACCATGTAGTTTGATTACAATTCGGCTGAATATAATTGTAAAATCCCTAATTAAATCACATATCAATGCAACATAGTTTCAACAGCTACACTTATTTTGTTCGCAATATTTCTAAACTATCATTTGAAGCCAAAGAACCTGCCTAGTAAGTTAAATACCTGAATTAAGCCAGCAAATAAATATACTGAGGTGAAGATAAGAGTGAGTGTGGTATGTCCTGCCTGCAGTACACGGATTGTGTATAAAAAGATCAAATTTCCAGGGATCACCATAAATAACAGCACTCGGGTTGTTCGGGCATGTAATGCTACAAAGAAAACAAGGATGAGACGATGTGAAATGCTAAATATTAGCTGAGTTCCAAAACTGACAAAAAGAAACCCTCAAACACATTTTGACAGTGCCGCGTGCTCTACCACAATAATAGCGACCTTCATCCCAGTATGAGATTGAGTATGAGTACAACTTTGGAATTTCAAAACAGACAAGTTCTCAGAGCCCTCGTTCCTCCCTGTTGATGACCAGCAGAGATGCACGCTATGTAAACGTTATTGGTAAATCTAAAGCCTGCGACGAGAAATTGAAAAGTTGTACTCGTACTTAATCTCGTACTCATAGTCCGATGTGATGGTCGCTATTATTGCAACTTCAACAACCTTCCCTCAACTGCACTTTACTGTCTTTCTACTGGCAAATCAACATGCAACAACTGTGAGAAGCAGAGTTGTCAAGTTTCACGTTCTGATTTCAAACAGTTTTTAACAACCCCCACCTTGCACAGTTCTTGCAGTTTAACTGGATAGAAGCTATTTGATGCCAAAACTGCAAAAATAGTACGAAATGTTTTACCAATCACGTTTTACAGTCTTCACAGCCAATAACACCATGGCTTAACAGACAAACAACCAATAACATCACGAGTTTGTTGGCCAATTGGGACCACAACCAGAGACTTTACAACATCTACTGACGATTCATGATTCACTTGAATCTGATGATGACTTCTGCTCACGTTGTCGAAAACATCAGTCCATGTCACCACAAACAGTCCTTCTCAGGACTACACTCACTTGGTTGATCATAACTTACCAACTTATGATATGACTCTTGGATTCAAACCATTAACAGAGTATGGAATGTACATTGAACATAATTATTGAATGTACCGTATTTTCTCGATTAAATGCCAGGGACGTTTATTTCAAACTAGACCTCGTAGACCCCAGTGTTCTCCCTAGTTTTCAGTATAACGGGTAAGTCAGTTTTTTAGACCGGTAAAGCAGCTCTGTTGAACTACTTTTCTACCATAACCATAAGGTGGAAGTGTCGTGATGAGACCCGGAATGTTGCCTGCATGACAATACTGAGGCTCGATCACGTCTTGAGAACCCTACAAAATGCTTGATGTTTGCAATTCCTGTTACATGGAAGGAAAGTATTTACAAACAGATAAACGTCGAGAAGAAAAAGTTTAAAGCAACCTAAAAAAACGTACGGAGAAACACCTAGAAGATAAGACAAACTCCTTACAAAGGCTCTAACTAAGAGATTCAAGAAGACTCAATACTAACAGCACCTTATGAACAAACCTGAACGAACCAACGTACGGATAAACGTCAAGAAGATAACACTAATAGTCCTACGACAATGCTCGTACGGAGAAATGTCAAGGAGATACAACTAACAACATCTCACTGAATTACGAATATACTTACACACGGACAAACGTCGAGGGAGTCAATTACTATCGCACGGAAAATGGCGAGAAGACTAATATCTTAGGAAATTACTAACATACGGAGAAACGTTAAAAAAAACGACTAACATCTTAGGTAACAACGTGCAGAGAAACGTTGAGAAGATGAGACTACTATCTAACGAACTTAGAAACGTCGAGGTGGTGGATGACTTATCATAATTCAATCTAATAATAAATCGTTTCACAATCCAAAACTGTTGGTTGTTTCTAATCCCTGCCTTAGTATGTGGTTCTAACCGGTAACAAGCGGTGCTACAAGCGGTAAATTTTACCGGTTACCGCCTGATAAGGAGAACACTGAGACCCAACGTTTATTTGAACCCGGTGTTCATGCTCTATTCTTTATCCTTTTTGATAGCCCAATTTCTTTTGGTATAGAACACTTCAAGCTCACTAAAATTACAACAAAGTAGAGCACAGCTTAAGTCAAACAGGAACAAAATGTCACCGAGTTCGTCTCTAGTCGACAAAATTCAAAACAAGGTGGAGAATTGGGTGCTCAGTTGGAATGAGAGAAATACCGGTAAATAAAAATGCCGGTACCTCAAATAAATGCCGGGGGCGTGTGGACCTGACATTTACAATTGTATCACAACCCAGCGTTTATTTGAGAAAATACGGTAATTGAACATGTTAGTGTTGTCTAGTGTGACAACCTTGCACCATTGTGTAACCATACCTGAACCAAAAAATGTGTCAATGCAGCCGTGGAATTTACTCTTTTCCTGAACCTGACCAGGTTTGCCAAGTTGATGCAGACCGGTGGACAGACGACTTGCTTGGACAGCCACAAGGTTCCCACCTACACCATTCATGACTGGACTGAATACAGCTATTCCATGATATTTAGCCACAGCAAAATCAAGAATTAGACCTCCAGTGCTGCAAACAACAAAACTCCAAATGACATGCAGGTACAGCATGAACACTTCTACAATGGTGTCATGGCCCTATGCACATATAAAGGTCACACATGTATGTTAGCCTGCGTACAGACGTCTCCTATTTCCTTTGCTTCACGTGAAGCAAAGGAAATAGGAGACATCTTCACGTAGGCAGACAGGCATTCTCATGAGCTGACCAAGCAAAATAGGCTTCTAGAGGAACTTGGCTGCGAGAGAAATGGGGGGAGAGTTGCCCTCTCCCCCATTCCTCTCGCGGCCACCTTCCTCTCGCGGCCTATTTGGCTTGGTCAGCTCACAAGAAGCCTGACCGCACAGGCTAGTTAGCCTGAGTAAGCCAGAACAGACGATTGGGCTGGCAAAAACATGCATGGTTCCGAATGATGTGGTTTGAGACAACTAATCTGAAAAAAAGCTCCATGTTTACCAGAAGAAAAACTAGGTTAAAAGACACTGGGGAACAGGCTAGTTATCAAGAACTTAAATCTCCACTTATACAAAAGTAACTTTCCTGTGTTGCTGTTTATTATGCTGTAATACAGGGTGGTACTACATTTTGAGTCTGTGGATGAAATCCTAAAGTGTAACCACTCAAATGAAAGCTACTGAGCAGTACTTTCCTGTGGTGTTGTTTATTATGCTGTACAAGGTGGTTCTTACTTTTGAGTCTGTAGGTAGGTAGGTAAAACTTTATTTATACACGGAATCCATTCATGTTACATGCTCTTCCATAGAGCCGTGTCTAAATTAATCAATTAACTAATTAAAATATCCAACTAAATTACCTATCTGTACAAGATTATCTTTATTAACTATTATTTAATGACATAGAGACGATTTAAAAGAGCCGAGTCTGTGGATGAAATCCTAAAGTGTAACCACTCAAAGGAAAGCTACTGCACAGTACTTTCCTGTGGTGTTGTTTATTATGTTGTACAAGGTGGTTCTTACTTTTGAGTCTGTGGACAAAATCCTGAAGTGTAACCATTCAATTGAAAGCTGTTGAGCAAGACCATGTGCTTTACTGACAGTGATGCTGGTCATTTTAAGCATTCTTACAATATGAGACTTGAGATTCCCACAAATTTTGCACTTCCACAGCCACTACTGGGGGTGAAGGGTTTAACTGTGTGTGGAGTTATGTTACCTGCTAATGACCATGGCGCTGAGCACTGGAGTCCAGCCAGCATACAACACATCATGAGTGAAGTGATTAGTGTGCGTGATGTAAACCCAGACTGGAAGAATGAGAAAGAAACCCAAACTGATGACAGGTGCAATCCAGTGATGAGTTCCACCTTCAGTATCTGTCATAAAAGAACAAGTAAAAATTATTAACATTTTATAAAGTATTAATTTGGCTATGTGATTTAGCCTCTAGGGATCATTTGGTAATTATAAGTGTCTTTTTCTCGAAGTGCCCAGGGCACTCAAAGAGGGATTCATATGCTGGTAAATACATGGATACAGAGTTGCTCAGGAAGACATTCTAGAAGCAAAGCTATGTGGAAATCACACTAAAGGGTGATCCTAGAATGCATGTAAGAAAATGGCATCTTGGTAGGGGTGCCAAAACCAAAGGCAGTCAGAAAAGCTGATTTTGTCACTTAAGAGTAGGAATCAACCTGATAACATTTTGTCACCATATTTAGTTTGTTGTCTTCAGAACAAAACTTTTGATCAAAGATGCATGTAAACAAAGACATTTATTTCCTGTTTACAAAACTGGGAACACAGCAGTTTGAATTCTTTGGAATATTGGCAATCCACTCACTGATACTACAATCTTTTTCTGTTAACAACCTGTTGGCCAAATGATCTCAGAAATCATAACACCCAACATTTGTGTCCTGCTTGTAGTTTCTGGATCAGGATTAACTGATGAAAACATAACAAGGCTTTTCTTAATTCTTGTCCAATGTACTCTACAAAAAGCAGACTGTGAATGCAGTTATTTTTTAACTTACCAAGACAGCTGTGCAGAAATCTACTAATTGCAGACAAGAGTGCGAGGGTGGTGAGATCTCCTAGACTGGCAGCTATGGGCGTGGCCACATTATCAGGATTGACGTTACACTTCCTGGAACAGACCACCACTGCGGCCATCACGGAACCAAGGATTAAGCTAGCTAGTGTTGCTGTAACTAAACTGCTTGCACAGAGGAGTGTGGCATGGTGAATGTTAAATTCTCCATCAAGAACCCAGCCCAAAATCACAGCTGCAAAGGCTGCTAAAGAACCTACAACTGTAGCTTGAACCTGTAAGTTGCAGGAAGTGAAATAATAATGGTTCAACCAAATGTGCTTGACTTTTCTTTCTGGAGCAGGAAGACAGAAACAAAAGCAAGAGGAGTAAAAACCCAGGAGCTAAACAGCATTTGTGAGATGTTGGGAAGTGAATAAACAGAAATTAAAGTTATGAAATATTGCATCAAGAGAAAAGCAGAAAGTAGTGTGGAATGCCAAGGACCTCGAGCAAGTGGGAACCATGACATGGGAAAGTGGAAAATTCAGATTTCCAGATTAATATGAGTTCCCTTTTCAAAAATTTTAGCACAGCACCAGAAGAAATACCGGTAGCTGTGCTTCTCAATCAGCTACTGTAGATGTGAAATGCACTATGTTCATAGTGGCATTCATTATTAACTACATGTGTGATTGAGGCATTCTGAAGAAATAACCTTTACCTGAAGTAATGCAAGATTTCCTCCTATTAATTTCCATTGAGTTTTAGCACAATTCATGTGTCCTACATTGGCCTACAAAAAAGGAAAAAAATAGCAATATTTCAATAAAATAGGTTCTTTCTGCAAGTGCAACAGAACAGTGTCCTTCTTTTATTTGTGATGTTGTATGTTTTGGTTCTGTTTTGGAGTTATATTCTTTTCTAGGGCTGCAACGATACACTGACGCATCAGTGAACCGCAATATTTTTTCGCGCGATACCAATAATTGATATTGAATAAAATATCACAATATCACAATGTGATAACATATGCTACATCAACAAATTTTTTAAAGCACTGTTTTTAATATTTCTTACCCAAGCTCTGCATTTTAGCCCTTGTAAGGCGATTTGATGTTGTGTTATTACAATGTCAAATTTGTTGTTATGGAAATAAATTAAATTAATATTTGAAAGTAGTCTAAGTTGTTGGTAACCAGTTTTGTCACCCACAGTAATGTAACATATCATGTATCGCATCGTGGCCCTTGTATCGAGATATGAATTGTATTGTGGGAAAATGTATCTTTGCAGCCCTATTCTTTTCCGCCTTTTGTTATGTTTTACATCATTTTGTGCTACAGTACTCACTGAAAAAAACAACTGAGACACTCATTTCAAGTGGTCACAGTCAACAAAACGCAAACAAACAGAAGTTCGGAAAAGTTTTTACTTACTGCAGTTGAGAGCCTTGATGCTAAGGTCATTTCCAGGTTCCCTTTTAGTCCAAGCAGAGCAGGAACCAAAATAAAAATTTCTGAAATGTCTTTATAAACTTGCCAGTGCTGTCAAATGTAATTTGAGAAATGAATTTAAACAAAACAAAAAAGATGTTGATAAAAACCATCCACTGCTGAGTGCACCCTTAGTTAACCCTTTAAGCCCCAATATCAATATGCATATTCTCCTTAGCATTCTCCATATATTTCTTCTGGTACTAGTTGGAAGAATTTGCACAAACATCAAGACATTTCATGTTTGGTGATCATTTCCGTTATTCTCGTGACCTGTATGTTAGATGAAGTAGTGATATTGTAAGGAGAAATTAGATGCTTGTCATTCTTGGGTCTTAAAGGGGTTTAACACATACTGGTAACAGCGTATTGATTCTTAACTATATCCATTACCAGTTATAAGTAAGAATAATTAGTAGCCACAAGTTACTTGTGTAAGTAAAAAGTGTGTGAACATAGTTAATCATAGTTAAGCAAGAAGAGAGTGTCAGTAAGTGATATAGCTATGCAGCTGTTTTTGTTGTACCATCCTGTTACACATGGCAGTTGACAAAAATGTTGAGAACACTGTCTCAAAACCAGAAGGGAGGGCACATTTATAAGACAGTTAAAAACTCAATCAGTGGTTTTGTTTTACCTGCCATAAATTATTTTAGCAGACACCTTGGAAAATAAAGTTAACCTTAACCTGGTGGATGAGCTTTTGCAGAAAAACCACTGCTTTAAGCCATAAATGATGTATTTTGGCCCCCATCTGCACAAAATCCAGTTGAAATGTCTGAAGCTTCCTTTGCAACATGAAAACCCAACTTCTGTTCTGTTTCTGAGGCATTTTTGCAAATTTAAATTAGGCATGCCCACAATTCAAATATTATGAACGGGAAAATGCCATACTAGGCAAACTTTTTGGGTTCTAGGTCTAAGGCCCATTGTTTTTGGCTGTTGGGCCATATGTTAGAAAACTGTAAAAGTGTATTGTATTGTATTGTATTGTAAAATGTTTTTTTGTAGGTTTGTTGGTCATTTGATAGTCTTCCTTGTTTTGGTGAAGATTTCACTTAAACTTTCAGTAAATGAGGGGGGGGAGAGAGAGATTTTTAAGAAGTAGTAACAACGTGCGAAGGCCAAATTTTGCTTCAATTTCACAAGGAAATTTTTCTTGCTTAAGTTTCTATGGGAAACTCTGGTCTGATTTATCTGATTGGTTCAGTTTCGGTACTTTTTGCTAGAATATGGCCTGTTGGTTATCAGAAACATCTCCTGTCACTCAAAGTGATGACATCACAAACTCCTCAGCCAGTTTTGGCCGGTGTGGCCATTAATGGGTTAATAAGTTCAAAGGTCACCTCTGCGGGCTGTGATTGGTGGATTTGATAATTTTGTTTGCTTTCTATTTCCAGGGTCCACTGTTTGCCTTGAAATCCTGTTTCTTCGACAATTTTGTTAAATTTTCTTGCTTCCTGATTAATTTTGAACCAACTGATGATAATCAGTTTATTGATTACACTGACTACAATGATTCCCTTCTGGTGGCCAATTTTCCATCGATTAGGCACGCTGGTTAGCAATAAATTGAGGCGATTATGAGTTATTTCTTTGAATTAAGGTTAATTTAAATGATACACGTAATAGTCTGATACCTGAGCTTACAGTGACTAAAGCATAAACAAATGTTGTGTTGTTTTGTGTATAGTTAAAGTATTTAAGACAGTTAAACGTCGATAATTTATTATATTGCCAAAAAATCGATAAAGAAAACACTTCATAACGCATTCTTGAAGCTCACCTGAACTACATCAAGGAGAATACCGGCTGACACAGTCCCAAATCCAGCTATGAGAAAAGGGAAGAAAACTTGAAGGGCAATGGTAAAAGATCCTTCCTCTAAGCTAGTATCTCCCGTTCCAGCTATTTCAGTCTTAAATTCTTCAACTCTTTGGTTTTCCAACAAAGGAGCAAGTTGGTCGGAGCTCTCATACGGTACATCGCCATTCAACAAAGATGGATCGTTACCGTCCGTTCTAGTTCCTTCGTTATACCCGTTGTGCTTGCTTCGATTTAAGCTTAAAATCTCACTAATATCATTAGCCTCAACCTCAGTCCATGTCGTCGACGACTGATTTTCTCCATTTTCGTTGTTAAGGTCCTCTATGTCGTGCGGAACGACCGCAATTCTTGGGACCATTCCTGAGCTTTCACCAGCGCCGTCTTGTTTCGGCGACTGACTTTTCACGCGCTTCCTCACGGACGATGTTTTTGCTGCGATCTCTAGGTTTACACCAAAATTTAAAATTCCATTTACTGGTAGAGAACTCATAAGGGTTTAAGAAATCAGACAACACTTTCAATCGTGATAAGAGTTCACAAATCTTCTACACCATGATCGTCGCCTGAAAATAACACGTCTCTTGGAAGAACCTCCTGACCAAGAACTTCTCTTTACGAGTGGAATTAGTAACCAGGCCTGATAGTAGCAAGCTAATTAATAATAATAATAATAATAATAATAATAATAATAATAATAATAATAATAATAATAATAATATGCATTTATAGCGCGCAAATTCAACATAGGTTTTCAAATGCGCGTTACAAATATAAATTTAAAAATTGATAAATTAAAAATTGAATGAATAAATTTAAAAAATTGAAAAATTACTTTCCCTACCCGTGAAAGGATAAGGAATGTAGGTAGGAGAGTGGTCCTGGGTACTTATTTTAGGACCGTTGGTGGATCGAGAACTGACTGAGCAAAAGAATCTTCCCCAGGTCAGAAGATCCTTTTGCGGATCTGGATGATTTTTAGATCTGCAAAAACTATCGGACGACAGAGTGACTGATTTTCTTTAGTACCGTATTTTCTCGATTAAACGCCGGACCCCGAATAAACGTCAGGTTCAAATAAACGCCGGGTCTACAGGGCTGAGTTTAAAATAAACGCCCCCGGCGTTTATTCGGGGTCCCGGCGTTTATTTGAGGTTCTGGTGTCCTAGCAGATTTGGACCCCCCCAAATTTGGACCCCCCGGTCCAAATTCGCTAGCGGATTTGGACCCCCCGGTCCAAATCCGCTAGCGAATATGGACCCCCAGGGGACCCAATCCGCTAGCGGATTTGGACCCCCTTCGCGGCTTTGGACCCCCTATGTAATTGTAAAAACCCACGCTGTTATTCGCGTATAAAGTACCGAAATAATTTCACTTTTCAATCTTGACGAAGAAACGTTTCGTTTGGCTTTCAAAATACTGCAAACCTATAATTCATAAATAGAGGTAGAGTCAGACTTTAGATCAAGTAAATTGACCGTTCGTTTTAGGCAAACAGCCAGACCTCTAAACGTTGCAGTTAAAGCACGCGCTGCAGTATTTTTTACAGAAGATACGATTTTAAAATCTTGTTTCAGACGTGTTGTTATTATTTTTCCAGAATACTGAACGGGCGGTTTAACAAAGGAGTTGCTACTTTTTAAAGTAACACCTCTTGGTTGGAAAACGCATTTTGCGCCCTGCAAAAAAAGTTTGCTTGATTACACAACTTCACAGGATTTTTTTTCTTTCAGAACCTGACTTTTCCAATTATGATGTTTTGAATTTGTAGAAGTCATAACGAGCTGATGTCAAATACTATTGTTTACTTAGCGCGGTTTCATAAATAGAGTTAAACAATTGCAAAAGAACAAAAGACTAAAAACTTTAAATTTGTTTTGACAAACGTAAACTTCGCTTACATTAAAATTATTTAAATTACTTCTCGCAAGAGTTAGTCTCATAATCATTCTGTTGAGACCTGTTCGAGCGCGATGGCTGAGACCACATTATACAACCAAGTTTTTTATTATCTCCGAGCGAGATAATCAGTATCCCGAGGGCTGTAGAAAGGACCAAAAGCGAAACCTGCGAAAAAAGGCCCAAAAATTTATCTTGGACGACGGTGCGCTGTTCTTCGTCGCAAATGAGAATAGTCAACCGAAGAGATGGTTGCATGACAAGGAAGAACAGGAGAGAGTTTTACATGACTGTCACTCAGACAAACTTGCTGGACACTTCGGTCGCGACAAAACTCGAGAAAAGGTTCGTAAAATTTACATTAAGGCAAGATACCTTGCTTTGCCAAACATCTTTCTCTTCTATTGCTGAAGAATCTGTCCAAGCTCATTTCACTAATAAAAATCACTGGGTCTGCCGGCTTCATCAATCGGTGGAAATGTGCGGGTGTACGACAGCCCGTCTCCGAAAAACCTGACCTCATCGATGAAAGTCCAGTTGAGCGAATGCTACAAGTCCCTAGCTATGGACAAGAAACTTGCAGTAGAACTGCCTCCAGCACAAATCCAGCAGGGAGGAGTCGATTGTGGGCTCCTCGCCCTTGCCTTAGCCTGTGACCTTGCCAGTGGAAATGACCCGTCCGAAATTGCTTATTGCCAGAGTGGAATGCGCCAGCAGTTGATTCGTTGTTTAGAAAACGAACATTTTGAACCTTTTCCCCGTCAGGACCGTCTGCAAAAAACTCCACGTAAAAACCAAAGAGTTAATTGTGACATTGACTTGTTTTGTTCATGTAGCATGCCAGAATGCTACGATAACATGATCGAATGTGACTTGTGCCTTGAATGGTATCACATGGGGTGCGTAGAACTGAACGAGGAGCCGGAAGGTGAATGGCTTTGTAAAGTCTGTAGACCACCACCAAAACGGCTTCGAAAAATGTAAGAACTGTAGTGGTGTAGGACTTCAAGTTTCAAAATTTAATGTAATAGATTTTTTTAAGAATGCAAGTTTTTAAAATTTATAGATACAAACTAGCGTTGTAGGTTCTCTTTTACCCTAAGGATTAAAGATTATTTGAAAAGAAAAAACTGCCTTAATATTTTTATTTTGCCTCTTTAACAGCTCCAAATTCAATTTTGCCAATTTTACTCAGTAGAACGCTTGTTTTCAAGGGGGTACAAATCCGCGAGAGGGTTTCATATTCGCTAGCGGATTTGGACCGGGGGGTCCAAATCCGCTAGCGGATCTGGACCGGGGGGGTCCAAATCCGCTGTGACACCGGCGTTTATTCGAGATGGGTATATTAAATCAGGATTATGTGTCGTAACTGCTTTCTAGTTCTTTTTCTACCATTTTATTTGAATTTATCCACTGATAATCAAACCCAAGAGACCATTTACAATTCTATACTTCTAACTAAAATAGATGAAACAAACGACGCATCAGGCATCGTGTCATGACCAGTCTCTTTTAAAACATTGTAACTTTTCTGCGGGCTTGTCCAGCAAGCGAGGATCATCTCGAGGGTTTCTTCAGCATTCCTTTAATCGTTCCATAATTTTGCCTTTCTCGATTCTAAATTGCTTTGCACAGTACGTTTGTGGTCGAGCAGTCGCCAATACACTTCCTCCGTGTTTCACGGAGAAATGTAACGTTAAGAAGAGTCCAACCACTGTTCCTGTCAGTGATGAGATAAGACAAAGTTGGTGATATTTTTTCACATTTTTTAAACGTTTTTTGTTGAAATTTGGCTTAAAATTCAATAAACTTCCAGTACTGATAATAAAAAAAGAAATGGCTGAAAAATGTACTTGATAAATAAACGCCGGGTTCGAATAAACGCCGGGTCTACGAGGCCGAGATTTGAATAAACGCCCCCGGCGTTTAATCGAGAAAATACGGAAAAGTTGCTTTTGAAATAATACCTTTGTACAGTAAATGTCAATAATTCATTACCTTTGTGAAGTTTCATGACACATTTTCGTGAAATTTAATGCTTTTTTCTCATTTTGTATTCTTGCAATCACGAAATATTGGCTTGCCCAAACCGCGAATATCGCTATTACAATTTCTGTCAGATGGGCTCCTGTTTCTGTAAAATTTGTTTTCTGGAATTGCCGTCGTCTGCAACCTAAAGAAATCAAACATGAGCGATTTGCTCATAGCAGTTGCGATTCCATTTGTTTGTAAATGGCCTCTGAGAATGAACTGAAGCAGAAAAACTGAAGTTGTGGTAAGACTGGAAATACTAGCGACCTTCATATCAAACTACGGATGCGAGATTGAGTACAAACACGACCTTTCAAATCTACTTGACAAGCTAAAAGATTGACATCTGTCCTACTAATCAGCCTCTCCTTGGCTAGCAACAGGGAGGAGCAATGGCTCTTAGAACGTCACTGGTCTGAAACTCGAAAGTCGTATGGGTATTCAATGTCGTACTTCTAAGTCTGATCTGAAGGTCCCTACTCTCCAAGCGAACTTCCTAACTAAAATACAAGCAGTAGCTTATTCAGATTATGAACAGTCTCTCTTTTCTCTCAGGGATGGTCGAACGAAAAACTGAACATGTGACTTCAGACGCGCGGGGAACATACAACTTGGCGCTGCTCAAATGTCCGCACACTGGCTGATATGCGTGCCACCTTCGCGCGCGCGCTGGCCAGTTCAGCTATTGTCGTACCAGATCTCACTTGTGCGTAGTGAAGTGCGAATACGTACAGTGCAAGAAGAGGGAAGTTTCATTCCGCAATACAAAAGTACATTCAGTTGCTTATAGGGCGTGACAGGTGGAGTTCCAGTGTAATTTACAAAGCAAGTGAATTTAAATAAACGCTTTTTTTGCCATAATATGATTAGAATCAAGAAGGTCAGTTTTAATTTATTAAAATTAGCAAGCCTACTAAAATGAAAACAAACGATGCAAGACGGCATCATGAAAGCACTTTTTTAATCGATAGCATTTTACAACTGTAAATTGGTTTTTCTATGAGCCCAAAAAGCTCCTGTAAATGAAATCAAACTATAAGCTCTGCTGATGTAACGTGTTCCTTGTCCAGTCCTGTTTTATTCCACAGTGTTGTAGGGTTCAGTTTTGGCCGTCTTTCTGGATCTCAGGCACATACGCCAACGCTGCGACAAAGAAATATTATTCCATTATCCTTGCCTTATAAGGATTAGCTAATGATTTTTTTCCAGCCATTTCTCCTTTTTGCTTTTACCACTGGAAGGCGACGAGGCACAAGCAAGAACCGCGGAATCGTGTTTTAGAGGAGGTAGGCTAACTCGATCAGATAGAGTTCGCTTAATTCTCCTGAGAAGGGGGAATTCGGGGACAAATGCTCTATTTAGGTCACCTAAAATGTTGGAAATGCGTCTAGAAGGGCCAAGTGTGATGGTCTTTTCCTTGACTGTGCTACTTTGACCTTCACCCTCCCTTCCCCTCTCTATTACTATCCAGCCACCCTCTGGAAGCAAGCAAGAGATATAATCTCTCGGAAGCGAGGGAGGTTCAGAGCCATTTCTCTTCTCATTTCATTTCTCTTCAACCCATTTTAATTTCAGCGACTCCATTTCGAAGAGGAAGAAGTGGAAAGAATAAACAAATTAGCAAGAAAAAGCTGCGGAAAATCTCCACCCACGGACCTACAAGCGTATTTCACTCTCCACGCCCCCGGCACACTTTTTTATGGGCGATCTTCCCTATAAGCAAGTAAGAATATTTTAATTTTCGAAGTCCATCACTACAAACGACTGGTTTACGTGGAAATTATGCATTAATGAACTGAAGCAGAGTGGGATTCAACAAACGCTAAAAGCAATTATTCACAGTGATTGCGTAATAATTGAAGATATGGATACAATGCAAAACAATACAATAGTGGACAATACAATACAATAGGATAAGTTACGATACGATAGGATAAGATACGATACGACACGAGACAATAAACTACAACACAACACAAAATAACACAATACCAGGGGCGGATCCAGGAGGGTGGATTGGGTGGCTAGCCACCCCCCTTCTTTGGGGCGTTTAAGCTTAAAATTATAGAAGGGAACAGAGCTATCACTGAGGTGGTTTTGTCTTTTGATTTCTCCGATATCGTTCTGTCAGGTCAACCACCCTCCTTTCAAAAATCCTATATCTGCCACTGAATACTTCTATTGTCATCTAGTGACAAACGTTTGGTTCAAATGTAAGCTGTAAGTTTACCTAATGCCCCAGTCCGGGCAATAACACTGGCCGCTACAGCACTCCTTATCATGACCTCTCTGACACCAGTGCCTTGACGGAGTGCACAGTTCTTTATGGTGATGGTCTGGATGATCCACATCTCTCTTCACTTCCTGTTGAATGAAAAAAAAAAAGGAAAAAAAGAGAAAGAGAGAGAGTTGTGGTCCGTTCACACTGTTACTTCTTCTAATGTTGAATCATTTTCAAAGTTTTTTTTTCGTGTTTTATTTTCGCACGGAAGCTTTCATATGAGTTGTCACACCTTGGAATTTCAGCCACAGACTAAAAATTTAGAATTACGTTTTACATGGCATCGCAATAAATTACTTACAGCAAAACTTTAATTTGAATGGTCACACTTTGGGATTTCATCCCGGATCCAAAGGTTCATTCATTTTAATTAGGTGGCATAAAGAGATGAACCACTGGCTGAACGTACCAGACGGATTAATTTTTTGGTTAACTGTGGAGGAGACTCTGAAGTGCATGTCACCATCCAAATAAAACTATTATATATTGAGCGGTACTTTCCTTTGTGCTAATCGCTATGCTAAGAGTTAAGATTTTTGGATGAAATACCTTACTGAAAGTGTGTCCATTCGAATGAAAGCTATTTGAATAAATAAAAAAAAAACGATTACTATTCAGTGTTGAATTTCAGCTAAAAATTACATAATTTCAAACCTTTGGGGCAGCCAACGATCCCAGAACAAAACTCACGACGAGAATGAACGTAATAAACGTTTTCCTTTGCATCGCGACTCTTCTCTGACTATGAAGCGCAGTTAACTTCAAATGCTCAGGTGAACTCCTGTGAGTTTGGTTTAAACTTGCCTTCTATAAACAGAGCTACGCTTATCTTGAACAGTTTGAGTGTTCTTTTAACTTTTGAGATTGCTGTTTACAAAAAGTTTTCCTGTTTAATTTCTTCTGGAATGTTTGCAGCACGCCCCTTGCTAGAGTCACTTAAACACAATGGGCCCTAGCTAATCATGATAAACAGTTATTTACACTCAGGTATATTAAGGACTGGGTCTGCAAGTATCTGATCCAGAAAGTAATGGGGGTGGTCTATCTTCAAAAGGAAACATGTGATAAGCATGAGACTTGGCCATGGCCTTTATCCTGTTGATATAGTATTTTTGACTTTAGCATTTCCATGGCAACACATTGCGTGACCAATTAAGGTTTTACTTCCGGTTTTGTTCTTTAGGGATTTTGCACACTAGGAAAAAATACACTTACCTGGCATTTCCAGTGATTGCGTTTCTACATTTATGAGGTACTTTCCAAATGTAACTGGAAAGGTGGTCTCCCTACCCTGGATGAGGGTCTTATGGCTATTGCGTGACAGCAAAATCGTGACATTTCAATGGCCACGTGACCTGGACACGCCTTCCAGTTAATTTTGTGTAGAACTTAATACAAGGAAAACTATTAAGACGTCACTTTGTAAGTTAGGTTTGCATAAGTTCTCCTGCATCTCGCCTAAAGAATAATATCGAAATTCAATACCTTAATTAGTCACGTGATCCCTATTGTGACAGCTGTTTATCAAAATGAGCCTTCGTAACAAGTTTCATCTTTTTGCTTAATTTCGTGTCAATAGGTTGCATACTTACTGAGATAGACCACCCCCCTTCATTTTTGAATGTACCTCACATGACCCAGTCCTTAATATACCTGAGCATGAAATAACTGATAAAGTACACTCTCAGATTCCATGATGAGCAATCTTATCTTCGATTGATCCTCACCGATAGGAACATACGTACTAAAATGTCAATAAAATGGAGTCCCAGCACAATATGCAAGTCGCTACATGTGTATCGTATTAAAGGCACACCCATACTCACGCATTCTAAAATAGCATTTTTGGCTACCAAAATCAAGGCCTCCTATGAATAAATTCTATGAATAAACTTCAGTAGATTCACCAACGGTGGCTCTGTTGCGTCGTTTTTCACGATTTTTAGTATTTTTAGTTCCTTTTTTTTCCACCTATAGTGTTGTACCTGTATTTGGGGGGGGGGGGGTGGGGAATTAGTTCAGAGCTTACCGGTAAATGAGACAACACCGTTTATAATTGGTACTCGGTGAGCACGTTTTCTCTTGAAATCATGTTGAAATAATCTTGATTTTATCGAATACAATGATTTCTGATTAGATTTGGAGTGCATGAGATAAGGAAATGTACAATTTGAGGAAAACAATAATAACATGCCACCCAGTAAATGAAATAAATCGTGTATTCCGATATTATAACCCCGGTCGTCACAAGAGAAGACCTTTCCAAAATTAAATACCACCCCAGCTCGGCCGAGCTAAGTGAGGACTTATGGTTGTTTTTTTTAGATCATTTGCTGAAAAGCGATAATTAGGTGGACTTTAGACGACTAACTTTGAGAAGTAAGATTATGGAAATATAATAAAGGGCCAGCAGGGTTTTGAAGCATTACCTTCCAAGTGCCCGGCAAAGTATAGAATTGACTATTCTCGTAATTTCTATTTATAAGAATATGCAAACCTCATAAGTAACACGAGAAAGTGCTGCTCAGTTACTTTTCATGTAAGTTGCCGTATTTCATGCACAGGCTCAAAAGCTAGAACCAGTTCTCACCATGTGCCATTTTATATACATGTCTTAAAAAAGACATACATGTGCCCTAGTTAGGGGCCGATTACATGAGGCGGGCTGGCCCGGTTAGCCGGGCTGGCTCGGTTTGCCGGGATCTCGACACGTCTGTGAAACATATTAAGAATCAACTTTGCGATTACATGGAAAAATCTCAGCCCGGCTAGCTGGGATCCCGGCATCGCGATGCCGGGATCTCGGCTAGCCGGGCTGAAAATTTACCATGTAATCGTGATTGCCTGGCCAGCACGGCTAGCCGGGCCAACACTTTCTCGTCATTAAATTTCGCTTCAGAGCAAAATGGCTCACCAGAAGATCGATATTTCTCTTTCTACGAAGTTAAGGTATAAAACCACTGCAAAAACGTAAAACCGTGTACGATCAACCTGGCTCAACGTTGGATCAGAAAGATCGTGATCAGTCAAAATTAATAAAAATATAACTGATTGTCAAAATGACTACTGCAGGGACTGATCAAACAACGTGAAAAGACGTGTGTTACAATATTTCGACTGGCCAATACCAGTCTTCATCAGGTTTATTATGGCAAATTACGAATTTACAGAAATATATATGTAGTAAAACAATGAGCGGAAGTTACATATATGACGTGGTATGGTGTGGCTTAGAAATGATAGAAAATAAACAAAAACAATTTTCAGTTACAAATTACAGTTCATCACGTTTATTATAACCTAGAGGCTAAAGAGTCTTAGCCTTGTGAATAATGTGAGCCTCACGTGCTTTTCTAAAAGAATTGCGTTCATTATTAAGTTTTTCAATAGGAATAAGTAGCATGTGGGTGTCAGAGTGGTTATTGCTGAGAAAGTGTTCCGAAACCGCTGTATAGATATAATTAGAAGTAGGATTGAGTACAGGTCGTCTATGTTCATTGAAATGGTCTTTGAGGCGACGTTTAGTTTCCCCAATGTATTGTAAATTACATAGGCAACATTGAATCATGTAGAAAACATTGAAAGTAGTACAAGTTATATGAGATTTGATGTGGTACGTTTCACCTGTGGAATCAAAAGTATAATGATTGCGGCCATGTTCAATGTAGGGCAAGTGGTACAATTCCTGCTATTGCACCGAAAGGAACCGGGGGTGGCCCGGGAGTTACTTGAATCAGGGGTTTCTGTTAACTGGGCTCTAACAAGAATGTCACTAATATTCTTACATCGGCGGTAAGCTACTAACGGAAGATTTTTAAAAAACATTTCTACAACGATCTGATGAATAGAGGACGTTAGAATGCTGGTGAATGATGCGCGCGATGTTAGGTAGTGCTGGATTATATGTAATAACGAAGGGAATGGTTTCAGTGTGTATCCCGGGTTTGTTTTTAAGTGCATCAGTGTGAGGAACGTCAGAAGCCCTCTGTATTTGTGTTTATCAGACCATAAAGCTACCTAAAAGTGAAAATAATAGACCAAAATAATGGATTAGCGAAAGTAAAAACACTCGATTCATGCTCTTTGATGTAGCCATCTTTTCACACGACAGCTTCTAAATTTAGCCGCAGGCGGGCTGGCTCGTAGCCTGCGTGCAGACGTCTCCTATTTCCTTCCACTCGCGGATGGAAGGAAATAGGAGACGTCTGCACGCAGGCTAGCTGGCTCGCCTCATGTAATAACGGGCTGAGCAGTCATCTCGGTACACCGAGCCAGCCCTGCTAACCGAGCCATCCCTGCTCATGTAATCGGCCCCTTAATCACGGTAAGAAATTCAGATTGACATGTTTGCCGTACAAAGCGGAGATGCATTCGTATAAAACGCACGCGAATGATACCACATGCGCCCTTGATCTAGCCTCCCACGCAGTCGTTTTTAGGGAAGTCGTATTACACGACTCCCTTAAAAACGACTGCGTGGGAGGCTACCCTTGATCTTGAGCCAGCAAATGGTGGAAAATTTTGGAAATTGGATCACCCAATCGGAACTGCGGTCTTATTTTATTTCCGGCAATCACCTCTAGATATCAATTCAATAGCCATTCCCCAAGCGTGACCCTATGATGCACGTTGGACCGTAATACAGCAAACTGGAATGTACTAGTCAAACGGGAATATCTGGTCCAGGGAATAGCCTGCGAACAGCCACCCATCCCCTTCGCAGGCTCCAGGGAATCGCTCCTCAGAGCTCCTCAGTACCTCTGTGAAACGCGCGCCAATGGAAGTTTCGAGAGGGCCTGGGCAAGAGACAAATCAAAGACAATATGGCGGCAGCTGTGGAAGGAACTCCTCGTCGAGTGCGCGCTCTGTTATCCAGCTTTCTACACACATCTGACCAAGAGGACCAAGCAAGGTATATCAGAATAGTTCAACGTATTTTCAAGTTTTCATTCAAATGTAAAGAGTGCACGAAAGTCTGATCGTGATTTCTGTGTTCAATATGAAGTTATTTCAAGCATGCATCAAAATGAGTTCAAATTGACTCCCTGCTTTGTAAACTTGTTTACCTCGCGCTGATCTCGATCTACGTTGAATCTATTTCCTGCAAGGGCGATGTTCTCAGGAGTTTGAGATTATCGATCTAAACGAACGTGTCATCACTATTTTCTAAAACGAAAACGTTTCGGAGTGAGCCCGTAAATCAAAAGATCTTTCAAGAGGTTTAGTACGTCACGTCAATTTGTCAATTTTAAATATTAATTTAGAGTGAATCAAAATTGATCACAGCAAAGTAACTTTTAAAATTTATATTTTGGTTAATTTCAAACTAGAACGAACATTGTCATGATGCTGTCAGTGCGATCTGCGCCAGATGTTGATGTTATAAGCTCATGGACGCCTGATATAAACTGTGTTCAATGTTATTTTACTACAATTTGTTGTTGGTTTACTGCCCGACGTGTTCAATCGACAAAATCGATAATCGATAACATTCGATAAAAATCGATAAAAGTTAATAAATTGTATCGGAAATCAATAAAAATCGATAAAGGGATACGTTGTGAGTAATCGATAATTATTGATTTTTCAATTATTCTTATCGATTTTTATCAAACTTGTTGATTTTATCGGCGCAATATTTTTCCACGTATTTTAGGTAGGGAAGCATCAGAAATAATGGACTTACTTAGAAACTATTATTACTTCAATAAACGATTCTAGAACAATTTTATTGCATCGAATGGTAACATGTTCAATCTAACAGGCCTGTAAAAAGTTTAAAATGAGTCAGTAGGTCAAGACATGGTTCCAGAATCAAAGGAATAAAAGAAAGAAGAACCTCAACTAGAATTAACTGTATTCTTGATACTTATTTGTATGATTTCGCTGACCCTGATAACTACGACAATAAGCGGGAAAAAAGGGCTGTAAGGGTAACTCAATTTGCTGAAAAACCCGAATAAACACCCTAACGAAGTCAATGAAAAGCAAAGAAAAACAAATGATAAGGCTGAGCGCTAGCTGAACACAGCTCTTTTTCAAGCGCTGCCTCTGAAGAAGCTGTTTTCTTGTATTTTACTATGGTGAAAAATGCACGGTCCTCCAAGACGATAAAATCGATACCATTAAAAACCAGGATCAGCTGTGAGTATCAATTTCTATCGATTGATTGATAAAATTGATAACGTTTAATTAAGGAATAGATTGTTATCGATTTTTCAAACCGTTTCTGATATCGGTTTTTATCGATTGAACTCGTTGGGTTTACTGCTGCCTTGACTTTTTAGAAAAAGTAGTTAAAAATCACAGAGTTAGATAACAAGGCATTCACGTTGCACAGTTATGACAAACGTAGAGTGCTTCATTATTACATTTTTTTAAAATTAAGAAAGGATGGTAAAGCAATTGAATAAAGGCGCTGTTACAATAGGCAATTTTTCTTGCAACTTGTCTTACAATTTCATTGCACCGTTGCGAGACAAGTTTCACACAACGTTGCCTAGTGTAACACCCCTATGCAATGCTGCAAAAACTCATTGCAGCATTGCAAGGATTGTGGTAATCACATGAGATTGGTACAATCTCAGACTAGCACAAATTCGGATCGATTCATACACAAATGTTTGTTTGTTATTACAGAAGGCTTGCATGAAAATTCATGCCAATCCATATTGGACCAATCTGAACTTGTTCCGGCCAATCTTGTATAATCATTGGGAACCTTTAATACTCTTCTCGTGTAATTACTTCTGTACCAGGCTGAGATCTTATTTTCTTTCTAAATTTATTTTGAACAAATTTCCTTCCAGCATGTGTGAGGTCTTTGATAACAAGCTTTAACGGTGACTTAATGAACATAAGTTTTATCAGAGTAGGTAAACATCTCTATCTCATCACCCTTTTAGTATGCATTTGTCTCCTTCTTTTTGGTGTAATAACTTTTCTTTCATCTAGGGGTATTGAACAAGATGAATCTGAATCTGATTTGGAAACATTTTGTAGAAGCCAACCAAGAAGTAAGGAAGCATTCTGGAATCGGGTGGAGACATTCTCTGTATCCTTTAACACAGTTTAATCACGTGTAACAACATAGTGGCCACTAGCCAGACCGTGTAATCTGACTTGTATACTGCAGTAAGCTTGTACCACATCACTCTCTGGTATGTGTACATGATGCTGCAACTACATCAACCATTTATCAATTTTAAACAATGAAGGAGAACAACAGTGTCATCCATGGCACAGTTCATACAGTGATTTACTTTAATCAGATCTCCGTTGATCGTAAATCATATCTTTGAAAATAAGTGCAGGGTTCACATTGTCATGGTAAGCTGATGGTGGAAAAGTAAAGAAAGTTATGAAACTTTGTGTCAAGCATCAAAACATTCAGCCAGTGGGGCATTTCACTCATTGCTTTCACCAGTTTTCTTGTCAATTTTGAGGTCGTGGAGTTGGATTAAAAGTCATGGAAAAGTTGTGGAATTTTCTTTCCCAGTTTCTGTGTGAACCCTGAAGTCTACCTCAAGGCTACAAGCAGTTCCTGCAGCTGAGGCTTAACCTAGTTTTCTGTAGCTAGAAGCAACTAGTATTGCTACTCTCTCAGTTGTGATGATCGACGTACACAAGGCATGTTTAACATTACAGTCAGTCTCCGCTCTCCAAATTAATGAATGGTCATCTACTTGTCTAAAATGAGTAAAAAATCACCACAAAACAAGTAACTTTTGCCTTCAACTCCTCCATTTTCTCTCATAAGAAAGAACAAAAAGTGCCAAAGTGAACAAGGTTATTTGCTCATGGTGTTTAAAGGCCTGGGTTCAACTACACTTTAAATATATTGTGCTTTGGACTCTTAGCTTTTAGTTTGTTTCAGGATTGTCTGGATTTTATCCAGTGATGTGAATGGAACTTAGGTGGGTTAATATTTAATACTGTTCCTTAACTGAGGCCAGCCATTTACGTGGTATGCCAAACCCCTTGCTTTGTCACCATTACACTGTGCACAGTATGGCTGGGAGAACAGTGAGGTCGACATCTTGCAGTGTGTCAGCTGCAAGGCGACTCTTGATGCTACCATATCCACCACATGGGATCCTGACATGTGTGAGTATGACTGTACCTGAATGTTAAATAAATAAAATTTCTGACAGCACAAAATGAACGTTCAAACCACATGTTAGGATGTCATCTACAGGGTCAATATCTGGTGAGAATAAAGTACCATAAAATTAATGTTTGTTTTGTTGTATTGTACATTGCATATTGCTGTATAAATTATGGTAAGGCCAGTACCCCCTAATACAGAGGTATTTTTTGAACAGTTTGAGACTATGTGGGAAAAGTACATCTTAGCAAAGGCTATTTAAATCCAATAATAAAACTGTTGGGTAACCATGTATTTTTCAGAGATAATCAAGCAACCATAATTCTAAAAGGAGTGTAAAAAAATGTAAAGAGCGTGTGGTTACCCACTAGTTTCTTTCTGGATTTCAACAGCCCTTGCTAAGATCTGCTTTTCCTGCACAGTTATAAAATGCACAAAAATACCTTAGTTTGTATTAGAAGGTAAAAAAACCCTAGTTTCTCAGACCATTCTGAGATGTACAGAATCTACATTACTTGCAAAAAATTTTGGACAATTTTAATTTCGGACAGAAATAGTGTCTGAAAATAAAACCGTCGGAAATTTTTTAGCGTCTGAAATTTTAAGCGTCCAAAATTATTACAGTACAGTACAAAACTTGAAAGTACTTTCTTGGGCAACGCCATCACATATTCAAGGCCAATATACATGATATAGCTAAAATTCATAAAGATTTTATGAAGGACAAAACAGAGAAAATTCCATTCTGCAGTTGCTATATTTCAATCTTCGATCCAAGCCCAGTTTTATGATTATTGCGTTGCCAGTGCCAGTGCCAGTGGTGCTAGTCCTCTTTTGCTTCATCATCAAACAACACAATTAAAAGGTCCTCTTCATAGTCACTAGTGTGTGGTTCTTCTTCATATGTAGCTGTTGGTGTCTGAGGTGATTGATCAAGAAGCTCATAGTTCTTTTGGATAAGCTCTTTGAGACGAAGAAGAAGAAGCCGCTTGCTGTCGTCAATTTTAAACGTAGCTCGGAGGACTATCTGAAGCCCTCCCGTTGCAGTTGGAGAAGGTCTATACTTTTCATCCTCAACTGTTGCATCGATACTGCCGAACTCTACTGAACTCTATTTGAGACACTGCTTGAGTGTGACAAAAGCTTGATCAGTTGAATTTTTGATTTTCCCCTTGGTGTATCTAAAACCTTGAGGGTGCAAAACTATCATTTTCACAGCTTTTACTTCAGTCTAATTTTGTAGGCGTAAATTTACTTTAGGCATGTTTGAGCAAACTGTCCGAAATTTGTCCGAAATGAGAGAAAAAGTGTCCGAAAATTAAATGTCCGAAATAAAACGTCCGAACTTTTAACGTCCGAAATTTTTTGCAAGTAATATATACACATAGTAACAAAAGGAGGTACAGTCCTTAACTGAAAAATGTACCTTGCATGTTTCAGTTGTTCAGTTGATGACTTAAGTCTTGTTGACATTTTCAACAAAGCAAAAGTTTCTAGCAGTTCATTATTATTAGTCTCTGTTTACTGACCTGATTGGTTGATTATTTTGTGGTGGCATATCAACCACTGGTTGTTCAGTTGATGACTTAAGTCTTGTTGCCATTTTCAACAAAGGAAAAGTTTTTAGCAGTTGGTTATTATTAGTCTCTGTTTATTAACCTGATTGGTTGATTATTTTGTGGTGGCATGTCAACCACTGGTTTATAATTAACCTTGAAATAAATTTCAATTGTAGATTGCAAGACGTGTGAGCAGCTGAAGGAAGCACTTGTTAGTGGCCATTCTAAACTGTGTCCATGGCCAGATAATCCCTGTCCTGGTATGTTAATTACTGTGTGATTCAGTAAACCATGAACACTTTTACTTGACTTTAACATGTCAATTTCCATAGCTACCCATCTAGTGAGAGCTCCATCCACAGCAAATTTAAGCAGATGAACAGTGTGAGAATCTCTTGGCTATTTTCTCACAAATATTTTGCTTTCTATTTTCTGCAGTTATTTAAAAGCTCAATAAAAGTATTCACGTAATTGCCAGTTTTCAGATTCCTACAGTAAACCTTGTATACGCTGTGTTTATTTTCCTTTGTTTACATTTATGGTAATGTATGATAATGAGAATAAAACAAAGGAAAGCAAAAAGTGAACCAGGGATATTTAATTGAACCATAACATACACTTGACATACACTTGTATTTTTCACATTATGTGGTTTCAAGGCAGGATGTCCCTGTGGTGCAAAACCTTCTAAAATCACCAGATTTTTTTGTCAATCACCAAGGCTAGTAAGGTTGACCTAGTTGCAATGAATAACTTTCAACTCAAATGCACTCCTCATATCTTTTGAGGACACAAGAGGCAACTGCAAGATGAAATTCAGTCACTGCAATGTTACTGTTTCGGAGCTTGGGTCATCGTGTGGTAATCAAAGTTATGGTAGTGTGGTTATATGTATTTTTTTAAACTGCAGAGTGGAACCAATGATACATAAAATGGGCTGAGATTCAAGACATTCTAAAGAGGGTCTTGGATGAATAATATAATTATGACCACTCTTGATAACATGCAGTCTACAAAACCCATAATCATCATCTTATTGACAGTACCAAAAGTACACGAAGACAAACCCCATATACCTGTGTATGTATATTATTGTTTCTCACATACCACTTGTGCCGATGCAAAGCTGACTGCCACAGCCTGACCTTTTAAATATAAAAAAATCCAAAACTGCAAACACACATCATTGTACTAAAATTACAAAGTTTGCACATTATACTAAATGCAGTATACAGTTGCAATCTGAGGGTGGGTGAGTGGGAAGGTCAGTAATAGTGGTCACAGCAAAAGTAGCTACACACCTTACCGGTCACATAACCTGCAGCCAGTCCCCAGTGATGTGTGAGACAAACGGACATTTCTACTTATTTTCCATTCATTTTCTTTTGACAGAATCATTTGTGAAGTTACCAATGTACAGCTACTCTCAGTGGCTAGAGGACTATAGGACAAGATGGAGATCTATTGTCACTATGGAGAATGACATCCCCTTATTGGATGAACAAGCCATCAAAGACATGGTCAGTGCCAGATAACAAATCTATTCTGGCATCCAGCAGTGCATTTAATTTCAGCTCCCTGAAAAACAATCAAGTTAATAATTATCGCTTTAAATTACATGTAGAGGAGACGTCCACTTTGTCAAACCCCAGTTATCGCAAATGATTTTTGGTTAATTCCCTTGCATGTTTGAGATATCAGGGAGTCTACTGTGTGATGTTATTGAACTAGCTTGTTTGGTCAGGAACATAAATTATTGGATATATTGGTCGTTCTCTTATTTGTTTTGCAATTTTATGGACCAAGCCCATTTGTATGGCAGAATCTGGGCTGCTCAGGGAACCAATCAGAATGCTGGTTTTTGTTCTGGGCCAGCACAGCCACATGATAAAACACTGTATTGCCCTGCTGATGCAGGTCTATCAATGATAAACTTGTGTAGAGGAATGGATGGGTTAATGTCAACCATTTATAATTTATTATTTTGCAAACTCAGTTTATCAGCTGGTTTTTTCATAGTCCTTAGTTTGTTGAACTCAGTTTTGTTGTGATGTATGCTCAGAGTTTTTGGAGCAATGTCTGTTAACAAGCCTTAAAATGGCTTATCAGGCTCCTACCTAAATGCTCCAGTTTGTTCAAGGATAACCCATTGGAGGAAAATAATATTTGCTTTCGGTTTCCCCTGGATGTGGTGTTTGTTCATGTCAGGTTTCTGCCTAGGATTTTTGTCAGATTTCCGTTCTTAAAAAATCATTGGTTCTTCTGTGTTATATCCCAGGCATTGTCAATTAACTAGTAATTTAATTTTCATTGTAGGATTGTCTGACGCCAGGTCACATTGAAGGCCTTCAGAATTTGGTAGATCCTGGAAGCATCTGCTGGACAAGAAATGAACTGGATTTGGAGCAAGCATCCAAGGCGTCTTGTATCATTGCCTTGTGTGGTTGGGAGGGAAGGTAGTCGATTAATGCAGTTGTTTGTAAATAATGCTCTTTAAACCTCTCAGATCTGAAAGTGGCAAAGACTCAGACAACAAGATAACAATTTGAAATTGCAACATATTGAGAAGTAAATAGTTCCACTTGAATGTACTGCCAAATATACAGCTTTCATTTAGATGCTCGCATGTTTCATTTAGATGCTCACAGGTCTCAAGGTCACCTTGTACAGCATAACAAACAGTACCAGAAGAAAATACTGTCTGGTAACTTTCATTTGAATGGCTACACTTAAGGTTTTGAACACAGCCTCAGTAGCTAGAAGCACTATCAACAGCATGATAAACAGCACCACATGGAAGTTCTGCTCAATAGCTTTCAAATGGTCTCACTAATAACCGTGTATAGAGTTTGATGATTTTATCACTTGGTTTTCTCTTTACCTGATGCCATACATGTATATAAATTATCAGAAACTCATGTTCATGTGGAGTTTATACGTCATTAAAAAAGCTTGAGATCCAAGAAGTACACAAAAGAAATTATTCATAACATGCACAGTATGTTACATTTTATCTACAGTGCCGCCAGTGAACCAGAGTTAAAGACCATATCCTGTCCGCTGTGTCGTCGTGAGGTGGGTGTGTGGAATTTTTTCCCGCTGACACATGTACCAACTGAACAGGAAGACAGTTCAGGACAGGATGCTCCTTCCTATCTTGATACTGGACAAATGTGTGACGAGGAGAGAAGCCCAAGACAGATCCACGAGCAGGAAGAGTCTTGTAGCATTAGTAGTGATCGTACAGGAAGTGATATTACAGTGTCTGAAAAAGCTGATCAGACGGAGCCCATGGAGCAAAGTGGAAGCTTGGATCAAGCTGACAAAGCTTCAACAGAGGAAACAGCAATGGATAAAAGTTATATATCAGTAGGAACTCTTAATACACCAACTCTTAAACCAATTAATCCCATGGGGACCCCCACGGGCCTTAAGTCCCCACTGCATCGCTCCATGACTAATCTACCAGGTGAAGAGACCACAGAATCATTATGTGTAGAAGTTGAAAATGAGAGCTTGTCCGAAAGGCTTCAAGATGTAGAATCTGAGCTGGAGTTAATGGGGTGTGGCAGGGAAGGAAACTCAGAGAAAGAAGACGATGGTCCAAGAGCAAAAAGACGGAGACTTCAGGTATGGGAATGAATATATTACCTTTCTATGGCTTTTGAGCTTAAGTGCACCAAAAAATGGTCTTACCTGTAGCTGCAGTAGTTAAGGTATGCTTGTTGATTACCACTTTTCGGCGTGTGAGACAATTCTGACGAAGACAGAAATGTGCATGGTAAACTGACTCCAAGGTGGACTATGGTGCCTGTGGACACCGCTCTGAAGTTGGCACCTCTAAGGTGGATGCCTCCCTTGGAGTCCTCCAAGGCTGACGACTAACATGACACATACAAGGTCAACGTTCACCCCTCTGGAACGTTGGACACCTCTCTAATATGGTTGCTTTTTGGACCTTTTGAAGTAAAACACCTTTAAGGCGGTCATCTTTCTGAGTCAGACAGCTCTCTAAAGTAGACATTTTTAAGTCACCTCAACTCTCTAAGCTTCATAATACTAACACCTAAGTGGAAGGCACCCCTCTAAGATGAACACCATCTAAGATGGACACCTTTCTAAAGCTGACACATCCCTCAGCTGGGCAACAGAGCTGTTTCCTCCTGCATGTAACCCCTCACAGGTACTTCTTTGTGGCAGTTAGTTGGAGTTGGACTCAGGCAGGACTGAGTTCGAACACACTCTTTTCTCTAACTGACACTGTTTTGTTTTGTAGGAGGTGGAAAGGAACACATTCCATGTGATATCCGAGCACCGCACGTGGTGTCCATGGGTAGCGAGCATGTGCAGTAGTGATGCGAATACCTCACCAGCTGGCTGGAGGCTTTTGCTTGGAACACTTCTTCCTTCCATGAGTCCAACGACAGCTCCTTTAATACACGAGGTAAACCTGCAATCTGATGAAAGGGACCTTAAGAGTTGTGTTTGAGCACGAGGACGACTTTCGAACATCAACCCTAAGTCACGTTATCAAAGCGCTCCGGTACTCCTCCTTGTTGTTCACCAGTGGGGGAGGCTCTTCGAACGAGATTGGTATTTGACGTGATAAGATTAAGCCTGTGAACGGAATTGAGAAGTCGTACATGTACTAAAATCTTAAGGTCGTCGTCATTAGTACACTGACAGAGGAAGGGGTTTGTAGTGCCCACAAAACAAACTTTGTGTTCATAAGATGCAAATATACTTGGACTCTCGGACTTTTGTTTTGCAAATTCGCGTCTTTTAAGTCCTGTGTAACCAGCGACATTTATTGTGAAATTTTGAAACGTTTTCCCAAAACATGGGTAGAGGAGGGTTATTCAGGAAATTCGCCATTATGCTGAGAAGTCGAATAGGGATGGAGCCTGCGTGCAGACGTAAGAAATAGGAGACGTCTGCACCCAGGCTAATGGGGGTGAGAAATAATGGTATCAGGTTAAAAAGGAAAAAAAATCAAAACTTGAAGCCACGCAGTTCGCCTCACAAACTTCTTATTTTGTTTCTTTGTAGACCCCTCCGCAAGATGCTTGGAAAACGGTGCGAAAATTACTCGGTGATTGCTACTCTCCTGCAAAGCAAGCCTAACGACAAAGCAAGCAGCAAGCGAGTCTAAAGTGTATTTTATTGGGGATGCAAGGAGTTGCTTGTCACCGGATCAGCGCAGGCGATGAGCCGGGCGTTTACAAGGTCTCGTGACGAACCACGAGTAACTGAAGTGGCTTTCTGAACAATAGCTACGTTTTATTATAGACATCGATATTTAGACCTCCATGCTCATTGACAGCGTATGTAAAGGATGGAAACGCGTAAATCAAGGGCGTCCGTGGGTGTGGCATAAATACACCACTTGGTAGTTTTTGTTTTGTTTTGTTTTTGTTTTTTTTTTGTAGATTTCGCATTTTTGCGTGGACAGGAAAGCCGTCGATACGAGCCCGCTGGAAGGAGCACCTAAAAGTAACAAAAGCTGTGAATCTGAACGTTGTTCTTCTGGAAATGTGAAGATATACTGTAGGCCAGAGGGTTTTGAGACTGGCAGTATAATGATTTCTTGTACGTGGGTAACCAAGAAGACACTATCGCCATACAAATGTATTTAATCATTTCGAAAGTCTCTGACATATCTTTGCATTTAGGTTAAGCGTAACGCTTAAACTCACGTTTTGTTAATTTTAAGTTGTTCTTTCTATTGATATCGATGGTTTTTCTGGAAAACCTGTGAGGTGATCTTTTTTTTGGGGGGGGGGGTGGGGAGTGGAGGAGGGGGGCATGTTTAGGTTAGTCCGGGGACTCGCGGGAAGATAGGTTGTGAGTTTGGGAAAGTTATTTTCAAGGTAAAACGTGGATTGGGACCATAATTTTTATGACTGTTGTTATCTAATCAGAACAAACGCAACGAAGCAATGTTAACTCGATGCAGAAGGTTCCAACTTATCAAGCGTGGCCTTTAGAGTTGAACAAAGCGAACGCATAAAGATTTCAATTGTTGGCAATTGTTAACTCCTTTGTTATTTAATACCGAACTTAGCCGAGTTTCCTGTCTCATGTCTCCAGATTTCATCTCGTGAGGGACTTGCCCATAACCGGACAAGACTAAAGATTACAGTAGGAGATGTAAGGGGGTTTTGAAAAATTTATTGCCATTTAGCTCGTCGAATTCGACTATGCAATTTAAGCTTCTTTGAACACACTGAATACACGTAATTCTTTTTGTTAAACAGCCATTTGCCTCTTTCCGCGATTGTTTAAATCGAAAATTCAAAGTTTTCATACATGCTCTATTTATTGTAATAAGGACTAGTTAGGAAATGTAAAGGAAAATGCGGACTCAAATGGTACAAATATCATTCAAACATTATGGCATATCTTAATTTTTTAAATTTATTGTTATCGTATTAATTCAAAAGTGTAGTGAAATCTTCGGTTGATATCAGGAGAGAAAACATTTGCTTCATGATCTCTGTGTTTGTCCGTTTAGACACCAGTCCCTCACGGTATATAAATCAGGCGATGGTTGGATTCCTGTGTCCGTGGGTCCTCCTCTCCTCCCGGTTCCCCTCTCCCCGTTCTCGTTTGATCATCCGTTATTTGTCACACCAGCCAGTGTGTCACGGTGTTATTATGTGGTCCTATACTGTATTTACATAGTGTATGGAACTGTCACGACCCATGACTGTACGCCCAGTCAACAACTTGTAACGTAGTCACGAGGAACAAGAGATATATACACAAGGATTTTTAGCGAACGATGTCTGTAGCGTGACCACTGGTAACGCCATCACGAAGGACAATAGGTACATATGTATAAACACAAGGAGTTTTGACGACGCCGTAGTCTCGGACTCTGGTAAGAGTAGTATATTAAGTTTAAAATATGTTCTGAGAAGTATGTGCATTTTATCTCAACGAATGCCCGCTTTGCATAAAAGGTTGTATTGTACTTCATCTGTTTTGTTTTTGTAAGTGGTTGTTCGCTTGCCATAACGTCTGAGTTTCTCGCTGAACGGCACCGAGAAACGTGGCAACGCTCTACATAAATTTAGTATAATTTTAAAGCTAAATTCACCGCGCTACCGGTGAATATAACATTTCAAGGCGCGACTTGCTAAGCTAAATTACTTTTTGTCGTGTGTTTTTGGTAAAGTTCTAGCCCCCCTTTTTTATTTTTTTAAGGCAACATCTTAACATTATACGAAAACAATTATTCGCCTCAGGCTCAGTAAATATTCGCCAATATTTACTTCGCCTTCGGCGAATAACTGTTAAATGTTATATTTCGGCAGCTACTGTAGGTCTTGCTGGAGCAGTGGATGTAGACATCGGTTATGAAACGAACGACTCGTGTTTGATTCCGCACTACGCTGATTTTTGTCATTCTCTTTCTTTAAACTGTGAAATAACATTTACGTCATTTAATTTTAAGTTAAAGAGATGACCCCATTCTGGGCTTTACATTCTAGTCACAACCGAAGTTATATACTTGAGTTGGTTTTCTCTGGAGCCATTCCCAAATTCTAATTGGCTAGAACTTGGTTGCACGAGAGTGTTTGAATTCTGAGTCGCTTTTATCCTCGTTTTCAAGCTGAGGTCGGTGCACAGCCTGTCGTGTACTTAGGCTCGCTTTGATAGAGAGGCTTAAGATAGTTCGGAAATGTCGTCCTGTAAAGAGTTCCTCTTATCGTTTGGATTGTCAAGCGTCATGATATCTTCACTCAGGTGTCTTTGTCTTACGCTTTTTGTTTCAGGAGCTTTTTGCTTCTGTCTTGACGACCTCACTGACAATTTAATAATGTGGTTACTATATGGCTATTCATATTCTACTTTAGAAATAAAAATACATTGAACATCATTTTGTCAGAGGGACGCAATTCTTCCTATTCCGAACAAACTGCACTCCTGTATTTTGCCGTTAGGAACATGCAGGATGAACCGAATAGCATTCCTCTCATTCCGAGAGTGGAATAGACCATGGTAAAACTTTCTTTCCGCTCTGGGCGAGTGAAAAGCGTCTGCCACGGGAAAACGTGACGCGCTCGCGATGAGCCCCTCTTTCCAGCTCACTACATATACACCAGTGGCTCATCACGCGTGCATCAGGTTTTTACGCAGCAAGTCTTCGTGGACTATCCCTGGGCGGCAAGATAGACTCCTCTTTGTCTAAAAGCGGAATTGGTACTAAAAGAACATGAAGGAATACAATTATCAGCATCTGGTATTTATTATTTTATTATTTTATGGCGTGAACTGAACAAACCACTGGAAAGAAGGCAGAAGTTGAACAGTCCATTGTTAAAACCGTGCCGCTTGATGCTTTTTATTAAGAGTATCAGCATTTGAACATTACAGTGAGCATGATTGGTAAGTCGTCCTAGACTTTGCTTTTTGAAAAACAACAGTTCCGTTTCCGGAAGCGGTTGTGTTAGTTCTATCCATTTGTACTGGTCAGTTAATAAAGAAATTGAAAAGATATAAAATGTAGTTGTCCTCTGCTTTTCTAAACTGTTTCAGCTTAATCTTTCCAATTTCTGTTTCGTTCATGCTGTCTCACTTGCCGTTTTTGCCTTATTGTTGAAATTTTCCTAAATATGACTACTTAATAAACCATGACGTGATTTCCCGCTTTTACATTGTTGTTTGTGCGAAAATACTCTTGTCTATATAGTGAAAAGAAAATTACATGGCGACTTGAAGATATGAATTTTATTTTCTCGTGGCAAAAAACAATATTTTACCACTCGAAAATAAAATTCCTATCTTCGCGCCCCCGTGTAATATCCTCCATTCATGTACCGTAGACAACAACATCGGTGAGTTCTTGAATACGTTTGTCCATTTGACGTTTAGCTTTTGAACCTGTAACTAAAATTAACAAGCTAAACACTGTCCTTTTTGTGAATATTTCTAAGTCTAATACTCAGCTAGAGCCGGTTTATGTAAAAGGATGATTTTTTCCACGGCTTTAGCCCTGTCATTTAATGAAAAGAATTTAGAAGATACGTGCCAAAACAGACAGAACGTGCCAGAGTTTAAATCAAGAACTTACGTACGTCAACAAAAAGAGGCCTTTTCCTACTTGCATTTCCGCAAATGTAGCGATCCACTACAAGTCTGTTCCGCAAAAGCGTGACCAAGCACATATCCTAGTTGTGAATTCATCTCTTGGTAATTTAAATTTAAATGACCATTTCATTTATTTATTTTTTCATGTATAATTACCCCTGCCCAATTTATGATTTTTTTTAAAGAAGATTGACGTATTTCTTAAAATTACATTTCCCTCCTTTTTATTGTATTCCCACGGTTTCATTTTGCACTCGCCTCAGTTTTCGCTCACGAGACTCGCAGATGGAGGCGGAGCGTAGCTATTCACGTGATCAAAATAATAATGTTACGTCAACAAACCAACCAGAAAGTTTAGTCGTCCATTGTTGCTGCAAGGATCCAGAAGAAGTTGGTGGAAAGTACGTCTTTAGGATCGGCAGAATGTCGTCTCCATCCCCAGGAAAGAGGCGAATGGATACCGATGTGATAAAACTGTATCCTTGTCGAGCTTAAGCTTAATTTACGCTTGATGTGTTTTGGTTAGCCAAGGTGCGAGCCAAAATGGCGCTCGCCTGTGTTCTCGATCGTCCCACACATCGTCTTGTTTTTCTGTGTTCAAGTGTTATTCCTTGACTCTGTTGTTCCTAGAATCGAAAGCAAGCATGAAGTGACAATACTTGGTGGCTTAAACGAGTTTATTGTCAAGTTTTTTGGGCCTAGTGGAAGTAAGTCCGAACATATTTTCATGTTTTGTTTTCGCTCAAAGTTTGTCCTGTTCTCCACATTTGCGTTTCAAGCTTTCATCATTTGCGATACACTGGCGGCTATTGCGGTTCAGAACCGCTTGAAATAATCGTTGACATTGGATCATTTTGTGAAAATATTGCCTACCCAAAACTACCAGAATGTTTTATTTCCTCCGTTGGCAATGTTAATCTCGGTATTATAAATTATAAATCGATATCAATGCGAGATATTTTTGGACGAAATTTAGGAAGTGCAATCGAAACTGGTCGTAAATATCGGTAAGAACTCGATCTACCTGTCGAGTAAATCACTGCAGACGAAATGATTAAAAACAGGCTTGAGATAGCGCTATGAGTATCTATATATTTTAACATGGTTACATTAGGCAAAGGTGTTTGTTGTTGTCAGAAAATGCTGTGATAGTGTGGAATTTACATACACTTTGAATTTATTTGCATTCTGCTAGCTCTGAGGTAACAGCTGATACACTCTTCACTTACCCGGGAAAGACACTTCACAAATAATCCCCTAGGTTGTGTTTCAACCCCAAGTGCAAAATATTATTATTTTTATTTTGCCATTTCAGTAAATGTGGTTTGCTATATGACAGAGTTCATAGGGGTCTTAAATAGACACAAAATTTATGTGCATAGGTTATGGACATTGCCTTCACAGTTTGAAATCTGATTATCTTCTCTTCAAGCAAAAATTTGATGATTTCTATTAGGGCTGGTACTTTATTAAGCAGTATAAATTGTGGGAGTTTATTTTTAGAATATTTAAACTATGGCTTTTCTAATTTTAAAAAATGGCTCTTGTAACCTTTCTGGTATAATTTGTGTTTTTGTTTTAGTCTGTGCAAGGTTTGAATGCCTTTTTGAATATAAATCTGCAGTTGTTACATGAATAGAGGGATTGAACCTTTGCACCAGTTAAAAACAACATTGGATACACAAATCTAATAAATGTTCCATGCAGTATCCTATGCTTAGAAATTATGTCAGTGGTGAAAATAGCCTGAGGCATTACTTCCTAACTCCTTTATATCAAATCATGCATGGGACTTTAATTCAAGTTTAATTATCCATATCTAAGTCCCTTTTTAGCAGTGACCAAAATTATTGATAGAAAAACTGCTGTGTGGAGACATGTAATTTGACCATGTTGAGGGAAAAAATTCAAGGGAAATTCAATATGAAAATTGGAAGTTCTATTGATTGATTGTCAGGTCTACAGAACAAGGCAAAAACACTGAAAATTCTTATTCAGATTGAGCTGACATCATAACAAAAAGAAATGGCCAGGTACATCAGCCTCTTATCTCTCTCTCTCTTGGTATCTCTTCCCTTAATTCTCTGTCTTGTACAGGTCTTTATGAAGGAGGGGTTTGGAAGGTGAGAGTTGATTTGCCAGAAAAATACCCCTTCAAGTCCCCATCAATAGGTAAGTGCTTCCTTTGTTAGTAACAGTATTACAGTTAAGTCCCAGATGGGTCATGTATTCTAACCAAGTGTGCTACAGACAAGTGGGGACAAGCTACAAAGAAACTGCCTTAATACGACCATGGACCGGCCAGACAATTTTGGTCTTATTAATGGAGCAGTCATATTAAAGGGGGCAGGTCAAGTTACAATAGGGTCAAAAAGTAAGGAAGGGCAACAACAGAAGAAGCCAGCATAATTTAAGGGAATAATTCAACTGGCTCCCAAATACAGTTTGAAAGATAGTTCTGACTGTGTATTAGTCAATAAGTATTTAGAAGGTAAATAACCCCAAAAAGCAGGCAACACACTGGACAATTTTATAATTATGCTTATTGCGGTGAAATTGATTGCCAGCACTCACAGACAATTTTTGCAGGAGGAGACAGCCTAGGCAATTTGAGCAGAATCTCTGCGAATTTAATTGCTGATATCACATGAAGGGCCCGCTGGAAAAAGGGCGTAAGTGACGATTTGTTAAAATCGAAATTGCTCCTATTTAGCTGAACATTGGCACAGAGGCTGGTTTTCATGTGAGGAACGCCGTTGCGCACTTATTTCTTGACCTGAGATCTAAAATTTGAAGAATTAGCGTATTACTTTTGCTTAAAACTGACACAAAGAAAACAACAGGACCGCGGATTCTAGGTTGAATTCCTTTGTTTTAGTTCAGGCAGAGAACAAAAGAAATCTTTCACTCATCACTTGAGCGAGTTCAGTTCAACAACACTTTTCACGCAAAAGTAATACGCTAATTCTTCAAATTTTAGATCGCAGGTCAAGAAATAAGTGCGCAACAGCGTTCCTCACATGAAAACCAGCCTGTGTGCCAATGTTCAGCTAAATAGGAGCAAATTCGATTTTAACCACAAATCGTCACTTACGCCCTTTTTCCACCGGGCCCTTCACATGATTTTGATTGCTCTTCATGGTAATTGACATAACTGGCAAAATCGTTTTCACTGCAGTGGGCACACCAGTGATTTTTGCTGGCAATCAAAATTCACTGTGACGGCATGTAATATCACCTTAGTAGTGCGCTGGTGGCTTAAAATGGTCGTTGTTTGCACTAATGAGATGTTCGGTTTAACAAGTCAGAGTATCAGAATTAGAAAATGCCATTATAATGTGGTCCTAAGAAAGGGATGGTCTGTTGATGGGGTAGCCATTAGGCACTTTGATGTGATGCGACATAAGTGTGCATTGTTCTAACGTCAGTAATGTCTAAACCATGTGGTGTGGTAGAAAAAGATGGTTAGTGTGGAGTCAGGTAATGTTGCAGGTTAACTGTCTTTTGTGGCTGTCAGGTATAGTGGTTTTTCCATATTAGGGACCATGGCATCCGTATGTTAACTATGTCAGATGCCAATGAAAACTAACCCTGGCTACTATTTTTGACAAGCAACTTACAGGGCCTCCCTTCACCGAGATGTATCGATGGGTGAAATTAACAAAACTAGAAATTTCTAATAAAAAGTGAATTGCTGCAGTTGGAAACAAAACTGAAACTTTTGGTTTTGTGTTATGGACAGTGCTCAGGCAGACAGTAATGTCTCGGCTTGTCTAGGGCTCGTGGGAAGCAAATACACATGGCCTCAGGCTTGGCACATTTTGCTAGTGTTCAGTAGATATAAGTTTGATTGGAGTAGAGAACAGATGAGCTCAATTCTGCAGAAATCGTGCAACCAAATGCATTACGTAGCAGTAGAAAGTTCTTAATAATTACATAAACTTGCTGAAGAACAATGCTACTTACCTTGAAAGAAAAAGCATGTCAAAGAGCTAATATTTACAATGAAGAATCCGACAAAGAAGCAAAATTCTGGAATGTGCACTGTATTCTGCATGCGGGGAGGGGGTACTACCTATAATGGCCTATACGGGGAGGCTCCACCCAAAAGGAGTACCTTTTTCAGGCTTCAGGTATATAGAAGGGTAGGGATTTCATGAGCTGAAGTATATGAAAGGGTAGGGAAATCTGTCATTTAGGTATTTAAAAGGGCTTTTAATTAAAATATTTTGAGTAGATAATAATATTGTTTTTTTGGTTAACATCTTCCGGTAAAACTGTTCTCACCTAATATTGTTCATTAACTGCATTCCAAGGGTTTAGAAAAAGGATGTAGTGTTCTTAAGTAGGTATGTGAAAGGGGTACCATTTTTCAATGGAGGGTATGCAAAAGGGGTGTCTGTCAAAAATGATATATAAAAGGGTAAGATGTTGGTCAGACACCATACTAGTTCAGTGAAACTGTTAACAAGTGTCTTTGGCCATGGATGGCCAGGGTGGAAATGGATTATAACTTGAAAATGTTTGGCAAACATAGCTTTGTTAAATGAAGATTTTATATTGTTTTTGTGCCAGGTTTCATCAACAAGATTTTCCATCCAAACATAGATGAAGCGTAAGTGTTTCTTAATAGGTTACGTGGTTGATAAATATATGCTTTTAATTGGTTAGAATTACCAGTTTTAATAAAATAAATTAATTTGTCTAAATTTGTCTTCAGATCTGGTACAGTCTGCCTTGATGTGATTAATCAAGCTTGGACTGCACTCTATGGTAAGTTAGCACCCTTTTCCCCTGTGGTTTGCTCAAGTGAATTTTAGGGAGGGGATGCTGCCCAAGCATTTGAACCCTGATCCTCTTTCTAGCTAGAACTTTGAGTTTTGCATTGCTTTTCAAATTATTCTTTCTCCTTTTCCAGATTTGTCAAATATCTTTGAGTCATTTCTTCCACAACTCTTGTCATACCCAAACCCTGTGGATCCCCTCAATGGAGATGCAGCAGCTCTCTACCTACACAAACCAGAACAATACAAGGCAAAAATTCAAGGTATTGTGCCAGTCTGTTTGCTTGTGTAAAAAAAGTTGTTTGTAACTCCTAGTTGTCAACTGATGTATGTGAACACGAAATTGGCTTCCCATGTAACAGGTTCATGAAGAAACTGTTGGAGCCTTTAGGGACAAGTAAGAGACTTGCCTCAGGGATGCAGTCTTTCCACCTGTCCCTATACAGTCTTGTTGCATTTACATAAACACAAAGGACTTGTTCTTAAGAGGAACCCGAGGACAAGCTGGGCTTCTCTTAACGTCAATCCTCATTTGCCACTTAAAAAAGTTGTAGGGTCGTGTTATAAATATCAAGAAATGGAATGTAACTTGATGAAGCATACCAGAACATTATGGCAAGTTTGAGAAAGTTTGGAGGAAAAGTTTCTAAACTACAAGTTTACGAAACTTGAGAAAATCCCATCTACAAACGTCTCTAGTTTGTAAAACGTGTCTACCCCAACAATACAAACTTTGTAAACTGTCCAATTATCAAAGCCATTTATTTGGTTTCTATTCAACTGATTAGCTGCTTTATCAGATGACAGACAACAATTTTCATCGATCAGGTGAATTTCTCAACTCCTTCCTAGGCCTTGGCTTGTTGCATAAGTAGCCACAGGTCAGAGCCCCAAAGGGGGGTCTTTGGAGCCCTGTCCAGAGCCCAAATTTTTGTCGTGGAGCCCGGAGCCCAAAGCCTGTCTCGACTTGGAGCCCGAACAAAAATGCTGTTTTTGGCTAAATGGAGCCCTGGAGTGAAGCAATGGAGCCCTAGAGCCACAAGCCTCAAGCCCTAGAGCCCTGGAGCCCTAAACCCCTTCGGAACCCCGACAGGTCATGAGAACCCTCTATCATTGTTAACTATCTTATGCTCACATGGTGTATATAACTTCATTGTTACTAGAATACATTAGAAAATATGCAACAGAGGAGGCCCTCAAAGATCAGGAAGAAATGTCGTCATCTAGTGAAAGTTCCATTAGTGACTTTTCAGAAGACGAAGCACAGGACATGGAGCTCTGACACAAGACAAGACTGTTTTTGTATCTTAGGATGACAAATATACATATTATATTCTAGGAATGATCCTCTGGGGTAGGTCTTGGTATCTTCTGTGTTATCTATTATTTTTACGCTGTGTAATTTATGCTTTAAATTATTTTTCGTTTACAGGTGGTTTAAGTTCTAAATACCTCTGTAAAATAGACTCAAAATTTTTAATCCTTTTTTACCTTTTATCTTATTGTGAGCAACTCAAAAAGACAACAATTACTTTTCTTAAAAAATGTGTATTTATTTGGAACAATCGAAAACATCACAGAAATCTACTGATTTAAACATTTCCTCAATTTGAGTTTTAATATTTTAGGAGAGGAAAAATCACAATTTAACTTGACTTCATTTTTTGGAGTTGACAGACAAAACTCACCTTTTCCCATTGTTTAATACTTCATTTTGGAGTACTGTACCTTGCTGTTTCTTTTCCTTTTTTTCTTTTTACAACTCATTTTCCCCTAATGATGAAGATACCAGCACTTAACCAATAATATTAACATTGTATTAATATTAATAATTAATTGACATTGTAGAATACTGAAAGCAGCATGGACAATGTAAATTTTGGTCTCAAGAAACGTATTCATAAATGGCTGCCTGAAGGGATCATATAATGCGCTGGTCATTACGGGTATTTCTGTTTAATATTCTTATTTAAGGAGTTCATAGGCACTTCAGTTTGAGCAAGAACATAAAACAAGGATTAACCCTTTGAGCCCTAACAGTGATGGAAATGAAATTCCTCTTCACAATTATCTCTGCTTGTTCAAACAATCAAGTGATGAGAAGAAAGGAAGTGATCACCAAGTATAAGTTCTCTTGATATTCAGACAAATTCTCCTTACTAGTTCCAGTAAGGAGAATATGCATTTTTATATCAGGGCTTAAAGGGTGAAACTAAAATTTGCACAGCCTGCAGAACTAAGAACAAGAAAACGATTCGAGCTTATTTATTTTTCAGTTCAGACGATTATCTTCCAGCTAACATTTCTTGAGTGGTCCATTAATTGTTGGTTTATTTATTGTTTCTGTCTGTTTTGTTTCCTTTTCTGATCTCTTGGTTGTAGTTCTAGGCATACTTACATGTAAATGCTATAGAAGATACCTCCTCTCATAAACAGATAATTGAATGTGATCCCAAGATTGTTCACCTACAAATAATTTGAGTTACAGTCATTTATGAATACGACACATTTTAAGAACATTAATGGGGAAATTTTTCAACGCTTCTCCATAAATGTTCAGGATATATTGTAATATTTGTACAAAGAGTTTGGGGGATTTATTATTTGTTGTTTCTAGGTGGTTATATCATTAAATTGCTCATACGATTAAATCGCGTTGCTGAATGATAAGCAAATATGAAGGTAGTAATAATTTATCGTGTGATAGTTCCCTAATTTTTAATCGCACGCTAGTAGTATACATATGTAGGGTGTAAGGAGGAAACTTTGGTATTTTGATTGCTCTTAATCTTTCTAAATTGTATATTGATATCTAATATTACACGGTCTTTTATTAATAATGCAAATATTAAAATAAATGGCTTTTCATGGTATTGTTAACGAAGGTCACTTAACCTGCAACATATTCAAAGACAAGTTTTTCTCCTCTGATATTGCTTTAATGTTTTAAAAAATTTCCAGGGCATCCAACATAAAGGCTCTTTTCAGTATTTGGAAACTGGCGGTGAATATTCTACGAATTATGGCTTTAACTGATGGCAAAAACCCAAGAGAAATCTTGGGTTTCAACGCATTTTGACCGGCACAAAATACTGTTTAAAACTAACAGAGGTGGATGGAGGGGGAGTGGATTGGGTGGCTAGCCACCCCCCTCTTTGGGGTTGTTTAAGCTTGAAATTAAGAAAGGGAACAAAAACTGTCACCGAGGCGATTTTGTCTCCAATTGTTCCGATATCGTTCTATCAGGTAAGCCCCCCCCCCCCCCCCTTGAAAAATCCTGGATCCGCCACTGATTAAGTTTCATAAGTGGATGTCCTAATATGACTTACCTTGATAAAAGAAGAGAAAATTTCGTGTATGACTCCAGGTCTAGCCGGCGTGCAAACGTCTCCTGACTTCAGGTCTTGTCTCGCCATATTTTATGGTCAGCTTTGAAAATCCAGTTAGAAGTATCAAACTGGAATAAACATTGGTCATGGTTCAATGTAGATTCGTTGTTATTCACATGGAACTATAAATAATTCTAATTATACCAGTACATCTACAATGTGTGACCTCTTAAGGAGTTGTTTCCTTGGCATGTGTCTATATCACTGACCTTTTCTTCTTTGGATGGATCCCGAACTGTACGATCGATTTGCGAGTCACAGAAAGACTGAGTGACTAACATTCATAACTCTTTCTGTAACTTTTGTATTTAATCAAGGCTCCCAATGTAATAATTTTAGTTTGGCACATAAGACCTGGGGCCCTTTTCTCGAAACTCCCGATAACTTTCCGGGCCCGAAAACTATTTTAGGTGCACAATATTCTCCAGTAGATATACAATTTTTATTGATTTTGAAAGTGAAATTTTAATCTTTACAGTTTTGTGAAGCATTTCGCTACGTTTGCGCCGGTAATTACCATTAGCTGATAAATAAATGAGCTCGAAAAAATTCTTACCGGGCCTGGAAAGTTATCGGGAGTTCCGAGAAACGGGCCCCTGGCACGGTTGTTGGATTTAAATGGTTTAGGGTAAATTGCTTGTACGCTGAAAAAAAGCTAAAATAAAGTGCAAAAGTATGAAAAAATCTCTCGCTCTTTATTCTTACCAAATAACCTCGCCCCTCGTTTCTCCGCCAGAAAAATTTCTTTCATTTCATTTGTATCTTTGAGACCCTAGTAGACAGGACCCAACAGGTATGGGCTTTTTAACCGCGATAAAGGGATTATTCGGCTTTACCTCGGTGTAAGAACCTGTGAAACTCACGGATGACGTAAAATAAAACAAAACATGTTAAACAAAAGCGTACAGCAAAACAATGACTAACAAACAAAGAAAATTTTGTCAGGTTCTTACACCGAGGTAAACCCGATTATTCACCTATCGATGTTAAGCCGAAGGAGGCCGATCAGATGATCCATCACCCGCTGAGAAAAGACGTCTGAGAATCCGCGGGCAGGCTCTTCGGTTCGCGGGATGACTCGAGCGAGACTCTGGAATAAGCGACAAAAATATTTTTTAATTGGCTGTTCGTCGTTAACTAAACAATACGAACAGCCAATCAAGAAGCAGCAGCAGCAGCTACCCAAAGTCTCGTGGGGACCATCTACCAGCCGAGGAGCCGCGGAGTCTGGGTACAAGGTTGCGTCTCTCCAGAAATAGTGGAGATTCTAGTTATTCCAAAATGGCAGAAGACTCGCTATTGGTTGATTTTAAGATCGCCTAATCCACTTCTTTTGACGGACTTCGGTAGTAAAGACCGAAGGGGCACTGAAATCAATTCACGGAACCACGAAATGAGACACTCGCCCAGTACGCATACAAACTCACAGCAAACTGAAAACTGATTTTTCCCAAAGATATATTCTTAATGTGCATAGGTTCTATACATATATTATTTCACAAAAACGTGAAAAAGGGGCGAAAGCAGCTACAAACACTCAGTGCTACTGATAATTTAAAAAACTTGTCATTTAATCTCACAATACCTTACAACTTGAAATGTACACCTTAAGCTTTTTCCTCCGATTAGTTGGAGACAAATTGCACAGTTTAACATTTGTACAATAGCTGACGATACACCATGTGCCATTTAATAATAAGTTCCGTGCAGGTTGGCAGGTTGTCGAAACAAGAATCAATGACAGCTACAGATAGTCCTTTTCAGGCGTACTGTTACCCGAGCGATCACACTAAAAAAGACTTCATTTGTTTTACCCCAGTTACCGGAGAACTGCTGCTCAATCGAAAACTCCACGATGCTCTTCCGTCATTAACTAGACCGACGACCGGCACATCGCTGTAAGAACTCTATGCTGCCTCAAGGAACATGCTGATTTTGTTAATTCAAAATACTTGGTATATCTTGGCATCATGATATTAAAATTTTTCACTCTGCTATTTTTTCACTTTGAAATTTTTACAAAGTACACAGCTCGATACATTTTTTTTTACTTAGAGTAAAAACAGTAAAAGCGCTAATAACAGGTTGCACTTTTGCAGTGAAAGCCGAATCAATTAGACTTAACAATAAGGTTCCGTAAGTCGAAAATTGTTTAAAGTCATAGAAATCGATAACTAGAAATAGTGGCTAAATCATGTCAAGGAGAAATCCCTATTAAAATTAAGTCTAGCTCTTCGGGAAGAAATTTGTTTGTTTTGTGGCCAGCCTACTGTACCCTGGCGTTCACTTCTCGCTTACTCGACTTGTTGCAAAATGTCATGACGTCACCGAATGAGTCACCCGTAATTTGGTGACGTCACGAAATTTTCGCGCCAAGTCGAGTAAGGCTACAAATCACGTTTCTCGACAGACTAAAAACTCAATTAACCTTTCATGGAGAACTATCATTGAAAATCATAACTCACGGCTACCTAGCTGATCACGTTTCACGCCAGAAACAAGTGACAATTCAAGGCTCTAGAAACAACCTTTACTAAAGGATGGGCCCTTATCAACATCAAAGTAACCGACACGATGTTTTTGGATTCTTAGGATCTAAAAAGCTCCTCCGATACAAGGGAGCAACATCATTTTTTCCTTTTCTTTTTTTTTTTTTTTTTGGGCGATACTTCATGTGACCACTTTGACGAGGACTGATTGAGAGTGAAAGGCTATTTGTTAGTGCAAGACATCTTATTTCTGTGATGCAGTCACCGTCAGCCAAAGTTCCTCAATAGAATACCTGGCTTTTTTTACACCCAACTCTACCTCGAGAGATGATGTCAAAATTAAAACCTTTGTGATAACGCCATAGTATCAATAGCACTCAAACAAGTGCCAAAATCCAGCGGATTCGTATCGTGTTAATATTGAAAGGAGCGAATGGGCCCATTCTTAATCTATACTATCCTGTAAATTAGGAACTTTATGCAAATTCACGACGCTCCTTTTTAACTTCTAGCTGGCTCTCGGGTCAGAAACTATACTTTCTTTAACCAAACCAACCTAACATTCGATACCAAGACTTATCAACAAGTCACTAAGCATACGCAGTTTGCTTTCACTGTCGACAATCAGGTCTTCCTCCTCATTTGACGTGCTGTTCGGAAGAAGACCTCTGTATAAGTGAAAGCGAATGTCATCTACAATGGGAATAGAGTCTGTCTCCTGTCGGCCACGGACGGAGGACGCGTCTTCAAGGATTAGAGAATGAAACTCCTTGTTATCAACCACCTGTTGGCACAAACGAAAGAGAATGTAAATTTATTGTCCAGCAATGACATAGAACGAGTCATGTAACTCATCGAGGGCCGCGGTTAGCTTCGGTATCTGGTAAAACACGAATGAATGATTTGAAGAAACTAGGGGCGTTACTACTTACTACCATCCAGGGAAGTTACTTCCCTGGATGGGGTGCAAGCCTATCCCCGGGCAACCCCTATCAGTACGCATTTGTTAAGGTTTTTCTGACCGTTCACTGACCAGTGCCCATTTATACACCTGGGCTCAGAGAGAGACAATGTGGATTAAGGCTTCTTGTTTATCAAAGGAAGACAACACCATGGCAGAGACCTGGCCCAGCCTCTAAGGTTCCAGGCCGTTCCGAAACGCTAACAGGGACCTTCAGTAGACACAACGGCAACGCCAAGGAAACGTCTTCTAAAACCAATTTCACGTTATTTCAACTACTTCGCGGTCTTTCCAACTCGTGCAATCTGTGTACTGTGGCCGAACTAACCAGGAGCTGAATTTGTCAGGACGGCATCGACGTCATTAGAATCGAAAGAAAACCATCGTGTGTTCATGCACTCCGTAAAAGCCAGAATTTTGTCATTTCACGTCGCTGCTTTGCAGAGGACGACAAAGAAATGTACCCGGGCGTATAACGCACATGGAGAGCCCAAGCCTTCATGTTCCCGATGTTGCTACAACAAACATGTAAACTGGGAAAAAATTGTGGCTTGTTACTGTCAAGTCCTCACCTTTTCCAAATTTTTACCGATATATTCACAGCAATCCACCTCAAGTCTCGGCAGGTCAAAAAGGCGCGCGGTTCGTAAAACGGTGAAAACGTTTTCGGGATCAAGAAACGTGCTTATAACGCGTGCACAGAGACGCTTCAAGCCAGATAGCAGATACACATCAGCAAAACAGAGCACGCTGTAAACGTTTTCCTCGGTGACCTGAGAACAAACAAAAACAAAACAATTAGTATTGGTGGGGTGGTGTAATAAAATACAAACTTTTTTCCCGTAAAGCAATTTGGGAAGGGACAAAGGACCGATCGGGCAAGGCACGAACGGCTCCAATACTCGCCACTAATTCCATTCTCCGTTCTACTGTTCCAGAATGCTCCAGCTCGTGCCAAACCTTACCAGAACGAGAGTTTAACTTGAGAGTCTCATACTCTCTCGGCATCTCCACTGCTGACAAAGGACTACAGCACGAAACGTCAACTTTCAACTAAACTGATAAAACCGAATTTTCGTGTACATTAGTATAATCGTTGCGTACAACAGTGCCTCAAAGCAATTGTGAAGAAGAATGATGGAGCAGTGTCAGTGTCACAACTTTGTCATAGCGTCATAGCGTCAAGCACCAATCAGGGTAGAGGGAAGGACACAAACAAAGTTGCGTCAAAACTCGTCTTTGGTATAAACGGTTAATCTCTCACCCAGATCACGGTTGTCCCTAACTAAAACGTCACTTCACCGTGGAAGAACTGGCCTGGGTACGAAATAACCAAACGGTGTCACAATAAAAAGCATAGAGCCTCACCAATGCGTCATCTTGATAGATGAACGATACCACAGCGGCAAACACGTCTGGTGTAACATCATTCAGGTAGATTTCAGTAACGCGGGACTCGGTGAAGGACTCCTGTCCTGGTGAAGGTGATTCCGAAAATTTGTACTCTAATAAAGCGCGAAAATAGTCACTCCTTCCACAGAAAAACAACTGCAACAAACAAAGACTTTGGCGTGAGTTTAATGTTAAAAGATAGGCTTTTAAACCCAGAGTAACTACACAGGACAGTTATCCCTAGACTCGCTAGCAACCAAAATTTCGTGAGAGATAATGACCGATTTGATTTCCATGAAAAGTGTCCTGTCCCTTTCCTGAAATGACATGTGAACTCTAAACTCTGAAACTCGCCAAAACGACTACGTGTTTTACTGCCTGTGATCATTATTACGCTGACAACCAACTAGTTTCTATGAGGGTTTCTCCCTACCCTGTAGGCAGAGGTTACTTGGTCGCCATAAGTTACTTTTTCGCCAGCCGGAACATAGGGCAACCAAGTAGCCTCTGCTTCCAGGTCTTCACGATCAGTTCCTTTCGGTGACATATCCGAGATTGGCTGCGCGGCGAAATATAGAGGCCTAGGAACTAGGCAACAACGGGCCACGAAAAACAAAGTGGATCGAAATGCACCAATCACAGCGCAAGAACGTTGCCTCTTGAACCCGCTGAACTACTCTTTCTTATTTCAATAGTCTTGCGCTATTAACATAGACGGCAGTGAAAAACGGCAATAGTTGCTTGAGTCTTGACCTTCAGAGCGCAAGTTATTGAAAGGCGCAGTAACAGTCATGGTTGCCTTATAACAAGAAAATACTAACAACAAAGCTTTGAAAGGAAAGAATTGTCTTATCTGACCTTGTGACCGTAGAATTTGTAGTTATTCACGATGAAGCACAAATCAGAAAAAGGCGGTGGCTCCTCACTGCAAGCTGAAACTGAATAAAAGGAAAATTCTCAAGTCAGTTAAACAACCTCATTCGTCGTGAATCGCATTTTAGTGCTATCCTTGAAAGTGTTAATCGTGAATCTCGTCAACCGCGAATTGCGTTAATCATGAATCTCGTTAATCGTGAATTACGTTAATCGCGAACTTGTTGCTTATGATTCTTGTTCACTGAGAGCCGCGTTCATCTTGAATCCTGTTCATCGTGAATCTAGTTAATCGTAATTCTCTTTAATCGTCCATCGCGATAATCTTGAATTACGTAGATCGCGAATCACCAATTGTAATTGTTAATCTTGTTAACGGGGAAGCTCCTCAATCGCGAGTGATCGAGAACCTAGTTAATATTGAATTGCGTTGTTTGTGAATTAGTTGACCGTGAATCGCCAATCATAATCGGAAAACGCGTTAACTGTGAAGACGGTTTATCGTGAATCGCGTCAACTGCAAATAGCATTAATTCTGAATCACGTTAATCGTGTAAAATATTGATCGTTAGTAATAAATTGATCCGTGATCAGGTTTATTGTGCAAGTCTGTCAGATCCATTAATTACGGAAAAAAGTGTCAATTACAATCGCCTTGATCATGGAGATTGTTCACAATAGTGGATAGCTTTATAATCTTGAAACCGAGGTTCGTTAATTGTGAGATTTTTTTATTCGTACATGCGGTTATGGGATGATCGGGAAGCGTGTTAATTGTTAAAATGTTCCTTTGTGAAATGTGAAGTCACGACTGAAAACGTGTTTCATGATTTTCCTATTAATTTATAATTACAAGGTACGAGTACCAAAGTGAATGCCCAAATAGAAACGCAAACAAACAAGATCTCAAAACAAAGTACAAGAAATGGACAAAAACCAACCGTCAAAAATGTCCAATGATATCTCAAATGGAAACTGTCTTGGAAATTGCTGGAAAGGCAAAATAAAACAGAACGGTAACACCAATGGGAAAGGACATCAATAAGGTTGAAACAGTGAAATGGTCTAAATGAGGGTGAAAATAGCTTTTGTCGACTGACGATTAAAAATTTGTCAGCTTGATAATTGATGAAGTTAGTCGCCTTACCTTTGGTTTAGGTAAAAACTCATTAAATTTTTTGCCAGTTGACGGTTGACAGCAAACTCAATAGAACCCTGTGTTATCATTCCCCCAAAAATTATGTGAGCAAAATGTGAAATTGATAGAAAAAAGTACCGACAAAACTAGGGCAGCGGTAAATCGCATTGTATCAAAGACATACTTGGGAAGAGAAGGGACTGGGGAGTGCGATTTCAGCCAGACGTCCGAACGCGTCTTGCAAGCCAGTGGACTGGGACTCGGGTTCAATGCTGACCACGGTTATCGAAGACTTTCTTCTTTTGGAAACTCCTACAATGATAAGACAATATTTTGCTAAAACAGGATTAAACGAAAAAAAGGCTAGTCGTCACAAGTATGCACGTGAAAACATGCGTACAGACTTACCGTAGTAAGGTAAAGGGACGCAGGGTTTGTTAATACGATTCCAGTAATCGATATGGTCCGGTTATGACCAGTCAGCTTGAAGCTTCAACTTCTCCCCTCCGGGCAACCCCCCCCCCCCCCCGGTGGAATTTGAACTTTTGAAGGTTGGCTTGTTCAAATTCCCTCCCCTCGGGGCAAAAAAGCCGTTCAAATGCCCCACCAATTAGTACTGAAATACCTCTACTCAAAGACAAATTTCGTCTTCAATCAAACACTGTTCACGCTTCTCAGAGAGAGATATGCCATAATGACACCTTCAAACTTCTTTTAAAGACCCTTTTGAGAGAGTTATTCATTAACAAAGGCGAAATTCTATCTTGGAAATCCGTCAAACCCTGCAAAAACCGAAAAACGCACCGGCATATTACGCTAGAACAAGAGATAAACCTGATTTAAACTCCCCACCCTTCCAAGGCAACGTTCAAAATCCCCCCGCCGGGCACGATAAACAGTCAATTGCCCGGGGTATGCCCGGGGGGATGTTGAAGCTTCAATTTGATCGAAACATTATTGCAATGGATAATTTCGGAAAATGGGTTGAAAGCTACTAGGCAGTAATTTTATGTGGAGCAGTCTCAATCCCTTGTGATCATCGAAGATGAGCGACACTGAGACCAAATAACGTCGGTGTCGCAAAGACTCCCACCAAAAAGAAAAAATCATTTATACTGCCTATTCCCTTATTCCGAGTAATTCGTTGGTGATGTTTCCCAGAGCAGAATGAATGGAATACTATTCCAAACGGGATAAATTCAACGATTACCCTCAATTGTTCTGTGTATTTCAATTCCGGAATAATCCCAAAAGACCACACCCTTAGTGAAGAAAACAGTAGCCTGCGTTGCAAGCGTTTCCGTTGGGCTTTCCACGTCCACAGGTTTGCTCGAAGCATTTTCCCTTTTTTGAACGCGCAAAAATTGGGGGAGCGCAAAAAAAGTGCAAGAGGGGGGAGGGGAAGAGAGGAAAGGAAACTCTCGCCTCCCCTCCCCCCTCCTTCCATTTGTTTCACTCGCCCCAATTTTGGCGCCGCCAAAAAGCGAAATATGCCTCGAACAGGCGGAAAAACCAACGGAAACGCTTGCTACGCAGGCTAAGAGAACAGTGACATATTCTCGTACCAAACAGTTCGATGCTATTAAGCCTGATCTGCAGCTGACTCTTGAGGTATTCTAGTTTACACTGCTGAGCCAGTCGGATGCAGTCATCAATTTGATCGATATCAATGTACAGACGATCTGTGTACAGGTATTGAAGAATGGCCTTGAAAGCCCAGGGTTTTACCTGAGGAGCAAAATAACCCGTTAATGAATTTTGACTGAAACGTTACTACTTTTTCATAACTTAAAGAGCCGAGAACACTCATATAAATACCATGTTCCTGAACATAGCTATGATCCACTTAATTCATAAAGACACAAAGATCCTGCCTGGGACGGCGGTAACAGGGCAACTCCCACTCAGCCACGGAGCTTTAAAATTACCCAAAAGCCCGTCCGTATAATATTGCTTACGTGCGCTGCAAGGCGACATTCTTCAGTCCGCAGACTACAAACATAGATATTCACCAAGAGGGGCGAACTTACCAGTCTGTGTTTGAGTTCAATTATAGGCCGATCACGCCACTTGCTCATGAACATGTGAGCAAAATATGATGAACGAGCAGATAGAATCAGTCGGTGGGCGTGCAGAGGTTCACCATGCACCAAGAAACATACATCTGCGTACGGACAGTTCTCCAGACATCTGAAAAAAAGAGATGAATTGAGTTAAAACGTACAAAAATGTCCTAACATACGTAAGAAAGAGAGAGAGAGAGAGAGAGAGAGAGAGAGAGAGAGAGAGAGAGAGAGAGCTATAATAAGGCGTATCGAGTTAGTGATCAAAGGGTGGGATTGGATAGGGGTGTAGCTACCTGTACGCCAGTACGCACCTGAAAAAAATCAGTGGAAGATTAATGAAAACAAAAACAAAATAGAAAAAACAAAGCGAAGCAAAAAACAGAAACGCGTGACGACCCAAAGAACGGCTGCGTAGGAGACTATCTATGTTACTCCACTTTACTGCTTTCAACTTTTTTTTTTTCAAAACAAAATGCAGTGTTTTTCCCCGATGATATATTGCCGCACGCGATACCTGAAGAACACGGTCCTACGACCAAGAGAGATGATTACCTCACCCTACTGAGAAAAAAAGGAAATTTAACCAAATCACTCTCATGGAAACGATGTGGGAGGCGGGGTAGGGTGCAGATATTCGATTTGGAAAACTGTACATCCTCTGGAAGGTTTCTAGCTACACCCCTGTTGGAGATAAAAGTGAACAAAGATCAGACAGTGGAATCGGGAATCGGGGATCAGGAGGTTTTTAGAGCAATTTTTGTGGAATCAGGGATCAAAACATGTGAAGTTTTTTAAATCAAGATTCGCCTTTTGGGTTGGAAATTATGCCAAAGCGATAGAGACATATCTTCGCTAAGCCCAGGCACTGTAACAACCAGGTATCGCTAGTCAGTGAGGCATTAGCATTGTGTACCTCCTAAGGAATTCCCTGTATGAATCCCTTCTCATACACTCAGATGTGATAGCTTTGTAACTCTTTAGAAGGTTCCTTATCTTGTCTGTCAGTGCCGCATACAAACAGCGTTCTCCATCAAATGTATTTGGGGCGCAACGAGCTCCTGTTAGAAGGGAAAAAAATAGTCTCTCTAGCTGCTTTGCACGTTTAAGACAAAAACAAAGACAAAATAATACCAGCACAAAAAAATTAGAAAGTTACAAGAAAGTTAGCGCACGAAATTGTCTCAAGCGGCAAAACCTCAGGACAAACTGCACCCGCCATGTTCCATCAAACTGAAAAAGCACTTCAAATGCGGGGCAAACAAGTTTGATATCAAAAGGTTTGCATGTTTGCGTAACCTATGCTGTGCTATACCCGAGAACCGCCCAATGTAAGGAATCTTGAAATAAAAGTGCGGTGATTCCTGTTGTTCGACACCGTTTGAGGGTTGTGCCCCCGCCGTCCCCTTCTACTGCCTTAGAGATATAGCAGTAGAGCAGGCTGTTTAAGACATGCTCGGGATAGAGATTCTTGCGCAAAATTACAGACAATTTTTGAATGTCACTGTGAAAACCTAACCATGTGCTGATCTCAAACGTACTGTCAATGAGGGTTTTGGTAAGCACGCCCGTGAAGGTCTTTTTCGATAAACGGTGGTGACAGGGAAGTGTGGCGTTTTGTTTTCTAAAAGCACATCGAGAAAGGGTAGAACGTGACTAGTTTCCTTCTCCATAGTAAAATGAATATTTGAGTGTTGTTTTTTAAATAAAATTTAAGAAAAGGTTAGCATCCTTTAAATGCGCTTGCTTGTACAAACAGCGCTTGCCAGCTTGCGCTTGCAATGGCACGTAAACGTTGTTTGCGTCCTTGCTTGCATTGGCTTCTGCGTTTCCGGTACCCCCCTGCCCCCTTTCCCTAGGCTAAAAGTCGAAACTGGCAAATGCACAACCTTGCGATATTAAACATTCAACCTTCCGCATAGGTATGATAGCCACTTATGAAAGATTCGAAATGTGATATAATCTTTCTGTTAGTGGTGGGCACCACAACTTTAGTATCCGCCCAGAAAAATGTGTTGGGTTATGGCAATTTTGTTGTTTATGCCTTTGTTTTGTTTCTTTGTTTGTTTCTTTGATGTACTGCCTGTGAGGTACAGGAACAACAACCTTGTACCGTTTTTTTTCCCTTTCTAATTTTCATGCCGTCCCTACAATCTAAAAGTCTGGAACAGGCTAATGTAAAGTGTGCAGTAACCTAATTAATAGAGGTGGAGCTGTAGCGGATCGAAAGAAACACTCTGAACAGTGTCCCTGTGGACAAATAGTTTTCGACACCCCGGACATACCTTCGAATTCAAGGTAGTTCACTAGTGCTATATAGTGTCGTCGTATTTTCATTGTAAAAAATTATCTTGAACTCGAGGAAAGTATTTAAAGAAAGTCTACTTACTTCAGTAACAAACCAAAATCTCAGAGAACTAGAAGTGACAAAACAAGGTACCCATCGTTTCAGTGGAATGGCTGTTACGAAGGCGTTAATCGCTGCTGCCGGACAACAAAAACCAGTGAACAGAAGACTGCACGATAAGAGTAAAAAAAATGTTGATTTCGATTTAAGAAAAGAATGAGACGATGCGCAGTCCATGTGAAAGCTTTATGCAAGTTGCAGCTCTTCAATGTCGATTTGCCTGACTTAAGGCGTATTACGCGTTCCACGATCACACCACGCACACAGTTCGTCGGAAATTTTTAACTCACCGTTTCGTAACAGGTAATCTACCAATGCCTCATGGCCACACAAACATGCGTAATACCTACAAGAAAGTGAGAAAAATGACATCACATTGTCGGTATTGGTATGCTGAAGTTAATGTAACTGAAACTGCTGTTTCGGCGAACAATTATTTTGTAGGTTCATTAGTTTTTGTATAGGTTTTATATTACCATCCGAGGAGAAAGTTAAGTCGCGTGGAACAGTCGAGGAGTCGAAATATTGAGACGATTTCGCAGTTTTGTACAAAATCTTACAAATCGTTAAAATAGTTTGCTAAGAACAACATTCATCAGCCGAATTTATATAACTGTGTACCGGCACCCTCGTAGACTGAAGCCTGATAAAGTAAAGGACAGTGTAAAACACAGACTGCGGACTGTGTGCGGACTATTGTTTTCTCGTTCTTGTTTTCTCGTTCTTGTTTTCTCGTTCTTTTTTAGTCACCCGCTCATTTGCATAATGAAGACAATAGCACTGACAGCCCGCATTTTACACTGACCAATTAAATAATAGTAAATTATCTATGCTTACAATGGAGTGCTGTCCCAACAGTCCCGCAGATTTAACTCTGCTTCCCCGTTCTCCACAAGGTTTCTGCAAAACGAGTCGATAGAGTTGTCACAATTTTGTTTGATAGAAGGAAGTTGGTTTTTAAGGTGCCAAGAAATGGCTTTACCTCGGTGTAAGAACCTGTGAAACTGTGAAACTGTGAAACAAAAACATTTTAAACAATACCGTACAGCAAAACAAAAGCTACCAAACACCGAGGTAAACCCCAAGAAATAAATGGGTGGACCTAAGGGGAGATTTATAGATAACATAAGTTAAATGATATGATAATGAATAGACAAAAAAAGTACAGAGTGGCAGCCAATGTGTGAAAAACTTTCAGGGTCCATCAAAAATCAAACCGGGAGATACACCAGGTCAACATGGATCGATGCTATTTATGAAGAACTGAAGATCTCCAAATCGTCTGAATTTTGCTTGTTTGGCAAAGACTTTGCTTTATGCTACTTGCATGGCATCAAAGCAAAATTAAAAGTTCCAGATCTGTTGTTTTGGCTTCAAAAGCAAACCGGTAATTAGGGATCCCTTTTTGTCCTCTACCACCACTGCCACACAAACTCATGCTCCAGTCGAAGCTCTCGTAAGTCGAGGCGCTCGTAAGCAGAAAGTTTGGCAATGTTGTTGGTTAACAATTGTATTGTAGTAATAATATGATAGGTTTTTTATTACATATAGCAAACGTACAGGACAATGGACCATTGTCGCTAAATTTGATCAAGATGTAAACACCTTTATTGAAGTGTTGACTAAGTAGTCACTTACGGGAGCTAAAATACAAAGGAGAAGACAAGTTGGTAATTCACAAAAGTGGTTGCGGTCGCTTACGGGAGCGGTCGCTTACAAGAGCTTTTAAGTACAGAGTTTAAGTGACAATTCAAACGGGGTTTCACAATGCTGGTTGTAACTAGAGCTGCAGGTCACTTACGAGAGTGGTCGCAAGGAGAGCTGTGACTGTACCTAGATAGACTGAAATTGTTCTTTTAGTTGTAGATGCAATGAGGAGGGGGGGGGGGGTAGGAAGTGATCCTAGTATATAAATTCAGATTTTCTTAAGGCTAATTCTAGAGTAATGAAGAACAGCAAGTGAATAGCTCACCTTATCTCTAAATACATTGTTTTGGTTTTCTATCTGGTGGAGGGGGGGGACAGGGGGCAGGAGACCGAGAGAAAAGGTGGTGGGAGGTGTACGGGAGGCAGGAGAAGAGGGGGTGGGAAGCAAGATTCCCAAGGTGGTGGGAAGCGGGAGAAAAAGGGAAACATTATGCAACATTGTGCAATTGAAAAAATCCAAAGAGGCGGGAGCCAACAAATACAAGGCAGGAACCAGGATTAAAGGGTACGGGAAGTGGGAGGTTTAAAACCCCTGTCCCCCCCCCCCCCATCTGCACTTGCAATTCCTGTCATTTTAATATTTAAAAGACTCTCCTTAAGTCAAACTTAGCCAAACCTTCCACCTAATGATTATGGAATTACTGCACTAGAATGAATTTTTTGACCATCTAGTATGTATGGCCATAGCATCGCTCACAGGACATCAATTCACATTCGAATGACTGAAAGCATTGTGTTTGCTGAGTTGATATGCTATAATTAGTGGCATGAACAGAATGCATTGCTAAACAGTGAAGACCTTGTGGTTGCATGCAAGTAATCTGGCTTTTAAAGTAATCCCAGATGAGGCCTTTTCATAGATCTTTTTTGCCAACAGGACAACAATTACACTGGCCAGAATTAGTTGGGTAGGCTGTGAAAAGGTACATGATTTTGGAAGCTCACGTTAAAAAACATTTTCAAATAGCTGGCATCTACATTATACTGAAACGTCCACGTCCTCTCCTCTCTCCCTTGCAGCCCAATCTCATGTGAGTAAAAACTCGTTTGACACTCTGCTCCTTTGCCTCATGTCAGTGCAATCAACATTGAAATGAGGGAGAGGAGGGAAGAACAATGAGAGGTGAAAACCGTAGCCTCAACACTTCTGGCAATGATCGCAAGCCAGGCATTTTGTAAGTATTTTAAGCTTATAAGTTATTCTGTTTATTGTTAAGTGGTTGGGTTTACTAATTAATTCTTATTACATCTTGAGTTAGGGTTAGCTTCATTAATCCGGACTATCTACGTTTTAATTAGCACGTACAACTGAAGCCGTTGTCACAAGTTGTCACTGTCGTAAGATAGGCTGGTAATTAATTTGTACATGTCTCAACCTCATGCACACAACTTTCGTTTAAAGTCTTTCCTTAGCCGTAGATCCAAGACTGTTTGGAGGGAAAATAAAATTCTTCGAGCCCGTATCGTTGGAGACGCTGAAGTTGCAGTCGAACACTATGCAGTCGAACACGTCGCTCGCTCGTTTAGGTTTTTCGCACTATACACATACCACCGTCAGTGCAAGTACAGTTTACCTCTGATATAAAGTACAGATTGGCCTTGTGTGCAATAGATTCATTTTGATCGCTGTCGTAAGTTGGATTTTAGTACCTGGCGTGATAAATTACGAAGATCATAGAAAAACTGATGTATGACAATTTCGAAACATCAGCTGAAATGTATCACGTCATCATTACCTTCATCCACACAGACAATATTTTACATTGTTTCAAATAATAAATCCAACATTCCGTACCTCACACGATCTAGATCTCCTCTCCTGCAGCTCTGGAAAAGATCTACCTCGGACATTTCCAAGCTGACAACTCAGACAACTACAGTCTGAAGTTCGCTTCGCTGAAAACAAATCGTTGGGTTTTGTTTACATCCTACAGCGCATGACATGTTTGACCACTGACCGTACGTTTGCAAAATCGCTGCTTCGCCGACCAATATGGCTTCCAAGTATAGCAATTTCTTTGCTCCTTAGCTTTAGTCTTTCGGGGCATTTTTTATGAATCGAGAAACAAACAATGCCGAAACGCAGCAAAAAAGGACTTCAAGATTCTGAGAAAGAAGGAAGGCCTCCAGAGTTAACGCTTGCAAGCTTTCTAACCGGTTCACTGACGCCCCAAAGTCCTCAAGTTTCCCAAAGTTCGGAAGAGTGTGGTCCCACTTGCTCGTCCGAGCTTGGCGCAGAAGCGGGTTTAAAACAGGAAGAGATAACAAGCGAAACGTTTGGATTTTTCGTTAAACGAACGAAGAAGGGTAAGCTGCCTATTTCGTACGAACATCGCGCCAAAGGGAAAAAAGTGACAGTGATTAGCAATGTTTCGGGTGATCCCGCCATTTTGCTACAGCTACTAAAAAAGAAAATCGGAGCTGGGGGAGTTGTAAGAGGAGAAACCGTGGAGATACAAGGAGATCATCAAGTTGTCGTAGAAAATTTTTTGCTGAGCCATAAGTCCTGTTTGAAGTGAAGAAGACAATACTCGTCACAATCTCACTCTCCTACCTCCCCTAGGGAAACTAGCCTTACCCATAGCTCCTTGCGCGTAGGCCTAAAAACAAGATGGCGGTTAACATGACGTTGTGCAAATTTTCTGTAAACGTCCGAGGCATTTGCTGATTCTTATTTGAAATGAAGCTTAGAACTGTCTTGAACAGACGAAGAGAAGTGCTTGAATTGTTGGGAGATGCAATTACACTTAGTAATTGCCGTGAAGCTGTCTGTATGAAGTTTGGTTTGAGGTAAGCTTTGCACTAAGCTGATCCACAAGTGAACGTTAGTAAATGCTTAACCTAGATGTGTAAGTATATGCAATAGCTATTGCAAATGAAGTCTTTAAACTGAGAAAAGGTAGGGTTCGTTTGAAACATTAACTTCTACTTTGGTGTTATGATAATTTCTCTTGCCTGAAAATCTGTCAAATATAATGCAGCAGTCATTTCCAACAGTGCCCATCCCCCCCCCCCCCCCAGGCCAATCCCCAGGCATTAGGATTTTTTGAAAACAAACCGGCAATTGCCTCACAGCGCGGTCAAACAAGCTGTTCAAATGCCTCGCGTTAGAGGTAAAAAATAAGTTGATTTCTTAGTTTTGGGGGCTTACCTTCGTTCTAATCAAAGCTAAATCAGGTGAAACTAATATAAGTCTCAAATAAGTCATAAATCTCTGTGTTGCTCCAATGACCATTTGTTTTGTGGAACTACCATCTCATTTTGTCCTACTTAATTAATAATTAATTAATAAGTCTTTATTTCATAAGATAAACACACATATCCTATGTTACAAAAATTGATGGTAAAAAGCAAGCTACATTACATGAACTAACACTATTATTCTAATGAAATAAATCAGCTAACTTGTATTTGTATTTAAAAGTACTTAGACAAAGTTAATCACAAATTTCTCGTCCTTGCCCGATAAACTTGTCACTGAAAGGAAGTGACAGTGCTGTGACTTGAAAATCACGAGATTCCCCGGGGTAGACAAATGCCCAGCCCCCGGGATGGACGATGAGGGAAAATGCCCCACTAATTCCCGGGGGGAGGGGGGAATGGGCACTGCTAGAATTGACTGATGCATAACGCTTAAGCTTGCACCTGATTTAATAGGTTTTGGTTGGAAAATTATCAATGAACACTTTGGATTATTATCCCAGGAAGAAAGACTTCTAACATCCCTGGCAAGGTTCTGTAAGCTTATAGCGTATGGGCAAGTTTTCTAAGTCATCCAAACACCACTTGCAAGATTTCATTAGCTTATGGTGTACAAGCAAGATTTTACAGTAGTCGGGACTTTCATTAGTGGGCAGCAACTATGGTGAAGATGCCCAGCTACTCAGTGCATGCAACTTACTAAATGTTAACAGCCATGGGAAGTTATGTTGAGTATATGAACACGTACTTCCCTTGTGTACCCCATTGCAGCATCAGAGTTTAGCGGCAACCTACCTACAGTTAGGTCACTGTAACCTTTTTTACTGTGTGGATGCTTTGATGTTTTTCTGAAGCCAAACAGACTGGAGAAGAAGCCAAAAGTCTTTAAGATAGTTACTGTCACAGCGTCTGGTTTATTCATCTTGCATTTCCTTTTGCAGAACAAACAGTTTTAGTCTAAGTCTAAATGGCCAAGATTTGTTAGAAGATGACTCCGTCTTGTTGACAGACTTGGGAATAGTGAATGGGGACTTGATTTATATTGTACCAAACACAGAGCAACATGGAGATGTTCTATCAAATCAAGCTCCCTCTCATGCTGCCAGGGATGATTTACCAACCAATGAGAACCAACTCCATGACTTTCGTGGAGTGGAACATGGAGGCGATCCAGCCCAGGTAAATTTCGTGCATTTCAAGCCTTCCATCCCTGGCTGAAAAAATATTCATTATCTTTAATTTTAACCTCTCAAAGCTGTTATCCACAAACTGATTTTCCTTACTGGTCTCCATAGTTTCTTATAATTATTACAGTAGTTGAGAGAAGATTTTTAAACATCAAGTCAGTTTATTTTTGGTAATTATTCCCCTATTCTAGTGTCTTAGTTGAGAGAATTTGGCAGGTCATGTTAATGAAATAAACATCATTGTTAACCCTGGTAATTCTGGTATTTTTATGCAGCAAAAGTTGTAAAGTGCTCTCAACTACACCATGCTTTGTTTCAAATCACCAGCCAAACCAAGATCAAAATACAGCTGTTCCAACTCTTCATTTATTTCTTCTTTCTATAATTTTCTTCCCAATTGTTTTAGTTTTTCTGTTTTAGTTTCCCTAATGTTGAACTTTCTGTAAAAGAGCTTTTAGCAAATGGCACTTTTAAACAAGAAATGGATCAGCATTAATTTGCTTTCAAACAACCAGTTATACATTAAAAAAGTTATACATCTTGTTAAATCTTGTAGCATAGTTTAACTGCCTCCACCAGTCAACTTGAAGACCCACAAACCAGTAAGGGAAAAGAACCAGCCAACAAGAATGAAACCCAGCAACAAACACCATCTGTTATGTCACTCAGGTCCTATGTTCTACTTTGTCGTGACGGAATTCCAGAAGCTTTGGAAGATTTATATAGAGCTGCAGATGTGGGAACGATTCACGAGGCTGCTTGGGTTGTGATTCACTTTCTGATGCTTGAGACTGGTTATATCTGTGTATCCGAGGTACAGCAAACAGAAACAGAAAATCATGTTCGTTTGTTAAAATGTGTTCTTAATTATTCTGTTACCAGTTAAATGCCAGAAGAGCTGCCTAAGAGAACTACAATGTGTTCAAGGAAGGTCAAAGAATGGGGCAGCAGACAGTTCTTTAGAGTTCCTCACAGGATTGGCTGTGTGCTAGCCCTGAAAACCATAGAGCTGCCTGATAACCAGATCAAGTGAAATTAGAGTTTCTAAAAGGGCTGCATGGTACCTGCAAAAAAATAGAGGCCAAGAAATTTGCATCAAATATACATTAAAAGTTTGCATCAAGTTGTATAAATGTGAGAAAGATTAAACCATTCTTCTCAGTTAAGACCATAACCCATTACAACTTTACATACAAGGTGTCCTGCATTACACAGAATACTTTGTTTGACTGCTTTAGTCATTAGTTATGGATTGCAGGACAGGAGAGGGTTAGTGTTCAGGTTTTATTTTATTTTATTTATTTCACCACATACGAATTACATTTATTTATCGAATTACATTATAGCATGTGGTTCAGGTCTTTAAATTATCTCCTGAGCATGATGTCCCCTTCAACATATTTTGCAGGATACAGTGGAAAGCACAGAAGCTGATAATTCAGGCAGGGTTTTACCTCCAGGGGACTGGAAAAAGGGTGGAATTGCAAGAATAAAGTACACACATTCCTCCTGTCCTGGATTGACTTGTTCCTTGACCTGTGCTTCTCTGGGACCCTACATTATGGTGCATGGTATGTTACCCTTTAAATCCTTTGAGGAGCCAACTCCTCAGTGAAACAGTAACATACCAGATCACATCAAATATCTTTCACCTTTAGTGCCTTTTACTTGCAATGTTGTTCCATTTACATCAGTTCAGTGCTTGACAGTAACATAATGGCCACAACTTAGTTAACCCTTTAAGCACTTAAAGTAACAAAAATGAAATTTCTCTTTACATTATCAATACTTGTTCAAACATTCAAGTGATTAGAATAAAGAGATTACCACGGATAAGATTCCTTGATATATAGACAAATTCTCCTTACTAGTTCCATAAGAAATGTATGGAGAACAGTAAAGAGAACTTGAATTAACCAGCAACAAAGGGAAGTGCTGCAGAGTAACTTTCAATTGAATGGTTTTTATTAAGGTGGCTGTTCAGACTTAAGAGGTACAACCACTTTACTTGACTCAAGATCTGACTCTTAGGCTCCTGACACAATGGGGTTTGAAGAATACCTAACGAGAAAAACGTCAAGAACAGTTATGAGAAGCCAGTGAAAGAAATCAGGCAGTTAAAATTAAAAATTGCAAAAAAATAAAAAATACGTTGCACAAGGGATGGAGAAGAAACAGGTTGAGCTAAGAAACCTTCTCTGCTTTTTATGGTACTGTTATTATTATCTCTTTCTTTGCATATAGGTCTTGCTGATTCAGTATCAAACAGAGAAATATACCAGTGCCGCTTACAGCCCACCGATTTTGTCAGAGGAAATGTGAATCTGAAAGTGAATGGTGGGTACATTGTGAGATGTCTGCAATGATAACTGACTGCAACATAAATAAATTTGTAAAATTTAGAGCTCACTTCTCAATGAATAGTGCTGTAATTGTAAACACCTTTCCATGGCCAGGAGCCAGTTACTGCAGAATAGTGTTTCGTTTTGGACCTTGATTTCAAAAGAAGTAATTGTCAGCTACTTTTTCTTTATTTTCAGGAGCATCATCAGTGTATTACAATCTTCATCGGCTTTCAAGACTCATCAAGGATCATATTGCTTATCCCTTGTTGTCCTTCATGAGAGCTAGTAAGATGATTATAATCCTGATGAAATCAGTGCTTTCAATAAGCACCAATGACCAACGAAAAGCATCTGCAAATTCGCTCAAAGAAGTCGGCTACTATTTTCCCTAAATTGAAGTAATTAAAGAAAGATTTCTTTCAAACTTTGTTGATACAGTCGGCTACTACATACATACATGATTGTATTTTAACGACAATTTTAGAGTAACCAAAAAGGCTAATATCTCTGTGTAACATAAGAAGTGAAAACAAAGAAAAAGGGAAAAAAGAAACTTATTTACATTACAACTATCTAAAAATAATATTATATTATAAAATACTACATTGTTCATTGAAGAGTGTAATAGGCTAGAAATCATTGTTGAAAGAGACTGTTTTCAGCTGCCTACTTCAAATTTGATTGAAACCCGTGTGAAATGATTTGTCTTGTGGTTGAGATTATAGGGGATGAATTTAGAGTGCAATTTGCAATAGGGTAAACTAGGGCGTAAACTAGGGCTCATAGTGCCGTTGGTTATAATCACCTCAGTCTGTCATGTCCAACGAGCACAAGTGGTAATTACTGTTCTGTCAAACAGTAAATGCTCAACTTTGGTAATTTTTCCTGATTTTGTGTGTTTGTTTGTTTGTTTTTGGACAAAACTTCTGCTTCACGGTGAAAACTTTTGAATGCTGCAGCATGGCTTCCTCTTTCCTTATAAGACAAAAAAGCAGGGTTATTTACTGATAACATAGGTGCGGTTAGCCATTTTTTTTTTGTTTGAGTCTGTAGATGGAATCCTGCAGAGTGATTGTCTAGTGATGGTAATACATGTAAGTCATGTCGTTATGTATTAACTGTTCATATTATTTTTAACAGCTCTTGGATTGCCACAGCTATGTGGTCTCATGGCTCTTCCTGCAGAAGTAAAGGTACTTTTTAATTTTTTTGCTCCTAAGGTAGTGTTACTTTTTCATTATTTGCACTGTAGTTCTTGTGCTAATAAATTTTTTTCACTTGTAAGAAAATTTCAGCAAATTGAACTTTCACCATTAGTAAGGCCATGTGCAAAATTTGACAAAATACTAGCAATTTTTACATTAAGATTTCTTCTAGAACAGAATTAGCATCATGAGTTCATACAATGCAAACAGCTAATTGAATCAGCAAAATTAACCTCATTTCGTACATGTATATAGAATACAGTGTTCAATAATCTTGTGATTTCTTCAGCTAATGATTCTTGGAAGGCTACCAGTCTGCTGCATATTAAATGTTTCCAGCACCTGCCGAGAGCTGCGATCACTTGCAAATGATTCCACTTTATGGCAGCACCTTGTTTTTAGAGACTTTGGTAAATATTATTTTTGTTGAGTCCTTCAGAATTATGGAATTACACGGCTGAACAGTTTTTTGCAGGCCAATTTCTTTCCTGAGCATTTACCCTTGGTAATTGTCACTAGGTATTCAGGGCTGTTGTTAAGTTTTAACTCACCTGGGGTCTTGTTCTTCACACCTGTAACAAACGTGTTGGTTTGTGAGTAAATTGTGCTGACAAGAGGCCAAGTTCACCCATAATATTGAGGTCCCATCAAGCAATTACTCAGCTACAACAGGTGTCATGGGTCACGGCCCCTAATGACAGCCATGGTGTTAACTGTTGGGTATTTACTGCTGGTCATTAAAACCGTGGGTCATGACCCCTTGGCATAGATCCCCACCAGTGATCCCTGGGCATTGATCCCTGGGCAGTGACCCCAGTACATTGACACCTTCCAGGGTTTTGCCCTAAGTATTCACCCTTGAGCATTGATTTCATTGCAGTGACCCACCTTGGGATTTATCCCTCAGGCTGACAAGTCTCTATTTTATATTTATTCCATATTATTTGATACTCTTAATTTCACACATTCTATAACTACCAGTTAGTAATTTACATTGTAGGCATAGTTACATCCTATTGTCCACTTTACCTCTCACCTTGATTTATAGCTTAATTTGCTACATTCAGAGCACAACATGTGATTGGTCTTTTGTCCAATTCTTGCAGGTAAGAGAGTAAAGGAACCAAACAGAAGTTGGAAAATGGTACGTATGAAAAACAGCATTCAACAGAGTAAATGCTCCCATGCTCCCTGCCCCCCCAAAGAAAAAAGTTAGTGATCTTACAGCATGTGCTAGTAAGTTATGAATTCTTAAGGTTATAGCAAATTATTGCTGTATGGTTCACTTGCTTCACAAGTCTTATAGTGGAGCCAATTAGCTGTAAAGCTGTCAAACAGCAATTTTTATTTTATTGTATCAGGTATAATAAGTCCCTGTCGGACCCTCTGAAACCGGGACTTCTAATGTAAATTACGTCACGCAAATTCTAATGTTTAATACTAAGGAAAAAAAAAAGTAAATAAACACAAGAGAAGAGTTAACTTATGGCAAATTTTGGCGCTAGGACGTACTCGGAAGGTTGCAGTAATATTCCGCGTAATCGTCGATCGGCGCTAAATCATCATTAGCCACTGTTTATTTCTGCAAATCAAACGAAACTGTCAAGAACAAAAGCAAACAAAGGCAGTAAAAAAAAAAAAAAGACAAGAAAAGGAAAGGAAAAACAAAAATGATAAGGCGCGTGCACTCGCCTCGAACCCGGAACGATGTGCAAGCTTAATTCCAGACGATCTAGGGTAGTACAGAATTGATCCTAGTCGCACTGGAAATACATCTTCGTACCTTTAGCGCTTAATAACACTGCAGTTCCCGCAGTCAAAAAAGCGCTTACGTAGTTTGGGAGGGAAAATAAACTAAAAAAAAAAAAAGCAAAACAATCATGGAAGCCGCCGGGCTTCGAACCAGCACCTTTCGCCTCACGCAGGATTAGAAGCTCAACGCTCATCCCACTGTGCTAGGGCGATTCAATATAACAAAGTTGGTGAATTTTAACAATAAATACCTTTGTTATTCATATCGACTCTGCTTTGTACCGCTTCATTGATTTTCACGAAACAAAAGAACCTAATCGTTTTCTTTTGTTTCTGTTTTGCACAAAAGAAAACAAACGCCACCGACCGCGTTTTTCTGCCCGTTTTTTCTTGAAAACGAAGCAAAATTCAGCGAAAAAAAACACAGAGCGATGTTCTTTGACTAAATAGGAGCCCACATGCAAAAATGCGAGCACTTTGGAGCAAAAATAAAAAATCAGCCCAAATCGTCACTTAGGACGTTCTTGCACGGAGCCCTTCAATTGTAAATAATATTTTTTATAACCTTTTCTCATGACACAACCACATCAGCCATGCTGTAAAACACTTTTATTATTATCATATTATTTAACTTATGCCATAATTATTTTCTCTAAGCCTTTTCCTAAGTGTCTGAGAAATAAGTAAAGCCACTTCAGGACTCTGTTAAACCCTCCCTCCTCTCATTTCACTTTTTGTATCATCTTTTCTCTTTCCATAACTGAGAAATGCAGGAATTATAATTATAATTAATTACCTCAATCTGAACCATTTAAGGAAGACAGAATGATGTATTTTTGGAAAGGTTATGACTATGGGGGAAAAGTAGATCTTAGCAAGGGTTATTGGTATCCAAAACGAAAAATGTGGGTAACCATGTATTTTTCAGAAAATATAAAATACAAAGAATGTATGGCAATTTCTTTCCAAATTTAAGCTCAATTATCTCTGAAAAATGTGTGATTACCCCCAATTTTCTTTTTGGATTCTGATAGCTCTTGCTAAGATCTACTTTTTCCACATGGTCATAAACCACACAAAAATATTGTTGTATTAGTAAGCAAATTCCTAAAGAAACTTGAATATCCCGAGATGCGCAGAATGTATGCGCAGTAACAAAAGGAGGCACTGTCCTTAAAATAATTGTAAATTGTGTTATTACTTCTCTAGGAGTACGTTATGTTATACCAACAAAAGAAAGCTCAAGAGCAATTAAGAAACCAAGTCCTGGTACCACCACCTGAACTATTCCCTCCTGGCCAGGGCATTGGCTCACAGCCTTTCAGGGGGGACACTTTCCCTCCAGGCATAATTGGTAGGTACATGTGTAGTAATACATAGGAATGGCCAAGACAGGCCCTTTCTAGACCAATTTTAAATGGGTTTAGGGCAATTAGCACAATTTTTTAGAAGCTGTATAGATGTGGCCTTTGTAGGATGCCGCTTGTCCAAGTTCTAGATACAATTTGGACCTCTTCCAGTATTAACCTCATTTTGGCCATCCGTCTAACTTAACATCATTGGAGCAGTGGGTGCTCCTTGTTTACACCAAAAGCAACTAACCCTGGTCAAGGCCTCATGAAGAAGAAGTGATTATGTACATGTATGCTGTGGGGGAGAGGGGGGAGGGGGAGGGGGATTTAAACCTCCCACTTCCCTATACATGTACCTTTTAATCCCAGTTCCCACCCTATTTTTGTTGGCTTTCGCCTCTTTGTGCTTTTTCAATTGTAAAATATTGTGCAATGTTTACATAATTTTCCCCTATTTCTCCCACTTCCCACCACCTTGGGAATCCAGCTTCCCACCCCCTCTAATCCCGCCTCCCATACACCTCCCGCCCCTGTGTCCCCCGTCCCCCTCCACTATGCTGTTCCTCATTACCTTGGAGACTTATCATTAACCATGTTAATCAAACTTTTCATTTAATTTCAGGTGGTCACAGTGATCTTTTTCCTACTTTACCTTTCATGCCTGGAGGATTTAACCCCACACCCGGCATCCCACCTGGCCCGGGACTGCTACCAAGACCTCGGTTTGACCCATTTGGGCCACTTCCAGACATAAATCAAATGCCAGGACCCTCTAGACGTGGACGACGCCCTGGACGACCAGGGAATTTTCCTCCTGGCTTCTTATGATTGTACTGCACAAATACAACAGGCTTTGACATGATCATGATATGTGCTAAAACATAAAAAAATGTATACTCGAACAATTTAAAAAAACCAAACATTTTCGACTCATGTCTTTGCCAGAGTCAACTGTCCATGATTATGCATTTTCATACTTCTGTGCAAGTTATTCTCAAAGGGAACAGCTGCACAACATATCACTAATTTTCAATGTATATAATTATGTATACATCATAACAAGCTTTATTTCAAGGTAAAACACATGTCAAGACTAGCGGAGTAAGCCACTACAGATGCGTCAAAATTTTGGACTAGTACGTTCTTCATGCTCGCACCAGCCACTTTGGCTAACTAGTTGATAACCAAACAAGTCAACAAAGAAGGGATAAAGAATAAATTTGCCTGTCAAAATAAACATTCAATAAATTGATAGAAGGTTATGGAATTCCATCAAAGGCAACTATGCTTGGTAGGATCAGTAGTGGACAAATTTAACTGAACACCAAAGTCCCCAGGGATGGTATCTTCGTAAAATTATTTTATTTGGTGTTCTATACTTTACAAGACTGCTTTTAACATGAATTTACTTAACAAAAGATAGTTTATTTATTAAAATGTTTTGTTGACAGATGGTGCTTTGGTCATGTTATGTCTCAATAACAACAATGTAAATTCTTTAAGATCAGGATGGGAGGCTAGTCTTTACACTCAAACGAAAAAATCGGTGAATGCTGAAAATATTCCTGTGTGTGTTTTGACCAATCGCGCGCGAGACCTTGTAACCGCAGAAAACGAATGGGTTTCTCAGTCACGGAATCGAGTTGGTTCTTGAATTGTTTTGGAAGGCCTCAAGATTTAATCTTCATCTTTATCTTACAGGAATTGAAATTACTATTCCGTTCTATCTGAGAACCACATGCACTATACAAGCGAAAATATGTTAGAGCGCTTTTGGAGAATAAAATTTTTCGACATGGTGGCCCAACGATCAGCGGTTCCAACATTTCAAATAAAAGCAACTCAAGCAGCAGTTATTTCACCTTGATGTAAAAATTGCAATGTCCTCCCTTAAAATTTGCCCAAAGCTGCTATTATTTCTGATAGCACAGCTGACTCGATTTATTTAGGCCGAAATCGTTAAATCTTTGAGGTCGTTTGAAACAAATTGAGAACCAAATCCTTTCCATGACTGAGAAACCCATTCGTTTTCTCCGGTTACAAGGTATCGCACGTGATTGGTCAAAACACAATGAACATTCCAGAAATATTTTCAGTGTTCACGGTTTTCTTCGTTTGAGTGTAATATGGTCATCCTGACATTTTCTCATGTTTCCATTAAGTAGCAGCTGTATTAAAAAACACAGTCATAACATTTCTGTACAAAGACCTTTACTTCTGTGTTGAAGATCCAACTAACAATAAATAACTTAGTTAAAAGCATGTATTATGTGCTCACTTTATAAACCCCTGTTAATTATAATAAATTAATCTTAAAAACATTTGAACCTCCCATAGGTGACCATGTTTTCCCAAGAAATGTCATGCTACCTATTTCAAGCAAACATTTTGTTTCTTTGTAGAGTTAAAATGACAAAGATAATGAGAAAAGTTTGGAAAAGCAAAAATGCTTTAGGAACAAAACCCATTAACAAATGTTATAGGACAATCTCTGTTGATGTTAAGCTTTGTTTACATCTCATATTTAGAAATTCACCTGGTGCAGAAAAATAAGCATACAAAAGTCCGTTATTGTGCCAAGTTTGAAAGAAAACTGGACAAAACTTGCTGCAAATGATGCACTCAAAAGTTTTAGCATTTCCAAACGTTTGAACAGCAACTCTTGCCACACGGCCATAAAATATTATTTCATTCTGTGAATTTGATATCTGTTCAAAAGGATATTATTCACTTATTTACTGAGTCGGAGGGACAGACGGGAAAATATTTGGCTCAAGGTCATGATGTAAGGGACCAAGTGCAGCGAGATCCATACATCATGTCCGAGGGCCAAGTGTTTTCCCGTCTAGCACAACCTAACTCAATCATTAAATGTAAAGAAGATCATTGCAGTTATAGATGCAACTTTTTCAGTTGCAAAAAGAAAGCCTGAAAAAATGCAGGCTTGAATGGGATTTGAACCCTTGACCTCTGCGATATCGGTGCGGCGCTCTAACCAATTGAGTTTACAAGCCAACTGGGAGCTGGTCATTTAGTCAGTTCCTTATAAACCCATGAAGAATGAAGATGAAATAATGAATAATTGATATGAATGTCACATATTAGAACTGTGGGGATGAAGAATTAAATGTAAAGTTCGTCACAGTTATAGATGCAACTTTTGCAATAAGTATGTTATCATACCACCAAAGTGTCGGAAAAAATATATACCTGCAACGTTTTTTGACCGTTTTTTTTTTTTGTAAAAAAGTGTGCATGTGCTAAATGAACAGATGATGTATGCAGGGCCGGACAGTTTTCCAAGTCAACCCATCCGACCCTATATACACACTTCAACTCACCAATGCATTCTTATAGAATTGCATTGAGCAGGGCTGTACAGTCACCATGGTAAAAGAGCACTCAACCGCACGTCCTATTTTTTTCATATCTGCTACAATTATATTTACGAAGAACACTTATTATCAATAATAGTTTTATGTTACTTCTGTGCTTCTGTGATACATCTACATAATTATAATTTTTGATAACTTTACTTACTAAGGAGGTCAAATAACGCCAATGTTAAGGATCAGCCTATAGCTGTTTTGATTGAGTTCCCCCCCCCCCCCCACCCCAAACTTGTACCATTTCTATCACAGCCCACTTCACTGCTTTGAGCAGACCCAGGTTTATCAAACATGATTCACCATCCATGCTTCACCCATCATTCCATTTTTCTGACCAAGGGTGAATCATGGTAGGTGAATAATAGTTGCTAGCAAATCATGATTTGCCAGTAATTCACCTGATGTGGCAAATTTCTTCAAGAAATGAGTTAAAGAAAACTAGTACCTTCCTGAGATATACAGACTCATAAGGATCTCCTTAACCATTTTGTGATTATGGGAAAATCATGACAGGCAAATCACAGCTGCCTTATGTCTAAAAAACTCAGGTCTACATGAAGTGTTGAAATCAACTGTACATTAAGTCTATAGTTCACAGAGAAACTAACGTACAGGGTATTCAGTGGCACCAATTAAAAGAATGTACATTTTCTGTTATTTTCTAAATTTTGTTAACTGTGGTGGGAAGCTTCAAGACATTCTGCTCTGCAAGTTTGAAGTGAGTGTAAGCTATGATTCCAGAGAGTGTGATGGTGACGCCCAGCATTTGATTGACACCTAATGGATCATGGAAAATGAAGTAACCTCCCAAGAGGATGATGCAGAATTTTAAATGACCAACCATATTGTATCTGCCAGATTGGTTAAGGAAACTTTAAATCGAAAAATTAGTGAAAACACAATTAATTGCAAAAGTTAAGATGTGTTTTTTACATGGGCACTGTTATGTGTACCGTCTTTACTTGATTAAACGCCACGGGGTTTATTAAATTTTTAGCGTTTCCGATGCGACGTTTATTCAAAGGCCGTGTTTATTAGAGGGTGGCGTTTATTTCAAAATCATATTTCTTAAATCACTGATAATAATTACGGTAAATCATTCGTAAATACTATGTAAAACAGAAACGTGTAAAGTTCCAATGTCTCGCTTTTTTGCTGAGATAGAATCATAATTGTCTGGCTTGTGATATGTACAACGTTCATGTGTAGATTACCGAGTTTTACCGTTCTTGTTATTTTTTTCTTATAATCCTCGAATAAATGCCGCATTCTTCTGATTGGGCGCGGCGTTTATTGGTAATTTTGCTTCCAACTGCGGCGTTTAATCGAGTAAATACGGTAAACCATAAGTGAAACCTATGCCCAGCCTCTGCAGTTGCTTTGTTTCCTTAGATATAAATGGGTATCAGTGAACAGTTAGGGGATTCGGGTCCTTCAAAGGGCTAGTATTATATTCCGTCCAGGACAAACAGAAAGTGAGGCAAATTGTGCTAAATCTATTATGAAGTTTGCATTTCTTTCTCACTAGGTACCTGTACCATAAATTATCCCCCATGCCCCCCCCCCCCCTGCACACCTCAGCAGACAAACAACAACACAGTCAATCTGTTTGGTCATCTATTGAACAAAATGAGAGACCTTGAGGACTTGAGAGAAGCCCCCAGGGTGGGTGGGAGGGAGAAGTTCTTAGTCAATGTCTCACTCGGTAAATGATGTGGGGTCCTGGGTCTAATTAAGTTATTCCCGAGGAATATGAAAAAACATGTGTACCCGCCTTAAATTTTCACTGATTTTATACATTAACTGGCACAAACTAGAGTGCTCAAGATGTTTGATTATTTTTGTAACACAAATTAGCTATTCTTGTGATTTGTTGCAAAGGATACGTGACTGGTGAGGTGTTACCAATGATCCAGTAGATTGACAGATTGACACTAAATGCCACAACTCCTGATGCTAATACCACCAGCTACAATTTGATGGAAAAGTTAAAACCAACACACAGTTTAAAATGTCTCCTCATTAAACCATAAGTAGTGAGTTTTGATGACACCCTGAAGTATTAACAAATAATAAACGAGGTGAATAGAAAATGCTCTCCCAAGTTTGAGTAGCCAATCAGAGTACACAAAAAACACCATCCACTGGTTTGTTATATACTAATATCTGCTATTCACCTCCCAGCATTGTTCTGGACTTCACCCACAGGTGGAGAAGTACTGGATGTCCACAGGTTGGTATATAATAAAACAATTATTCACCTCAGTGTCGGTGAAGAGTGGTAGATATTTTCCTCGCCACTTTGACGCTCGGCAAATATCCACCACTATTCACTTCCACTTTGGTGAATAACAATTGTTAACTATCTCTCATCCTGCCAGTATGCATACCAGGCCTCAAGTTCTGTTTTCCAGTACAAGAGCCTATTGCTACTGTCCTTGTAGCACCCTTATGGTATTGTCCCACCTGCATTCTCCCAAATTCAACTGTAACCTTCCGAAACACATTCGCACTAGATTCTATATATTGTTCAACATAAATGTAATCTGTTCGACCTTTGATTGTGTGTTAATGGTTATCATCTTGGTCAAGATTTCTTTCAAAGATATGAAAGCCTCCCTCGATCCAGAGCCTCACGTTCTCAGCGAAATCATCATAATTGTTGTCCTGTTCGCGATCAAAAAACGGATTATTTGGATCGTCCAAGTTTGGATTATGCATCAAAAATAGCAGTCCCTGGACGCAGTCTTCTAAAGTGTTTGTTGCAGCCCAATCACTGAACAAATTCAAGCAGACATCACCATTGTCGCTGATATTCGGATGGTAAATCTGTGTGAGACATTTAACAATCGGGGACCTCTTTGGGTAGCATTTTGGTGTTACTTCAAAGTCAAACTTCCCTCCATAATATAGGCCATCCTTTGGAACGATCTCAACTTTAAACGAATTCAGGTCTTCGTCGTAATGAGTCACTTGAGCCTGGTTGTTTGAAAAGCTTGCGATGTTTTTCATAAGATTGTGGAAGTCTTTGGCCAACGACTCCCACATTTCCGAGCAGTTAAATCAAAGAAAAGAGTTACAACGGAAATCAGCCTAATTATCTCTTCACGTAATCTATACTAGTCTTAAAGATTGCATGTATAAGTATGGCTCTCGTTATTTATTTCATTAAGATTTCAACAGCTCTACAAATTTTAACTTTAATGATGCAACCCTACGGCAACAACTAACATCCGATTTTCATGAAACAAACGGCAAAATGGTGCAATGGCCTCAACAATAAAGAATTTTGCTGACATTACATGCGATTTCGTCACCATTTCGAGAATGGGTTCTAAAAATAATCACGATATCGATCCATCGCGAGACGCACCTTTTCAAAAATTCGCGCAATTCCAATGCAGCAAAGAGAAAAATCTTCTTTACATTAGAATTCCTGGAGTTCATTTTACCCTGACTCTGCTCCTCTAAATGGAAACACAGGATTTATGCAGTATTTTGCTGAAAAGCCCTTTGAAAAGAGAAGAACACAAACTTGAACTAACGGCTCAGCAACGGCCAGCGGTTGGTTCGTCATGTAATACAACATGATTTGTACAGCACCTTAAGCCCACTTTCTGTACTTACCACAGACGACATAGACCAGGAAGTCAGAAGTCCGTTTTCTGCCGTGACTGGCTCAAAGAAAAGAATAGCTATTGCTAACATGCCTGCTGACAGAGGAGCCTAAAATGAAAAAAAAAAAAAAACAGATTGAAGCAAAGCAGCCTAGAGTTACCCTTGGCTAGTTAAGCAGAGGGGTGGGAAGGAAGGAGGGGTACTTGAGTAGGTTTTGGGTGGGTGTTGCCACCCAGGCCTCCAAAATAAGACCCCATTTTAGACGGGTTTTGCATTCAAAGTGATACCCCGTTCTAGAAATAAGCAATTTTTTAATACCCTGTTATAGATATTTACTGAATCTCAAAACCCTGTTTTAGAAAAATCTATTTCTTTGTTTGTTCGACTTATACCTCCACAATACAGCTGTACAACTGTTTCTACACAAACCAAGTTGTGTTATTTTCCCCATTAGTGAATTAGCCACTCATTTATTTCCTTAGAAGGAACTTAAAATCACTGCTGATTTCTTGAAGCTTTCGTGCATTTGCTACTTTACACCCTGTTCTAGAAAACGTCTTGAATGTGGATTAGGATACCCTGTTTTAGATCAGGAGTCCCAAAATCAGGACCCCATTGAGCAGCTCATAATATCTGTATAGGTATTATGAGGGAGCATGTACGAGAAGCTAAGTTCACAATTTGGAAAAAAAGAACAATCGTTATCACGATATCATTGAGGTGTCTCCTACAATTTTGCTTGATATTCTGTTTAGGAAATGGTTTGGCTAACAGTTATTTTGGCTTAAAACTAATTTAATCAGCATCAGGTTTAATTGTGCAATTACTATCCAGATTTCAATGAATAAATAACATGTGTGATTTAGGGTCTGCATGCAGCCGGTATTGGTCAGTTTTTTCCAAATTAAGAAAAGTTTTTTTCTAAAACCAATGTGTGGCTTGTCTGTGAGAGCAGCTGATCCACCTGAGTGTTTAACCTTTTAAGCCTCAATGTTAACATGCATTTTCTCCTCACTGTTCTTCACATATTTCTTATCGTACTACTTAGGAGAATTTGTATACAAATCAAGACATCTCATCTTTGATGATCATTCCCTTTATTCTCATGACCTGTATGATTGATCAAGTAGTAATATTGTGAGGAGAATTTCGCTGCTTGTCACTATTGGGCCTTAAAGGGCTAAGATAATCATTTATATGAAAAATTCCCTAGAGGTACCTGGTAATAAAGAAGCTGCATGGAGTTGACTTGGAATTCTTTTTGTTTTGTTCCAACCCACTGGGAAAAAAACGTACAAAGAAAAGTTAATTAGTGCCATCAATAGTGATTTATATAAAGTTTTAAGTGACGTGATAAAATACTTATCAGAGACCTTTAGATTTGAGTTCAAGTAAGTAAATCAGTATGTCACAAACCAATCTCATTCCCAGAGCTTCCTTCTCTACTCAACACAACAGAATGAGGGCTCTGGTCTGTCACTGGTTTGAAATTCGAATGTCGTACTCATACTCAATCTCATACTTGTAGCCCTATCTAAAGGTCGCTATTGACTGGTTGGGAGGCTGCATTGGAAACTCATTTGGCTCTTGGTCATGGCATACAGGTCATGCTATGCTTGGTCTGTACCCCAACTGACTTCAAGCCAATATTTTTACCTTTTTAGCCTTTCCAATCATTCAATAAGAACAGGAAACTTACCACTTGATAGACAGATGTTACTATGACACCCAAACTTGCATAAATAGTACCAACCCAGTTGAATTTCACATCATAATAGGAGTTCAAAAACACACCAAGTATTATTGGAATCTGTATAAATCAACAAAAATTCAAGACAAAATGAGGAAAAATGGATTGTCATATTGAGTGATAAGATCCAGCATAAAATTGAACCATTTCATGAGCTGAAGGAAAGTCACCTAACATGTAATTTTGTCCCAATTAAAATTGGTTATCACACCTTCTTTGTTATTTTTCCTAACAGTAACAACACATTGTCAAAGGAAAAATCAGAAGACAGTGCCCTGCTTGTGGCGGTGGCCAATCCACACCTTTGTACAAGATGGGTCCTGGGGTAATAAAGGGGTAAGGATGGAGTGAAAATGAGTCACTTTTCTAAAACATTTTGGCACTCTGGGACTTATCATTTTTCATTGACAACAACAGGGGGAGAGAAGGCACCTCCCCTTAATCTGTCACTCCTGCTTTTGTTGTTACACAATTTTAAAAAAATCCTGGGATTGTATAAAGATAAGGGGTTTTAAATGCAAAAAAAGCTAGAAAAATCCTTGCTAGATTAAGAGGTGAGGTCCACATGTTGATGTGTACCAGATGATAGGGAAGGTAGCCATGAAATCATTGGTACACACAACAAATACAAACCTTGAATCCCTTCCATGACAAGAATACAGCATACTAACAGTACACTTTCCACAGTTTTTCTGACAGCCTTAGCTACCACACAAGTACAGTTTAAACATTGTTATTTTTTACTTAATTCTTTCTTATTTTTCAAGGAATTATATATGAGACTATGTTTTTGTTATTGTCATTGTTGTTGATGATGAAAAAGTAGCAATCATCGGAGTATGAGCACAGGTTGAGAGCAACGACGACATTTAACTAGTTTTGAACCAGTTTATGTTCAAAGTGTCCCTCGCTAATTCCTATTGGTCACCATTAAAGAAAGAGGCTGTGATGTAACATAGGCAATCTACAGAATGCACACAAGGTTTGAGGAGTTCTACTTGCACTCAATCTCATGCTCACATTCTGATCTGAAGGATGCTTATAATTATACAATTGAACCCCACTTTATGGACACCCCTTAACCCTTTCAGCCCTGATATGAAAATGCATATTCTCCTTACTGTTCTCTATAGATTTCTTATGGAACTAGTAAGGAGAATTTGTCTAAACATCAAGACATCTTATCCTTGGTGATAACTTTCTTTATTCTCATCACTTGAATGGTTGAACAAGTAGTGATAATGTAAAGAGATATTTCATTTTCATCACTGTTAGAGCTCAAAGGATTGAAGTAAACACCTCATTATCATAGACAGTTTTCTTGGCCCCCAACAACACATTTTTTCCCCTAAAATTAACCTCTTTAATACCTACACCCTTGTTTATGCAGATGCTTTTTCTGGTCCTAATACTAAGCACCAACTCTCCCAAATTATCCAGGAGTCTCCCAGAAACAGAACAAATCTCCAGTCTTCCATACAGGTCACCAAATCTTTCAGATAAAAGCAGCTTTGGATCTTTTCTCTGCAAAAGGCTATGTTTTTAACCGCAAATTTTGTCCAAGGAAAAAAATTCAGGTAACACGAAAACTGTCGTAGGAAACATGTTTTAAAACCCTATGACAGTCGTTGCCGCAACCAAAATGTTAGAATGACGAGTTGTATATAATTTTGCTTGACGCGAGCAGCGTGCGCTTCAAAAGTCGCATACGAAAGTCGTAAGCAAAAGTCGTACCATCTAAATTGGCCCTAATAACCAGGGTTTGGCTGTATCTCACTACCGCCGTGTCATGTGCTACAAACTCGAGCCAAATATTTTCAAGTCTAGCCCATCTTTTTAGTCAATAAATATGCATTGCTAAGAAAAACAAAAAAACCAAATACACATTGCTTACCACTGTTAACTTGATTTGTGTTGAGTAACTTCTGTTGTAAAACACAGTGTGAATACCAACTATCACCGGTGTTGTAAGGGCCTTGGCTAGCTGATAGGTACCAACAGTGTTGTTTTGTAGACTGAGATTTGTAAACACCACGAAACCACAAAACGCCAAGGATAAGGGTACAACTTTCAATACAGACAACCGCTTGGGCTTAAATACATTAAAAGCTACGCACAGGCGAAGCCCAATGAAAGTGGTAACGAAATGAATACACGTTAAAGTCATGTTCGGAAAACCGTGATGAACGTAAAGCCATTTGTTGAGGAAAACGATGCAGATTGAAGAACATATGTTAATTAATAGTCCTAACGTCAGTACAGTTTTATGCATCTTCTTGTACGGTAAATTTCGAGTATTAAATCGCCTTTTCAATTATTAACTCGACGAAGGCAAAATTGGACTGCTCTTTTGTCGGACAGCATCAAAGTGTTGCCTCGACTGCTCGTGTTTGCAGGTGACAGGACTTCTGTTAGAGAACTTTTCGCCTTGGAACGAATTGGATCCTTTACCCTAAATTATACCATGAAACGAAGCAAAAAGCTTATAAAGAAATAAGAAAAAGTCAATATTGAAATTGAAAAAAGGACGTGGATTTTGTCGCCATTTTGAAAACCTGATTTGATTCCAGACCACGCTATACCAGAAAGAGCCGAGAAGAGACTGGAAAAGACTTTGTAATTCCTCTCTTTTTGTCAGATTTTGGAGAATTTCTTTAGGATCTACGCAAAAATAGATTCCTACCCGAACAAATATTTTCCGTTGAAATTTTCCTTAGTCCACTATATTATCATTATTAGGCGGTGCACGTGCTAGGCACTTGTGGCCGTCTCATAAAATGCAAAGCACATTCCTGAATTGGCGGAAGTCACTAGACTTAGTCTCCGCACGGGCTCTAAACAATCAGGCTCGTCAGATTAAAAGCTAATCTCTCAAATACCGCACAATTTGCTCGTGATATTACCTTTTTTCCATCTATAGCTATGACGTAACCAGATAGAAAAAAGTAACCGTAGAAAGGAGCGTAATTTTGTAGTTTTGAGTTTCGCAGCGTATTGAAGTTAAAGTGCCACTGGGACCAGAATTTTGGTATTCCATATTTTTGCATTTACGAAAATAGTCTGTGGTTGTTAGTCGCCATGCCAAATTTCAACTCATTACGACGACTGGAAGTCGCTTTTTTCGGACGGTTTTTGTCGAGATTTTGCGGCCGCCATTACTGGCCCTTGTTCCGGAAGCTGGCTTGCGAATTAGCGGAAGTGACGTTAGAGGCTCACCTCAAACCTAATACCTTCATACGTTTACTTGCTGCGAGAAATTTAACTGTCGTCGAGGGAAGATTTCCTGCCAACTGTTTGCTGTACGGCCTTGAAATTTCGTTGCTGCAGCAGTTATAAAGGGTATTACTTGTGTTGTACAATGCTACAAGAATAAATCCAACCACTGAGTTGGTATTTCGCTTCATCAAAGCCTTGCGAGCGGACCCGCAATGGAAAAATGGATAATTTTTGTAATCACACACAGTGCAAATTTCAACCCGAGAGGTATTTTTGTCGGCTGTTCTGATCACTTCACGGTCGAGTGTTTCCAGAGGGCTGTTCACGTTGAAGGATCCCAGAGGTCGATTATTCCATTGTTCATTCAAACTATATGGAAAAAAAGATCCGGAAAAAATGAGACGAAAGGTACCTAATCTTAACGCAGTTGAAGTGATAGTTTGTTTCTTTTTCAACGCATCCACCATTGAGCAAAACTTATTTTCTTTTAACGTATTTTAAAGTTTATTATTCTTGTGGAAAACCCTTTCAGTTCTGCCGTCTGCTAGCGCGAAGATCTTTGGCGTAGTACTCATAAAATGCATCCTGGGCGAATGCAGGACCGCCGCGAGTAAGCCAATAGTTTGTATTGCATAGCTTTTTTTAAATTCCGTGTGTGTTAATTTCAAAGCAGTAATCGCTTAGAAGCATGGTCATTTATTTTATAGCATACCATCCTGAATGTGGAGAAACTGTTCTCCTTATTCCCTGTCGGTGAAGAGTCGATTGACATTATTGTTCGAAATATATAAGCTTAAAGGCTTCAACAGCTCGGATCGCCAGTCTTGCGTGGAAATTTAAGTTGGTTGGGAAAAAATATCACACGCCACTATTTGTCTAAGGGGTTTACAATGTTATTTCTTTTAACTGTCATAGCAATCTTAGTAAATGAACTACCAAGAAAAATGATTAGATATCAAGTTTTTATTTTTACGCAATGAATAAAGCAAGTGAAAGCTTCGTTTCTTCGGCGGTCCGCATGTTGTTGTTGAGCAGCAGAAAATTTTCCTGTGGCATTGATTTGCACGACAAATATTTAGATTCCGGTCACACAAGGCCTCCAGTTCTTAAAGAAAGGTCTTGGTTTATCTCACTTTTTTCGGCTCAAGTTAAGAATTCTACAAAAACTGTTCAAAATATTTAGAAACCCAAGCACTTGTGTTTCTATGCAAGCGACCACTGTACTATGATTGACACGACAGGCTTCATCAGCTGACTGCCAGATAACTACAGCAGTACGGCTCTTCAAGAATTTTTCCCATACTATGCTAAGAATGACCAAAAATCTCAATGCTTCATGTTGGATGAAAGTTATCCGCTTTGTGAGCAACTTGTGCCTGAACTGTAATCACTGTAAGCATTATTTTGCGCATATTTTGAACTCCCGCCATCATGGCGAGAAAAACAACTTTGAACAGTTTGATTACAAGCATGTTATAAGATGAAATCTCCTGACATCAGTTCTTACATCGTACGGTAAGAAAAATTCTTCATTTGCGAACGAAATGAATCCTCTGATGCTTCGGAAGCTAAAGACTGTTCCGAATCGTAGAAATACTCTTCGGAGGTCTTGCAGTCGACGGAAGGCATCTTGAGTCAAAACACAAGGAAACGCGACTGAGGTGAGCCTCTGACGTCACAAGCTATTAAATTGCGCAATCACCCAGGAACACGTTTTCAGTAATGGCGGACACATTTTACGCAACTTTGGAGCTAAAAAATATTAGGATGGACGGTTTCTTGTTCAGTTTTCTGGGTAAATATAGACACAACGCGATATTCTGCGACAGAATTCGGCCGAAATAAACTTACGAATTTTCGTCTCAGTGGCACTTTAAGTAAAAGCAAGCGTTGAAATGTTTATTTCTCAGGGTAGAATTGACAAAATACATTAGAATCACTGGTCGGCATTCGAACAATGGCCTTGTTGTTGTCATGAAGTAAATTAAAGTGGACCTGCATCGTTGTTTAAAAATAGATTGCAATTAGCCTGCACTCGTGTCGTTAGGATCCGAATGGAGCCCTTGCCTGAATGCTGAAACATTTGTCGTGAATGCCTAAGGCCCGTACTTAACGATATCACGGTTTAAGAACGATTTATTTCTCTAGGTAAAGCCACAAGTTTTCTCCTGGAGAAAGAGTCGTACAGAGGTCACTGGTTACAAACAAACAAAGTCCTCAAGTTGCACACATACATTTAATTCCTTAATACCGGAAGTGCAATTTGTCCATAACAGGTCACCGGAAACCACGAACTACTAAAGTTATCAGGTTTAAACCTTTTTTCCTTAAGAAAAGGTTAAATAAAGGTAAGCGTTGAAATGTTTATTTTTGAGGGTAGTATTGACAAAATACATTAGAATCACTGGTCGGCATTCGAACAATGGCCTTGTTGTTATCATGAAGTAAATTAAAATGGAGCTGCATCGTTGTTTAAAAATAGATTGCAATTAGCCTGCACTCGTGTCGTTAGGATCCGAATGGAGCCCTTGCCTGAAGGCTGAAACATTTGTCGTGAATGCCTAAGGGCCGTGCTTAACGATATCACTGTTTAAGAACGATTTATTTCTCCAGGTAAAGCCACAGGTTTTCTCCTGGAGAAAAAGTCGCACAGAGGTCACTGGTTACAAACAAACGAAGTTCTCAAGCTGCACACATACATTTAATTCCTTACATACCGGAGGTGCAAATTGTCCATAACAGGTCACCGGAAACCACGAACTACTAAAGTTATAAGGTTTAAAACCTTTTTTCCTTAAGAAAAGGGGAGGGGGGAGGGGGTGAGAGACTACGCGCCGCCTGTAAATTCTTCAGAATTTCTTGTTTCTATTTTCATCTCCATGTCATTGAAGATCAGTCATGTCGCGTTTCACAGCAGTATTGTGTCGATAACTAGATCACTTAACTGAAATCACCATGATTAAGTCCATCCAGCCTATAAAATTGATCCTGCAACTCCCCAGGTTACCGACCGCCGGTCATTCTTGAGTGCTGGTGCACTTTTTTTTTAAATTGATCTTGAGTTTGCGAGGTAGTTGTCCTTTCTTGAGGGTACCAAATTTGGTGTTTGTAAAAAAAAAAAAAGAAGAAGAAGAAACAAAGGAAGAAAAACATCGTGTTTAATAGTATTTCACTATTTTTGGCTCAATTCCGGTCAATAAATTTTCAAAAGACCCTAAGCATTTGTTGCACTGATAGGAAAGTAATGGTATAACAAAGTAGTTCAGCTTTTGGCTTGTCAAATCTATTTAATAAAAACAGAAAATATATAAGTTATACACCTTTTTATTTTCATGGCAACAAATTCGGGAGCGAAGTTTAAGACGTGAAACCTGAACAGACTTAAACATGTTAAATAGAAGTTTCTTCTAATTTTTGGCCAAATTGTTTCTCACCGGATACTTATTCAAAAGAAATTTATATTTCACGCAATCTTCTTAATCAAGCAAACATTCTTGCGAAAGTACGTAAGTAGAATAATGGCATAAGATCTTGTGGCCGATTTGGCCAATGCAGTTGAGGATATAACCCTCTCTTTAGATATTGTCTCCTTAAAAGTTTAAAAATGTGCTTTTGGTACGCAAAAGCGCGTCGGTAATATGTCACGGAAGAGCTTACACTTTATGGGTCCTTTTATATGTATGGAGAAGGCAACAGAGAGATCACAGCGTAGAGTACTGTGTGTGCTGGGCGGTAATCTTGTAAGAGGGTCGATAATTAAGGGGCTCTGACTGTAAATATCGAGAATCGTTGGACAAGCTCAAAAAATCAAAAATCCTGATAACTTGCCAGAAGAACACCTTTGGGGAGCTATCTTCGAAAATATTACTTAAACCTTCTGGGATTCTATTGTTTTCGAAAAATTCGGAAAAAACGGTTTTGCTTAATTAATTATGCAAAAATAAGGTTTAAAATTAAACAAATTGAATGCGCTTGTTTGTAAACAACATGCAACGCCAGAAAACAATTTTAATTTTAAATGATAGCAATACTCTTCTACTTTCTATCAATGGGAATTGCATGGAGGTTTGCTTTATTGATATGGTTTGGTGGTTCTTTGAAACAAAGGCATTTTGCGCACTTCCGAAAAAGGCAAAGATTAGTAAACTTCAGAGGCTTAAGATAGGTCTTGGTATGTCTAATATCGAATTGAAATAAACACTGTGATAAAGTTTGGCCCTACTGCTATTATGATATGAAATAAAAAATCTGGGCAATTCAGGCTCGCGCTGACAAAAACAAAAATTCGCGAACCAGTGTTGCCAAAATTTGCATAATTTGGATAATAGGAAAAAGAACTGTAATGGAAGGACGACTTGAAATATGACAAATCGATTACCGTAACTATTTTCAGATGGTCTTTCTACTAGATGATGCATTCGCTGGTATCTTCATTTATCTTTCTGAAGAATTACGAACAAATTTGGAAAATTGTTGGTGAAACTTAAGAGTGCAGTGGGTTATCATATTTGTCAGATGTCTTTACTCTGCAGCACCAGTGGCCTTTCTTTGTTATTTGCAGTTTCTTTGGGAAAATACTAATGTTCTCGAAAATCCAACGGTTTCTTTTATTAATCATTAAAGTTGACGTACGCGTATAAATTGAGAGCTAAAATGGCTGTGTAAGGTAAGGAACACAAAGTACCACTCAAAATAATCAAGTCACGCAACCGATCACTGCACGTTCATGCAAACGTGAAAATATTCTTCAATGAAAATCTTTTCCTCCAAAACTGTGAAAGAGTTCTCCGCGATCTTGCAAAGTAAAACCAAAAAAACTGTGTATTGATATCTCTTATTAATATTGATATATTAAGAACTCATAAATACCGATCCCGTCCGCGGTTTGCGTTTAATTTTAAACATATTTATACAAGTGTATTCACAGGTAACCAAAGCTTGAGTTATGGCTGAAAATTAATAAAATTTTATGAAATAAACAGTGTTTCTTTGTTTATGTTTTACGTACTTGCTATCTAGGGCAAAAACTCGCTCTCCGAGCGAGAATAAGCATCTTTCTAATTTTTGCTCCCAATTAGTATTATAATATTATGCAAGGTTGCACACTAATCTGCCATTTTACCCGCACAAAAGCATACCTCTTTTCACTAAATGAGCTATATTTCTTGAAATGCGCCATTTCCACTCACAATTTCCTCAAACCTGAATGAATCCATAGTCGAAAAACAACTATACGCCGGAAAAGTTCCATCTTTCCCAACATTTGTTACCATAAACGGCAATATTTTGAACTTCTTGTATAAGAACTCAAATGTCGGTATTCAACCGCCGACCTCTGCGCACAAATATATGCAAATATGCTAATCTCATCTCGCTGTTCTCTTCTCACTGGACAATTCGCACAATGGCGTGGACACGGCAAGCACATGGTAAAAACGTCACGTGACTAGCATGACGTCACACCTTTCCTTTTTTCGAAAAGAAATAAAAAGTATAAGCGAAACGCAGTGTTCATATAAAAGGTCGCTATGACGAACTGAAACGAATGATGTCACTGTCTCTGAACTCTGTCATAAAAGAGTTACTGAAATAATGAATAACAGTCTCTTAACTTCAACTTTAACTTCACGCGATAACAACAAAAAACCACTTAGTCAAAGGTAATGTTCCAAAGTCCTTATCTGAGTGTAACAAAGTCTTGTAAGTACTGTGGGGCCCTTGAGAGTCGTCCGCTCCTTGTCACAACTGTGGTTGGCTTTGTTGTGGGACATGGCTCCTGGCTTGGGGACACTGACACCGGCTCTGTTTGCTTGGGAAGATCAGCAGGGGTGTTTTGGACTGGTTGACCTCTAGCTTTAAGTCTGGTTGGTTCAGCTGTTGTGGGTGATGTGGTCTGGTTGTGTTGGGGTTCCACAGCAGGACTGGTTTCAGCAGTCTGACCAAATGGTTCCTTGGACTGGCGAAGGTGTCGACGATTTCTCCTGTACAGATTGCCATCTTCAGTCCTGACTTCGTACGACCGAATGTCAACTTGTTCTTCAACACGAGCTTTGAACCTTCTCTCCTTTGAGCAGGAGAACTAGACATGCCTTCAGAAGGAGTATTTCTCCTATCCAACAGGGTTAAGTAAACATCTGTGCCGGCTTGCTTGGCTTTCTTCATGATGTTTTTCGCGGTCTTGATGGTGTTTTCAACTTTGCCATTACTCTGAGAATAGCCAGGCGAACGTGTGATGACTTCGAACTCGTAGCTGGCTGCAAACTCTTTGAACTCTTGAGAGTTGAATGGCATGTTGTCACTGATTAGTTGATTTGGGATTCCATGGACTGAAAACTGCTTGAGGAGTTTCTTGGCTATACTCGCTGCAGTCTTGCTCTCTAGTCTGTCCACTTCGAAGTAACTTAAATAATAGTCAACCACACAGAGATAGTCTGTACCATCTAGAGTGAAAACATCTGCTCCAATCTTCTGCCAAGGGCGATCAGCATATTTCATGACAGATGAGAGGCTCTTTTGCTTGGCTTGACTGATAACATGAGCAGATATCACACTTTGAAATATAGTCAGTTAGGCCTGAGTTCATTCCTGGCCAACACACAGTTTCTCTAGCCCGGCGCAGGCAACTCTGAATTCCAGTGTGAGCTCCATGCAACTTCTCTTTAATTCTTGCGCGTAGACTCAAGGGGACGACACAACGCTGTCCTTTGAAGATTAGGCCATCTTGTGCTGATAACTCATCTCTAACTAGGAAGTACGGATGGAGAGACGTAGAGACTTCCTTCTTCGTTTCTGGCCAACCACTGATGATAGTTTTCTTCAGCTGTTGAAGAGTGTCTCGAGTGTCTCGTCTCGAGCTGTTTCTGCTTGAATTTCTTTTAGCTGAGGCTCTGAAATAGGGAGAAAGTCGGTTGCATGAATGGACTCAGTTTCCTCCTCTGCTTTAGACAGAGTGATGTTCTTTAAAGAGGCTCTTGATAAGGTATCAGCTAAGTACATTTCAGAACCAGGTTTGTACTTCAAGTCAACATCATACTGCTGGAGACGAAGCAGTAGTCTCTGTAGACGCTTTGGTGCTGAAGCAAGAGGCTTCTTGTAAATTGATACCAGAGGTTTGTGGTCGGTCCACAAAATCACTCGTTTTCCAAACGTGTAATGATGATTGTGTTGTAGCCCGAAAACGTGAGCCAGAAGTTCTTTCTCAATCTGAGAATATCTCTGCTCTGCTGGGGTGAGTGCACGACTTGCATATGTGACTGGCTGACCCTCTTGCATTAGAACAAATCCGAGGCCATTTTGAGACGCATCACCTTGTCCTTCAGTTTGAGCTTGTGGACTGAAGTACTTGAGGACTGGGGCTTGTGTAACAGCAGTTTTGAGAGACTGGAAGGCATCCTCATGTTCCTGGGTCCACTGCCACTCGACGTCCTTGTGTGTAAGTTTGCGGAGAGGCTGACATAACTCTGACAAGTTACTGAGGAACTTCGAAAGGTACTTGACCATGCCAATGAGACGCTGTACACCCTGGACATCAGTGGGGGTTTCCATGTTCAAGATGGCTTCAATCTTCGTGGGGTCAGGTTTGACTCCTTCATTGCTTAGCAGATGTCCAATGAACGGTACTTGGCTGCATTTAAAGCCGAACTTTGCTTTGTTTAATTTGATGTTCCTCTCTCTGCATCTTTGAAGTAGGCATACAAGGTTTGCGTCATGATCCTTGTCTGCGTCTTCCTTGGTATCACCTTGACTGGTAATCAGTAGATCATCTGCTATTCTGTAGACACCAGGCAATCCTTGCATGTTTTGATCTACCTTTTGCTGAAAGTATTCAGGTGCAGGGCTGATTCCATAAGGCATTCTTAACCACCGATGTCGGCCCCATGGCGTCTGAAACGTGGTTAGGCGGCTCGACTCATCATCTCATTCAATCTGGAGAAAGCCATCTTTCAGATCTGCTTTGGAAAAGACTCGTGCTTTCCCAAGTTCAGGACGAATGTCATCAATGACAGGCAAGGGATAGTGGCTTCGACTGAGTGCCTCATTCAGGGGTCTGGGGTCGATGCAAACTCTGACTTTCCCATTCGATTTTGCTGTGACCACTGTACTGGACACCCACTTAGTTGGCTCTTCTACGTTCTCTAAGACACCAACACTGTCAAGACGGTCAATTTCTTCTTTGAACTTTCCTTTCAGTGCCACTGGTACTCTACGGGGAGGCATGATAAGTGAAGGGACTGATTCATTTACTTCCAGGTGCAACTTTCCTTCCATTTTTCCGAGTCCCTTGAAAATGTCTGCAAAGTCAGTTAACACTTGCTCCCTCGTAAGAGGGCTACTCTGTAATGCAGTGGAGACTTCACTGTTGCTCACGAGCTGAATATTGTGATGTTGGACCACAATGAAACCCATCTGCTGTGCAGCACGAGCTCCTATTAATGGCGTGTAGTTGCCATCTACTACAACAAACTCAGCATTGTATTTCTTTCTAGTCTTAGGATTACGCATGCTCACTCTTGCTGTTCCAAGTGCAAGAATTCGCTCCTTGTTGTAAGCTGTCAACAACTTGTTTGTCTTCTGGACCTCTGTTCCTTCTGGAATGTATTCCTTTGGAAGTACATTGCATGATGCACCAGAGTCGATCTGCATTTTTACAGTCTTTCCTTGTATTTCCATGCTCTGCTGGGGTGAGTGCATGACTTGCATATGTGACTGGCTGACCCTCTTGCATTAGAACAAATCCGAGGCCATTTTGAGACGCATCACCTTGTCCTTCAGTTTGAGCTTGTGGACTGAAGTACTTGAGGACTGGGGCTTGTGTAACAGCAGTTTTGAGAGACTGGAAGGTATCCTCCTGTTCCTGGGTCCACTGCCACTCGACGTCCTTATGTGTAAGTTTGCGGAGAGGCTGACATAACTCTGACAGGTTACTGAGGAACTTCGAAAGGTACTTGACCATGCCAATGAGACGCTTTACACCCTGGACATCAGTGGGGGTTTCCATGTTCACGATGGCTTCAATCTTCGTGGGGTCAGGTTTGACTGCAAAGTCAGTTAACACTTGCTCCTTCGTAAGAGGGCTACTCTGTAATGCAGTGGAGACTTCACTGTTGCTCACGAGCTGAATATTGTGATGTTGGACCACAATGAAACCCATCTGCTGTGCAGCCCGAGTTCCTATTAATGGCGTGTAGTTGCCATATACTACAACAAACTCAGCATTGTATTTCTTTCTAGTCTTAGGATTACGCACGCTCACTCTTGCTGTTCCAAGTGCTAGAATTCGCTCCTTGTTGTAAGCTGTCAACAACTTGTTTGTCTTCTGGACCTCTGTTCCTTCTGGAAGGTATTCCTTTGGAGGTACATTGCATGATGCACCAGAGTCAATCTGCATTTTTACAGTCTTTCCTTGTGTTTCCATAGCTGCATAAATCTTACTGGGGAAATCACTGACAGCACTGACATTGACAACTTCAGCAGTACTCACATTAACATCTTCTGTGGAGAGCTCTACAGTCAAGAGTTCTTCATCTGACGAAGTGTCGGTTTCATGAGCATTCACTTTCTTCCGAAAGTTTTCCTTGGAGCTGGGTTTTGGAGCCTTTGGTTTCTTTTTCGCAGAGCTACTCTCTTTCCATGAAGGTGACACTTGCTCGCGACGTGATTTTCTTTCTTGCACTTCTTGCAGATTTGACCAAAAGAAGGACACTTTTCTCCATTTCTTTCGTGAGACTTGCCACAAAATTTACAGTCGTCGACCATACTGGGATTTGACTTTGGACGAGATGATTTGAGCGCGTTGACTTCACTTGATTCCTTGCTTTGACTTGACATGTCTTGGACTTGCAATTTAGTCGCTTCGGCTGCTCGACAGCTATCAATGCATTTTTCTGGAGTTAATTTCGGTTCCTGGAGAAGCTTTTTCCTCTGACCATTGTCCCTGATACCACAGACTAAACGGTCTCGAATTAAATCATCTTTTAACGAACCAAATTCGGAGGTTTCGGCAAGTGTGCGAAGCGCTCTTATGTAAGCATCAATCGACTCATTTGCTTCTTGTGAACGATTGTTGAACTTGTATCTTTCATAGACTACGTTCGTTCTTCCTATGCAGTAATTCTGCCACAGTTCGAGCACTTTATCCATGTTTTCCCTCTCAGCATCCATCAAGAACGGCAACCCAGTGTGTATTTCGAGGGCATCTGGACCGATACACGTGATAAACGTGGCGACACGAAGCGTTGAAGGTTGTTTGTCCAGCCCCGTGACAATTTCATACGCTTTCCAAATCTGTACCCACTTTTTCCAACTGGCAGCCAGGTTTCCTTTAGTGTCGAATTTCTGGGGAAGTGAAACATTGGCAATAAACCTCGATTGCGGCGGGTTAATAACGGCTGGAGCGTCTGCTTCATCCGGCATTTCCGTGGATTCAAAATGGCGGCGCGTTGAAACACAATCTTCACCCAATTGCGACTTTGAAAGCTTGAATTCACTCTACAGCGGTATTCCACAACACGACGACAGTCACTTCTGACACCATGTAATGTTACGCTATTCGAGAGCGTAAACAAGGCGAGAAACAAGACGACAAACAGTCTTATAAGAACAACAACAACTCCATGTTTAATTCAACACGGCAAGCACATGGTAAAAACGACACGTGACTAGCATGACTTCACAGATTTAACGTTAAAGAGGACGTATTAACCGACGGAAAAGCTTCAAAGTAATGCGCAATGCATTCTTCCGTGATTTTAACTTTTCGTTGTAATCTACATTGCAATAAAGAACAAAGAAAACAAATAAAAATCACGAAGCAATGAATTACGCATGATGACACATTACTTTGAATATATTAGCTTTTACTTGCCAACTGTGAATTTGTAACGCAAGCTTTTCCGGCGCTTTATACGTCCTCTTTAACGCTAAATCTAAAAGTGTTCTAGTGAATCAATGTTAATAAGACTTAAAATTGCTCCGTACATCCTCAAGCATGCGTGTTTAATGTTTTAAAAAAATCTATCGAGCCGTTCTTAAGATTTTCGCAAAAGTGCTCAAATTCAAAAATTACCACAAAATTATTACGCGAATGATCTTAGAAAAACAATTCGTTCCCGAGATCGCGAACACCAGTTTCAACAAAACTTTCTAAGCGTAAAATAGTAAGTAAAACACACTTGTTAACAGTATTTTCTAGACATTTCATCAAAGCATTGATTAGTTTTGGTGCATTTACTATTACTATGCAAAAACTAAGGTTGAAAATGTTTCTGCGATTTATTTCAAAACAAACATACAGAATTTTTTTCTTATCGTATATTTTGTTTGCCATACACCACAGTTTAAGAGGTTGGTATTTGCTTTTCAAAGTGAAATCTGGATCGCGCAATATTTCAATTTTACTGTTTTCGAGGATTTTTGTTTGTCGTTGTCATGGAAATATCGGTTTTCACAAAATGTAAACCACTCTAAAGTTCAATCCAAAACAAACAAGTTTTGCAAATTTCACGTTGATCTGACAAGGAGAAGACTGTCTAAGAGCCGATTCTTAAAGTGAGGTATGGTCCCAAAAAAACTGTATCGAAACACCTTAAGTTGGAGTTAGTCCATGAAGGGTTTTGAATGTAATGAGGACAACTTTAAAAATTATTTGTGATTCGACAGTTAGCCAGTCATGC